>JABVXW010000171.1:0-115627 GCA_013365375.1 Litomosoides brasiliensis | reverse complement strand
TAATCGACATTAACTTGAAATTAACAATGAACTGTCTCGTTTTTATTATTACTGTAGAAATTTGTGACGGGAAAACCTACCACTTGTAATTTTGTACCAATTTTATAAATTCATTTTAAATAAATTTCAGTTGGGGCACTGAATGGGGTGAAAACGGATATATGCGTATTACGACAGATGAAGCCTATAATTGTAATATCTATCTTCAAGCAGTTGCTGTATTGTAGAAAAAAAGGATGGAAGAAAAAAAAATCAAATATTCATTTTCATTACAAATATCGTTGCATTTCATCAAATATCAAATTATCGAAATTTCATCGGAACGAATGAAATAATTTTCTTTGCAATTAATTTTTGTCCAATAACATTTATACTTTCCGATTAGAAATACTTCAATATTTTACTTAGTGAAAAAAATTTTTAAATATCGAAGAATAATTTGCGGCTAGTACAAACAAATAATTTTCAAATTTTAATTAGCTACTATTTACTCAAAAATTTTTAGACTATTTTCAAATTCACTCTTTTTTTAGCCTTAAGGCTCAGTCTTAAATTTCATTTTTCTTCCTTTATCAAGGCAAACACTTTTTCCCACTTTATTTTTTTTTTAAAATTTACATTTACATTTTGGTTATGTTATCCAGTTTTAGCACGCAATTTATTCGTTTAAAATTTCATTATTTTTATAATTTTAAATTTAACAATTCCCTGTTGCCAATTACAAATGCTAACAATTATCATTCGATTGTTCGTAATCTTTCGCAATCTCCCTTTAAATAAAGAATTTTTTTTAAGAAAATTTAATTTCAGTTTAATTGAGATGAGAACCGGTTATTTGCTTAATTCCTGTTCATACTGTACGTATATATATTGTATCTTTCATTTGTGATTTCAGGAGGAATTTCCGTTACGGCAAGTGTTTATTTCTATAAATATATGCAAATTTATGAAACATCAAATACATTAAAGTAATGGGAAGTGTCATAAGTGACGATAACTATAAAGAGTACCAGCCACTCTATACGTCATGCATCCCTCAAGTCTCATAGAGGAAGGGTGATGGATGTGATGACTCGTCAGAATGTTTCCTTTACAATAGGAGTGAGTGATCATCACTTCCTGTCTGAGATGGTATATTACTCTACTCTCTCCTCGTAATCTAAACACTCTATTCCCTCGATCTTCTCTGCTCATTATGTTTCATGCGGTCGTTGACTATCTCACAATCAGCGCCAGACTACTAATTTCCCTGTAACTTTACCGTTGCGTACCTTTTTTGTTCAGTTTCTTCATTTCTTTTGTTCGCACACTTTTGCACTTATCTTTAATGTTATTTCTATTTACAAATACATTTGAAATTTTTATTTAAATTTAAATTTACATCATAGGAATGCTGTCTTAAGGATGGAGCTATTATTTCATCTTTTATATCACGTGAAAAGTTAAATTTTTGTGCTTTAATTTTTTTATCTAAATTGACTGTGTTATTTTTCAATTCTTCATCTTCTCATCTTTTATAGATTTTAGCTTCTTATTCGATGTTAATATCAGTAACAAAGGATTTGTAAATTTGAATGGTAGTATTTCTCTTTCTCTTTTTTTTTCATACATTATTTATAGGAATTATTGATAGTTGCATGACTATATTCACTTTCGAAAATGCTTCGAAACTTTTGTGGTGTGATTCATAGAATAAAATCACTTTGCTTTAAATAATATTACAACATATGCACGGAAGCATCATCAAACGCATAGATATCTTTAAAATAATTAAATATTACAAACGAAATACTAGCTATAAACTCACAAGTCGGATATAAATGCAATCTAGGCGAAATAGCAAACACAAATTTTAGATTTAATATTTATATTTAAACTTTACTAGCCCTTCAATTGTGTCTTTAAATTTCTCATTTCACGTGATAAATGTACAGTAATCCTTGAGATCACTCAAAATAAAGTCAATAGCAAACAATAATCTGACAAAATTCGAATCTATTAATTTACACACACTGTTCTTTTCCCCTCTCTCTTTCTTTCTTTCTCTCTCTCTCTCTCTCTCTCTCTCTTTCTAATTATGCGTATAAGCAAATGATGACAGTAGACTTTTACTTATCAAATTGTTTAGGTTATTGATTTGTTTATTACTTACAATTCGTAGTTCCGTATGTGTAGCATATGAGTTACTTCTTACGTTCGTTCCGACTTTTATCATTAAGTGTTTTTAGAAGGACCAAAAATGTCAACACTGGCAGATTTGAAAGTGTGCGCAATGTGGCTCATCCGGTATGTTAATTTTTAATTTAGATTTACTCTGATAATTCACTTATTGAATTCTTTATAAGTTGTAACAACCGACATGCTTTTTCAGCTCAATGAGCTGAGACAGAAGTTCGACAGAAGTGAGCGTCGGGCTCAGTGATGACGATACCGAAAGCGAATTTGGCACAAAGCAGGAGTCCTTCATCATCTTGAGGACAGATTTCGGAGTATGGCTGAGATCTTGGAAATAACAGCGAGCTCCTGCTCCGTGACCTTGAGGTTGAACAACCAATGGAACCGGAAGAGTCAGTACTGGCATTGGTTGGAAATTGGGAAGAGGAGGAGGTGGCGGGAGAGGCAACGGGTATTGTATTGCATGAGCTATTCCTCAATGAACCTCAATGAGGAAAGCGTTAGTGCGGTACCACGAGCGGCAGAGGCTGCTCGAGAATGTGTGGAGGTTGAGACGACTCGCGAAATCGCACTGCAAGTTTTATGTATTTCTAACTATGTAAGTAGGAAAAGATGTAAAAATGGCTAGTTCTGTGACTGAAACGAAATCGATTAAATTTATCATTTCTCGTCATAATTTACCTATTCCGGGTTTTTAAATTATTCCATAATGTGGTCAGCCCTTGACAGTTTTTTTTTTTCTGCACAGTAGTAAAATACTAGGTTCGAAACCAGTATAAAAGCATTGAAATGTATTTTAGGCGTTCTCGGACAATACGAGTCCCAATTGCTACAGAGGAAGGACGCGAAACAATATTAGCTGGTCCGCAATCCATCCATCCATGTGCCGGCAGTGGAAGGTTTACCGGCACAATATCAACAGATGCTGGTAGCGCCATCAAATAACCCATACGCAGTAAATCAGAGTATGGGTCGGCCACAGTTGGTAAATTTAATTTCATTTCATTCCTCTGTTTAATTTTTGTACAACATTTAATGAGCTTACAAAACAATCGCCTATTTGAATGCATTTGAAAATATATAATAAGCATTCGAAAAATATTTATATTTTCAGCATGTGGCATGTGTTAGAAGTAATTTGGGACTTTGAAAGGATGCTGGATCCATGCAACCAAAATGTACGTGGAAAATGGTAAGTTGAATTTTAGAGTGCATTCCTCACGAGGGGGTTTTTTGATCGGTTTTTATAATAGTAACTTTAGGTAATGATAATTTTTCTATTTCAGGCTTTTGTTAAAAATGCAGCCACCTCGTCCGCATGACAGCACAGCTGAGGAAATTGTGGCTAGGATGGAACTCCATTCTTTGAAATGATGTCCCAGAGCTACAAAAGCTATCATCAATGGAAGGGCTGCCAAACGAAGAGGACTCGGACTGGTGAGTTGAAATGAAGAGGCGCAGCAATTCTACATACCTGAAAAAACAAAAGAAGAAAAAAAACAAAAAAAGAAAAAAACAAAATAAAAAACAAAAAAAGAAAAAAACAAAATAAAAAACAAAAAAAGAAAAAAACACAGAAAAAATTAAAAAAGAAAGAATAAAAAGTAAAAAAGAAAAAGAATGAAGTCTGTTATCTCATTGCGCGTAATTGTCAGTTGTACATTATTGATTATTATTTTTTATTTTTCGTTACGATCACCTATTTATTCTATTTTGATTATTTTACTTCTATTGTTACATTGTTCGTTTTGTTGTCGCCAGCAATTTTGGATGTTGCAATTAATAGTTTCAATCGCAACATCTCAGGGATACCTCAGCTTTCAACTATTTGTAGTTTTCTTTTCTGTTGCTTCGTTTGATCTAAACTGCAACAGTTGCAGTTAATAGCATTTTCTTCTATTGATATTATTTTAACTGTCTTATGTTAGATGTGTTTAAAAAGTTTAATAGTGCTTTTTAGTTCTTCAGTATTTTTGCTCATTTAATTAAGTTTTTTCTTTTTTTGCATTAAATGTATCCTAATTTCCTTGCATGCTTTTTTACTAACTTCACTGTTTGCTATGTCGTCTTCACATCAATTTCGATCTCTGTGTATGTTTTCAATAATTTTATCTGTTAATCACATTGTTAATTTCACTCAGTGCTTGCTCTCTTTACAGCCGTTTTGAGGACATGTAGAGCTAAGTGAGCAAGTTAGTTTAATATTTTAAGATAATTTCACTCATTGACTCACTGATAAGTAATATTTACAACACAATTTTAATATTTCAACAGTTTTATAGATTCGTTCATGTTTTCGGTAATTCTTGCTAGAAATGACTATTACTGCATCTCTCTTTATTGCATCGCAAAACTTAACGTTTGATGTCAAAATATTCAAATTAGATTGTTCCATTTTTTTCTTCAGTTTTCGAAATTTTATTTATAGCTTTAGTGAATGAAGCAAACGCTTAAGATCAAAACGAAGTGTTTTAACACTTTCTTTAAATGCTATTTTAGATGTACATAACCTACCATCAATACATAAAGACTCCAAGCAATTCGTGGTGATTCAACACAAAAAAGAATTTCTCTCGACATTTCGTCGAATGGTCTGCATTATTTGTTTATAAATTTGCAAGCAAACAGAACTATGAAATGCGTTTCGACATAGAGGAATGAACTTGGAATTTTTTGATGCTCTAACAGAGAAGTGCTTCAAAACTTTTATTATTAACACGTGAAAGAATTATCCGTATAAAACAATTTTCATGACAAAAAAATCAATATGTATAGTCTTTTATATTCTTCGGGATTTTTTCGTTTTTTAAGAAAAATCATGAAAAAGAAGGAAAATATTATATACTAATATTTGTAAAACAAAGAAAACGATAAAAAAAATGATCAGTGGTACAAATTACAAATAAATATAAACTTTTACAAGGGATCGGAATGAAACTGTGCACCGAATAACTAAAAATGTAGAAAAAAGCGTCTACCAAGTAATGCAATACAGAACAAAAAGATCGAGTTATAGGTTATAAAGTATGAACGTAAAAGCCTTACCAATTTTTTATATTAACTATTGACATGCACATGATAACATTTTAGCGACTGGTTTCAATAAAGTATTCACACGTAAGATACATAAAATGAAAAACCGAGAGCATAAAATTTTTAGTTCCGTAATCATGTGTCAACAAGCATGCCATTTTACCATGATTGTAATATAGTAATCCCTGTATAAATGATCTAAATCCAAAGTACCATTCTATGAAGAAGTCTAATAAATATGCTAAACTTAAATCGAAGTGATGTAAAACCTATCATATAGCTTAACTACATTTCAATATGAAAGACTCAGTAAAACAAACAACACCGAATAAAAAGAATGGAAGAAATGAAATGGAATGATCAATCTGAAAAAACCGACAGAATATTTCTAATACTGTTAAGAAGAGGAAACACTTCGGAAATATTGAAATACACAGTCTCGTAAAATTTCATTAAAAACACTCCATTTTATTCCCATTTGACTGTCATTTTCTTCAAACAGTACGAATAACTTCAGACTACAGATTTCTACCATAATTTTTCTACGACAGTTATAAAACTATTGCTAATCCATTTCATTCTCTGCTAATAATTGACCATCCCATTTAGAATATCAACCTTCTTTCATTTTTTTCATATCTTCTAAATCATTCACTACCATATGCTACAACAACCGAATTAGCAAGTTCAACAATAAAACGATCCAGCCAGGTAACAGAATTTGGGACTATACCATTACTTTCTAGGAAGCCAAGATGACCACCATGTTTCGTGAGAACGAAGCCAAAATGTTCATTCGTTGCAGCTAATTCTCGAACTGGATGCCAGAGACAAGATGGTATCAGGGGATCGTCCAACGCATTCATAAAAACCTACAGTATTTCTGCTCGTATTATTAAATTAGTATGACCAACAGCAATTCACAAATAAGTAAATGGTCATTGGCAATATCCTTTTTAAGAATACGAGAAAAAGGGTGGTAAATCAAACATTTATGTTTCGTATTCTTATTTCTCATAAACAAAATAACTTTTACCGTAAACGTATAGCACAAAAAAAGGAAAAGCAATTGGCATTTGTTCTCTAAACGAAGAGATTGAGTATTTACCATTGGTATTTTAATCTTCGGTATTATTGACAGGGAACTGATATCACGATAAAACTCCTCAACATTTTCGTAACCGAGTATACGGCGAGTATAGGAGTCATCCAACGCCATTATTGATGTTGCTGCCCATAAATGCTGGAAAATTCACAGTTAAAATGAATTTGTATGTCTGAAAGTTTGTAAAAAAAGGCGAAAAAAATTCAGAAAGAGACGATCTACAAGAGTTTACCTAGTACAACATAATTATATACAACTCCAAAATTAAAAAAAAGCCTACCTGCTCATCTATTAAACCTGTTTTAACGTGCGGTGCTACTGCCATATCGTAGTTTCTCCTTAGCAGACGTTTCATGTTTTCCGTTATCAAATAATTATATGCCCGACGTCCATTTTCCCAACTATGATATAGTGCAAGAGATCTGAAATCGATTTTTCATGGAAACTTTGAAAAAAGGCCATTTCCTTTTCGTTTTTGTTTCAACATAAAACAGATACTACTAGAACGTCTTACTTCTGGAAAATGCAGTAACAATACGAGAAGATATAAGCAAAAGAAAGCATAAGTGACGTGCAAAACTATTAAAAGCGTGCTGAAAAGTAAAAATCTAGGTTTAATGACTAGGGATATGAGAATTTTATAATGCTTCAAAAATAATTTCACAGTTAAAGAATTTTTAACCGATCTAAAGCTCTAAGCCTACATTCAGCTTTCAAAATGCCATGGTACTTTCGGGAAAAAGAGAAGCATTTGCAATAATGATTAAAACGAATATAGAACTACAGCAAATAAGGCTATCAACAGCAACTGTTTAATAAAATTAATGGTGAGAAACCAACGATTTCGCACAATATCCCTGAGCAACGGAAAGTCCAGCAATAATTCGATGCTGTAAACCATCAGCTGACAATTTTGCTATCATACGTGTGGTTATGTTTCCACCCATACTAAAACCAATACAAAAGAAACGAGTAGATGGGTATAAATCATGTAAACGAGCCATCATCTCTTCCATTTCCTCAGTACCACCTTAAAAAAAATTTACTCTCGAATACCTGCTGCTAGATTGAAATTTATTGCTTTTTAAACCGATTTAAAATCCGAAAACAACTAATGACGTAGCCATTCGCCTCCGGTCACAGGTTAAAAAATAAATGGTCAGAATTGTAAACCTCATTTCAGTTAATCGAATAGTTATTTGAAAATAACTGACTTTCTCATAACAATCCCCTCAGTTACCATTCAACATTATGTAAGCATAACTTATATTAACACTATTTAAAATCGGATTTGCAGCACAAGCAAATTTATTATTAAGTTAACAATGCCTGCCTCTATTTTGCTACTATGATAATTTCGAACTAACCGTAGGAAAATATACGATTTGATGTAAGCCGGACGTGCTTCAGAGCACCGAGATGATTCAGTACTGCACAACGAAATCCGTTTTCCTGAGCATAATGAACACAAGTACGGATGTAGTTTGATTCACTTGTATTTGCAATACCGGGACACAGAGCTAGCGTTAGGTCTTCTGCAAAAGTCCATGTTCGAAATACACAAATTAAACTGGTTTCTCAAATTCATATTAAAAAAATGAAACAGAAGAAAAATCGGATCATTTTTTGGTTTAAAATACTTCCTTCGATTCCACCCAGCAATTTGTTTTTGTTAGATAATAGAAGTTAGAATATTCTTACTTCTTGAAGAATGTTGCTTAACAGGTTCAAAAATATCGAATACGACTGATGCACCATCATTTAACTTCACAACATGCCGAAAGTCATAGGTTCGGATGAGTGATGTATGTCCGAACAAACCATATGATGCCGTTTGTAGATGACCACTTCGACCCCACAGTAATGGCGGGGAATAACTGAAATTTTCAGATAAGAACATACGAAGACCAAGTTTTTTAATCTTTGAATTACAGCTCCCACTCAATATTATCTTTTCTTTTGAAACCAAAGTACCCGCAAACATTTCTATACATCCAAAAAAAATTGCGTGATAAAATGTACACAAAACATACCAGTACGATTGAAAACATATAAATGTATATAACATATTGCATTTCAACCCATGTCCATGTCATGAATGCAGAGGGCTTTCTTCCTTCGTTTTATCAACATCAAACATAAGCACTTGACAAGACTTAAGGAGGAATCAAGAAGTAAGTAGTAAACTAACACTTCATTCAGAATCGGACATCGGTCCAACATATCACCAATCGATATATGATTCTTGCCAATCGTTTTCTGCATATACGTTACTCTGGGCTTTTCCGGATAGCTCAGTACATTGAGGAAACGGATTAATGCAACGATCAAAACAAATGTCCCGAACCAAACATAATTCGACCAAAAGTCCGCTAATGAAACCCAGTTCAGAAGCGATTCTAAAAATGTTATAGTGCCTGGCATTGCCACCAACGATTCCCTATCCACTACCTTCCTTGAAAGACCGTCGGCTTCCTTCTGAAAACTTTTAGCCAGATAAGGAAATGATTTCTGGAGCACTAAAAATAAAATTCAAAAACCAAAAAAACCAGTGCTAAAGAAATTCTGAAAGAAAGAAGAAATCTATAGGTATCAAGTGAAAACCATATTTCGGAGAAGGCGCTAGTGAAAATTATACAGTTAAGAAGGGAAATTCTCTGTCAACTTGAAATGGAAGGTGATAGGAATGGACGACATTCCGTACATGAGATTTCGGGAAACAACCGCTCTCGAAACAATTCAAAATAACAGAATGATCGTCATACAGTTTTAAGCTTCCAAACGTAATAAGATGCCGTCCGGTTTCTTCTTATCAAACTGACATTCCGCAACCTTCCCTTACTCTTCGCTATCCCAACTGTAACTCACGAAGTATTAGCGTGTTATCTGTACGAATCGTTCAGCAACTTGAAGCATGAGCTCGTGTATCTGCGGCCACATAGTGTTTGAATTCAGCAGTAGTGAAAATTTTAGTCCCACAATTTTTAGCAATACGTAAACATGAATAAGTTCATTCAAATTTCCGCTTCGTTGCAGTATTCAGATGTGATTCATGCAAACTTTTTAAATATAAATTGAATATTACATGATTTTTAATTGCAATATTCATTTTATTTTTAAATTGATTAATATATTTGAAATCGGATGTGATTAATTCAGTGATTTTCTCTTCCTGTAATAGTAGCAAATACTACGAGTTGCGTGGAATAAAAGTAACTTGAATTCCCCGAAGAAAAAAGGAGTAATTCTAACTGTTTAAGGAGATGTAATTTCTGAATTAGTCAAATTTAAATATAAATTATTTGAGATACTTCAGATTGAGGTAGTATCCAAAATAGATTAATATTTTATGAAATTATCTTTTATTAGTAATATGCATAAAGTTTATACGAGTTGAATAATTTAGCTCCATTTTTGCAGAAAATATTATTCTTTAGGAAAGATCTAAATATCAATAAAATGTTTTAAAAAAAAATAGTTGCGTGTTTAAGTCTTTGGAAACAATGTTTTCATTAAAAAATAATTAAAATTCCGCCAAAAAATACCCAAAAAAATATCCATTGTTCTTTGTGGTACAGATAGAGAGAGTTGATAATGTATAATAGGTCAAATTCTTCAAAGGTTGTAAAAACTTGTACGAAGTTAGTTTTATATAATTTATCCCAAATTAAGCTCTTCTATAAGTTAAACTAAATTAGATCACATTCTATAGATCGTAAAAAACTAAATTCGTTTGTGAGTTTTTCAATTTATAAAATTCACTATAGCATTCCTTTTGCTTCACTGCAATATTTTGCATTGAAATTTCTGATTTAGTCTTTTATAAGTTAGAAAAAACAAGTGAAAACAAATTAGGAAGAAATGTGACAAAAATTTCTACCATTCGGTTAAATGATAAATATTCAACTGCCAGGCAAGCTGATTAGATAATGTTAAATTGTGGTTGTTTTTAAATATTTAAAATTGTCCATTTAAATGTATTCAATGAAATAATTAAGCGTTACTGTAGCATACATGAATATCTGTCATGTAAAATTCTACCAAGCAATCAGTCAAAATGATGAAAAATACTAACATCATTATTTGCAATTAATCTTTTTTTAAAAAAAATACAATTTTTAGTATTAATATTACGATTCATTTCAATTGTAAATTTTGTAAATGGGATTTATAGACATTTTCGAAATAATTCAACAAAACGATTATATTGTAAGGGAACGTTGTCGCATAGTTGTATTATCTGTGCAACAATTTCAAAAATTTCAATATCATAGATTGCATTGAAGAACAAAAGATGATAGTGAAAGTTTGTATGAATGAGTAGATAGGATGTGTAGCCGATATTTGGTTGCTGTTACAAAGGGGTCACATGTAAAAGGGTATCACGTCAAGGGGGTAATACGTTTCCATTGTCCTATGCATCCTTTTGTGTCATCAAATCCTCCTTCTGATTTCATCTCCAGTTAATCATCATTAAGAAATTTCAGTTAAAATGAATTTGTTCTATATGATGATCACCAATCACAAATTTTTATTATTGTATTATCAACATTCATGCATACACTCATCATCAAATTGCTGAAAGAATATTTGAAGTAATTTATTTCGACTTCAGTCTCATTCCACTCATCAATTCAATTTTCAATCATTCCACCAACTATTTAATAAATTATTGCCATACTTTGTAGAAGAGATTTTTATCAATTCTAGCATTATTTAATGTTATAATTAATTAATTCTAATTTTAAAAAGAAAAAAAAACAAAAATGAGTGCAAAATTTATATTACTAATTAGAAATATAAATAATAGCCCTTTTGTGTTTTACTTTTTTTTCATGAAAAAAAATTTTTTTCATTTTTTCATGAAATTTAAAACGAATAGCAAATTTGCTCCAATTGCATTTCCTCTTTTTTACCTTAGAATTTTACTTATTTTTTCTATTTGCAGAAAAAACATTGTGATCTGATATGGCTGTAGTTCATTTAATCAAAATTTTTGAAAAATTATTCGATACTACAAAAGCATTGCAAGAATTGATTAAACAGAAATTCAGCTATAAAGTAATTTATATTATAATGAAATAAAAAAAAACTAAAATTTGCTTTATCGAAAATTATTGTTATTCTATTAGGGATAAGTAGAGCAGTACTGATAAGAGTATCATTAAATGATAATGTCATAAGTCATGTGTATTATCAGTGCATCGATGAGCGAATATCGTCTGCCACTAAACTGATTGTAATCGTCTTCGTTTCTCTCATTTTTTTTGGATTTTAAGGAGAAAAAAATGAAAGGGAAATTAAAATTCAACATTCGCTTCCCCTCCAATAGTAGAAATAAGTGGAAAAATCCATGGTGGCACCAAGGACACGTGAATGGTGACAAACATAGAGCAGGCAAGTTGCCAAAAATCTAACTAACAAGGACAAATTTCATGGTCATCGTTTTCGGCATTTTTTTCCCCTTCCTCTATCGCAATGAATAAAAATGATAAAATTTTTGTCGTTTTCTTTCTTGTATTTTCATATATTTGAAATGTTCCAACAGATTTCTTCCGGTAATTTAATTATTTAGTGTCCCAAAGATTCGCAAATAACTTTATGCTATGTTTAAGTTAGTCCAATCCGAATAGCATGAGTAATTGAAGTGAATTGAAATTGTAAAACGCATATTTAAATTAACTATGACTAATTTAACAAAGTCTATTTTTTCTTTTAAGAAAAAGAAAGGAAAAAACAAGAGTAATTTACATAGGCAAATAAATTACAAAGTAATATTTTAAAAGTAAGTAGCCACAGTTAATTGATTTCTACTAATTAGTTGCTCAATTAGTAAAAAATATATGCATAAAATTTGAAATATTTGAATTTTAATTGTAATTAATATAAATGAATTGATGAATTGGAATTAAATAATCGATGAACAATGAACAAATTACGAATGTATGAAATTATTATGGAAAAAGTGCAAGATAGTGCAATGAAAGGGAAGGAAAAAAAAGCTGAGAAGAGCATGAAAGAGAAGAGAAGCAGCAGTGAGAGAAATGGAAAGAGAAAGTTGTTGTTGACTGATTGTCTGTTGACAAACCGTAATTGTAGTAAATTATGTTGACATTAATTTTCATACTTTTCATTTACAATTAATTACTTTCATTCATTCCTTTCTTTTTCTTTCTCCTCCAATTTCTCCCATTCGTTAAGTCGCTCTTTGATATGAAAGAGTGGCGAAGTTTGATGAGCCAAATGATGCCAATCCAACTATTATATTATTAATAGAAATTTTGTTAAAAAAAAACAAAATTATGTCAGTTCTTATTATACACTATCTATTGCACGTTAATTTACGTGACAAATTACACTTTTCTACACTTATAATTTGTTTAAAAAAAAATTCCCATAATGGACTTCATGCACTTCACTTGCTCTCTTGAAGATCAGTTTGCGTAAATTTAATTTAAATAAAAGAGTGAACAACAAATTACTGGAATTTTTCAAATTTTTCATTAGTGAACTAATGAAAAATTTCAATTTTTCATTTGCAAATTTCAAATTTTTCATTTGCAAATTTTTTCGTACCTTTCGTACTTTCTTAAAGCATTGTTTTTTCGTCTATGCTAACAATAATTAGTGAACTTTTCACGGAAACTATCGAATCTAATTAGGTAAATTGTTACAGTTTACAGCTAAAGAATGTTATTAAAATATAAGCAGAAATGATTGTTATTTAAATTTTATAACAAAAACTAAAAAGTTTAGATAAGTTAATTGATAGTGTAAAAATTTTTAATTCTTTAATTTTAATTTATCATATGGAATTTTAGGAAAAAGCAAAGATGAATTCTTCTCCATTCACTTCAATTTCTCACTTCAATTTTTTTTTCTTACTGCAAGTAAAACTTAACTGTTACTGCAACAAATCGGTGATATTACCTTCAAAAAAATGAAAAAAATCAACCAAATTTGTTTCTTTCTTTTTTTCGTTTTCCATTTGTTTGAAATATTGCAATTTTTCTATAAGCATTTTACACAACTTTTTTTGCAATGATTTGATAACTTTTTGCAGCGTCTTACTACGAATTGCTTGTTTTTTGCCTTTCGAGGTCAAACTATAACTTTTTTTCCTTTAAATCATTTTTCATTCTTTTTTTGCATTTGAGAGGAATTTGAATTAAATTGAACTGAAATTTAAGTTTATAGTTGTCTTTGCTTTTTCCACCAATTCGGAAAAATAATTTTGAAAATCTTTAATTGCATTTGTTAAAGATAATGTTGCTTGTATTGCCATCTTTGCTGTAACTTTAACATAAAAAGAAGCAAAGTAATAAATTGAAATCACACCGTGCAAATTATCCAAAGTATTTTTTATATGTTTGAATACAAACATTACAAAGGTACTTCGTCATTTCAGAAATTTCCATACTTTATTTGGTTGTCTTAAAATGGAAAAGATTTTGACGGAGCTTACAAAAATACTTGACATATTACAAAAGTTAAAATGCAGAGTTTTTTACGCTTGCTTGTACGTTTTTGTACGTTTTTTGTTTGTGCGTATTTTACGTTCAAACTGACAGTGTAATGAACATTTCGTAATTTCTTCGTATATCGGAACATTTATTCAATTGTAATATGTCTTTTGATGTTTAAATAGTCGTACGTGAAATTCCGATCATTAATTTAACTTCTTGGTGCAAAAAGCTTGTAAGGTTATCTATTTAGAAGTTTAGTTAAAATTAATCCTTTCAACTAGCTATCGCTATGACGAGCTTCTTCCTTTAGTTATCTTGCAAATCGATCTAATAACTCTATACCATTTTGAAGATTACTATCATAAACAGCTAAATTTGGAGAAAAGCAATTCATTCCACGTCACGTGAATCTAATATTCTTGCGTAAAAAATGTATAAGAATTGTATTAAAAACAAATTTCGATTCTTTGCATTTTATATACAACTAATAATCAAAAGTATTTTGTCATTTCAGAATTTTGCATAGTTTATTTCGTTGTCTTAAAATGGAAAAGATTTCAACGGAGCTTGCAAAAATATTTGACATATTACAAAAGTAAAGTGTAGAGTTTTTTTCCAGAGAAAGAGACAAGTGAAACAGAATATTTTAAAGGTCACATAAGGACAGCCAGGAAAGGTCATACACATGTAAAATGTCACTTATCGGTAAATAGAAAAGGGTGTCTCTTATATGTCTCTTCCGATCAATGGCGGAAAATGTGAACGGTGAGAAAAAAAAATATCGTTAGTGAGATTTTTTCGAAGAAGATGACAGATACGGAATTCAGCAATTGTGCACCACCGAAGCTGGCTAAAACGGATGAAATGAATAAACCGATCAGAAATTCCACCTTATCAACACACATCATTTATCGCTAAAGAGCAGTATATTATTCCGGTATTCCGAAAAACTTTATTACCAGTAGTGATAATTGGTATTCGTTACATAGAGTCATAAATACTCGTTCCATCTCTAATTTCCAGTACTTTTTTTTGAGATGACAGGAACAATTAGTATTTGTTAATTAAAATTACAAGTGAGTTCGATTATTGATTCTTTTGGTGCTTTTCCAAAATTCGAATATTATTTCTCTATCGTTCATTCATTTTTAGGAAAACACTAAAAAAAGCTTAGGAAAGTAGTCAAAATAGCAAATAACGAATTAGGAAAGCTCTTTTTTTCTAAAAAAGTGCTAATTTTTGTGAGTGAGAATAGTAGGAAGTTAGAAAGACTATCTCTACGTACTTTATTCTTACGGAAAAGTCATCGAGTTAATTCGGAATAAACTCATCAAAGTCATTGACTTCCGCTTGTTTTCATACATTTTGCACTTTTCAATTAACATTCTTCATTTGTCTTTTTTAAATGCCAGGTGAGAGGTGTTTGAAATAGGGAGATTAGGTGAATAATTTTCTCGAGATTGATGCAGTCAAGTGATAAATGTTTGGTTCAGTGATGTGCGCCAATGAGTAGCAAGGAAAACGACAATTAAATAAGTATTTGAAGTGCTCGAAATGCTTATTGTCACCTGTCAGCTTATTTCTTGCTTTACGGAAATAGATAAATCGTGTGACTGTACTGGAAAAGGTGGAGTTAACCGGAGAGGTGTGACATATCGGGAAGCAGAAAATGGAAAGGAGAGGGCGGGAGAGTTAGGAGATTCTGCCAACGAGAAATTATCAAGAAGTCGTACCGAATTGAATGGATCGGTAAGTGGGTGTGAGTGGGTGGAGTTCTTTGTTGAAGTTTTAAATTTTACTAACATCTTACGTTAACTTCCATATATTCCTTTTCTTCCCGTAAATTATACTCTTGTTTATCAACGTTTTTCGTGTAGGCTATAGCCATAGCTCAGGTAGGCTACCCATTAAAACTACAACCATATCCATCTTCATCAGGTCGTCCAACGAGAACAAAATACATTCTACTTTACCAGTTACTTTCCCACTTGTGCCAAGAAGTATTAGCAAGACTACTCTTACGTTCTTCTTTAAGTATTCCGTCCAAAGACAAAAGAAATAGAAGTTTGAAACGAGAAGAGAAATTGTAATTTTCTTCCGCCAACTTCTCGTCATGTTATTATAATCAGAACTACCCATTAACCAATTATTGAACATTATCACAAATATTTTGCAAATGATAACAAGTTATCTTTTGATGACTGTCAAAGTTACACATAATTGGTCGGATTTTTTTATTAAATTCAAAAAAAACTTTATTTTTTCTCATATCACCCGTTTATATTAGCATTAGGAAGATATACCTGATGTGTGTTACATTTGCCGCTGTTACTGAACTGAATTCATAATTTTATGTTAATGAAACTATAATCATTTTAATAATTTTTCACCCGTATCACGTCATTTTCAAATTACCGCCGTATTAATATGAATTCTGACGCAATGATTTCTTTTCTTTTTTATCACAGAAATAACGAATAACCGAAAGAATGTATTTGAATCAGAAATCGTTATTGTCCTGCTTGATTATTTTTTCATATTTTGGTTTGATGGTAGTAGGTCGATCGTATGAAACTGGTAAGTTAGTTTACTGCTTGTTTCACCTATTTTTTTTCTTTCTTCTATTATTTTTAAATCAACTAATTTCATTTCAAATTATAATGTCGCTAATAATTACTCAGTACATTTGGCTTAAGTTATTTATAAACATTTTCAAGAGTATTATGGATCGGGTAGATTAGAGTATGAAAAAAATGTTAATTGAAATTGTAGTTTCCTGGCGAAATTGGCATTAAAAATTTCATTGTTTCATTAATAGCAAAATGGATCGAACCTCACACCTAACTTTAATATAAATTATCACTAATTAATTGTTTTAATAAAACAGTAATCTTAGTCTGTGATATAAGGATCTTTCGAATCCTCAGGAGTTGATCGCTTCTTTTATTAGACCACAACAAACAAATAGCAAATAATTTGTAACTGTTCTCTACTGCATCGACTGAATTAGACGGAACAGAAATTAAATTTTACTGAAATTAAAAAAAATAAAATAACTAAAATCTTCCTCTTTATTCAATTCTACTACTAAATTCATTTCAAATTGTCATTTCACAAAAATTTCCATTTTTATTATGTTTCTTATAAAAGCAAAACAAAAGCCTTCATTGTTTAGTATTCTTTTCGCATACATTTCGTTTGAACTAAAAAAAAAGATTTCAAACAACAAAATTGTGACGTTTTCGAGGACTGTACTTATTTCATTTCAAATTATAATTTCGCAAATTTTCTTTTCATCCATTGCGTGAAGAAGGTAATTTTATTATAAATTAGAATAGAACTTAGTGCAACAAAAAGTCTAAGCAGTAATATCTAATAATAAAGGAAGCAAAAGTTTTGCGTGAATTATCTATTAAAAATTTATTTAGGTGGATTAATGCGAGATGATTATGAATATGCACTGGAAGGTATTGCAGTTGACTATGTTACTAATCAGCCAAGAAGTGAGGGCATTTCTCGAATACATAAGAAAAAACATTCACAAAATGGCAACAATAATCTGTATCCGTTCGCCTCATCGTTATCATCATCATCATCGTTATCATCATCGTCATCATCGCTATCATCAAAAGACACTATTGTTTATCATCATAAATCAGCAGTTGATGGATAGCTGATGAAATCAATTTTTCACCTAAAATTATTTTATTAAATTGTATAAAAAAAGAATTTAATTTCCAATACATATGTTGTAAACATCTTTTGTCATTCAATTTGTATTTAATTAAATTTCGTTTTATAATTAACTTTAAATACAAATTACAGAAACAATTGGTGAAATACAAAAATGAAAAATTATGCAAAAAAATTGATTGAGATTTTCGCCTTTTTTTTCACTTATCTCATTTCAATTCATCTATCAAATTTTTATATTTAATTGAAGAAATTTTTATATTTAATTTTTACGATTGGAAATTTGAGATCCCTTGAATAGTTCAGAAATTAACGAAATTAACATTAATGCATTAGATAGTTGAAGCTATAAAAAGAAAAGAGATAAAGGTCTATGTCACGTCCCTCTAACGTAATATACTTTAATCGAATGTATTCAGCGCAAACGTTGTATTGTACGTACAGTGTGTATCATTAAGTGAAATGTACCATTTCATTGCTAATTACATCATTTATGATGCAAAATGTTTTTTCTTTTCTACTACAACAGCATACGTCACATTTACTCCACTCAATTTAACTGAATTTTTCTTCCCATTTTTTTCTATAATTGTTATACTTTAATTATATTTTATTATTATTATTTTGCCATTATTGGTGCAATGTAACCAAATGTGCGATTAAAATGATTTCTCAATCGTTTCCTTCAGAAAACTTCCGGCTCATTGAAATCCTCTAGCCCAAACCATTACTAATACATTCTAAACCATTCCTGGTTGGTCTTATCTCCCTTTATTCAATCTTCGTTACTCAACTAATTTAACCATTGTTTATGACAACCCTTAATTGTTGTACGTTAAATTTTCGTTACATCTAAACATATTGTATAACCTTTTCATAGCAAATGATCTCATCAAATATTGCTCGCATTTATTGTTATGATAAAAATTTTAATCAGTTTCTATTCTGCCATGCTTTCTTTTCGTTACATAAATTATTCAAATTGGACAAGTTCACTCAGTTTGAAAGTTATAAAGCAGATATCATTTCAGATAGATTTATTTTTCTTTTATTAGGAAATAGTGTAATAGCAGATATTTTTTTTTCTGAAAAACATGAGTAAAAAACATGCCTGTTACTTTACTTGTCACTTTTTGATAATTTAAGTTATCCCATTGTCTTATAGGGAATATTATGGTACAGTGGTAGTACAGACTATCAACAGAAGCATTCGTGACAGGAAAGTAAAGCAAAACCAGAAGAGAGAAACATCATCAATAAAATTAATTATCCAAACAATAATCAGATCTTTTCCAACTAGTACAAATAAGATATAACAGTTACAAATAATCAAATAATAGCAACGATTGCCCGCACTTTGAAAATAAAGAGCTATGAATGAGAATTTTTGAACTTGTAGTCACGAACGTTTCAATTTTCATTTTCTGTGTTAGAAACAAGTGCTGCGGAAATTGTTCGAGGAATGCAATTCCTAAGAGACAACCGTTTTCAAAAAAAACGAACAGTTCGTGAGTGAATGGGCAATATTTGTTCGACATTAATAATAATAATTAATAATAATAATAATAGAAAAAATAATAATGAACAAGTCATCATTCAAAGATATCATCAATGGATAATAAAACAACAACCACTACAAGACTCCAATATTCAGCATCAAAGTGGAATTTCAAGAAATGTAAATGTTGAAAAAGAAATAACTTTTTATGTATTCGATTGCTATTATTATTATCAGAAATACCATTCAGCAGTGCTCGAGAAATTTGATAAGGCCAGAGCAAAGTCCTTTCAGATATTATTAGATTTAAAAATGGTTTTTCTGGAATCAACTCATTTCAAGGACTCAAAACTCCCCATCTCTCAAACATTAAATTTCCTTTCGCCTTTCATTCTTTTTTCTAACATATTGCTTCAATCACAAAGTTTAAACTCTATTTCTTGAAACTAAAACAGCTTAATGCCGTGCTTTAGTCTAATTTAATCTAACAACTCCATGAAAAAAATCACTTTTGCACAAAATGCAATGTATAACACATACTAATAAAGGACCGTTATTCTTCATCACCATAAACAATTGCTTGTTCCAACATCCTGTCCTCGTTCATTGTTACAGTCTGCAAGACAAAACAATGATAAACAAACAAAAACTTTAGTTAGTTCTCTACAGTAGTCTAAAAAAACATGCTTCAATTAAAAATGTCTGCTTTGCAAGAGGTCAATCGTTTCTAACTAATAATTGGTAACTGGTATTAGCTACGAAATAATTACCACGCATTACTTACTGTCATTTGAAAGCAAGAAAACTGAAGATAGTGCATTACTCTCACTCAAGCTTTTAGTCCTCACACTTGGTTCCAAAACTACATCTATCAGTAATATAAATGGTACACCAATAAAATTTCATGATTTAAAGTCTTTAGAAATCTATATAATACTTTTTTTTATACTTACTATAACGAGATATATGTAAATAGTTTATGCTCCACTGAAAGTTTGCTCACTTTTAGGATATGACACTGTAATGATGCCTCTAAAATATGCAAAAACTTCAGAAATTGATTAAATCCAATTAAATGAGATCAGATGTTCCGTCCTCTTTGCAAATGAAGCTAGCCATGTAACATATGAAACGTAGCAAATAAAAGAGCTTCAGCATTGCAGCACACACAATATATATTTCTTATGCATGTTTTATCAAGAAATTCCGAATCTTATTGTTTAACACCAAACTCTTATCAGGAGGAAAAATTACAACCTTTAAATCATCATTGTTTGGAATCACACTTGCACCACCGAGCAATTTTACTTCGGATGCTAAACTCTCGGCAGTGCCACTTACAGCAGCGCTCTCATCGTCGTGAGTAGTCGATGTTACTGGTTCATTACTGGAGTCATCCACTTCAGTCCTTTTTGTTATTCTTTCTAAATTTAAAATGATAAGTAACTTAAGCATGCTACTGCGCAGTAAAGTTCAAATTTAAGGATGCAGTAGATTTTTGCAGTGTAAAAGTTGAAAAGTTCATTCTTACTAAATACTATATCATAAATGGCACCATATTACACAGCATCCACGAGAATCAAAATAATACCTAGGTCATAACCGCTACGAACAATATCTAAAGATTAATAACAGTACATTCAACTGGATTATTTATTGCAACTGGAAGCATACACAACCGTCCACTACCCATTTCAACAAATGACTCAGGTAGCAGCAATGCTAGCTCAAACACTGCCTCTTTGCCCGCCCAAGTGATTTTATCTTTGCTAGCTAATATACAATAACATTAAATCGAATTCGCTAACATGTGTTTTAAAAGTCCGGCAATAAGAATGTCCGATTTAAGTTTGATGCAAATAAAAGTTACCAATTTTAGTTGATTCGGGTTGTGAGTATTCTTCATGACTGCTGGATGGTACCATAGCATTATTATCCCATTCATCCTGCCTAGAATTTTCAACATGACCATCCCTTGGTTCATTACTCCGCCATCGATTCTCCTGCGTACTTTTATAGCTATCTGAAATAATGACAATATTTTTTTGCTGGTTTTTTCGACTATGTTTGCATAAAATCCAATACTTTTGTGGAAATAATTTTTAAGTAGCCACCTGAATCTTGTTTCCTTAATAATGTTCGATTTGACAAACTTATGTTCAACAGCATACAAAACTGCAAGTAGATTTTAACCCTACAAGTTCCATTCTTAATGGTAACTCTAGTAATGGTTGAAGTGCTTAATTTACCAAAATGAATGCAAAAAAAGCAAAAGACTATCCAGTGCATAGAATGCGTGTTACAGCAGGACAACATACAAAGTAAGGCTATTTGGTATCTTAGACTGCAACATTTTTTATCAAGTGCATACTATTGGCATCAATGGTTGTTTTCATCAATAATTCTGCATTATGACAAAGGCAAGATATTCATGACTGAAAAATATCACTTAACTCCTACCGGAATTATTAGCTAACAAAGGTGGTGGAAAATGCCGTGAAGGATAAAGATTTCGCAGTCCTCTTCCCACTCCAGGCGACTGCATCAGGGGTAGCGGTGTTCGCAACACCTAAAATACATTAACGAAAAACATTACATACAAATCAAAATATTGTTTAACAATAAAAATCTTGAAGTATCGACAGCCAATTAAATCTTCCGGGGAATGCAAAGATTAAAATGAATAGTGTACTGCGAAATGATACTAATTGTAAAGAACACATACCCCTCTGATTGGAGCTCCTCCGAAAGGCGGTCCTGCGCGGAAGGGTGAAAACGGTGACCTGTAAGGGATAAATATGTTGAAGATTTGCAGCAGCAATATAAACAGTAAAGAGTACACAGTATGACCATTTTTTTTCAACTAAAAAACATTTCATGACCAAATATTTCGAACCACATAAACCGTTAGACGAGGAACAAACGTGAATGAAAAGAGACCTCGCAGGAAATACTCCTGGTCGATTTCCTCTCAAATTTGGAGATCCACTGTATCTAGGAGGTGGCATGTTATAGCTCGAGGACATGAATGTATTCGGTCCTGAAATTTCTATTCTAATGTGATTGCAACTCGTGAAAACTTTCCAATCCCCGTGGATTTTGAGCTTGAAATTTTGAAATATCACACTTGATTTTGAAATATTATGCTTCCATGAGCTGCACTCTTGATTTAACTGATATTAAACACTGCGTCTCAAACTTTTCTAAAAACTTGAATCTATTTGTCAACAAAATCAGAGTATACTGAGGGCAAGAATACTAAGAGAAAAAAAGCTTTTGAAAAATAACCTGGCACACGCATTCTTTCCACATTCATTGCATTCATGGCAGCCTAAAATAAAATGTAACTAATCTACAGTACAAAAAACATTAATACTGCATGGTATTGTTCTTTTAAACATTGCCAGAAAAAAATAGAAACATTACTTCATGTTACTAAACATTCAGGAAGTAAAACCATGTTAAGACTTGAGTAAATAATTGCTTTGCAGTATAATTAAATGTCCAATCCATTACTATAATATAAAAGAAAATGAATATCGACAGCTGCTAAAGAAATGAAATGACTTTGATTCCTTAAATAGTACCATTGCTCATCGAATGTTAACATATTAATATTGCCAACCACAATAATGAAATCATGCCTGCGGAGGAGTGGATGGAGCGTTGGTTGCTTCGCCATCACAGTTCTGCGGTTTCGGAGTTGGTGCGGCGCCAGCAAGTGGCACACTTCCAATTTGAGGAGGTAGACCAGGAGGAAAAATACCAGGAATTGGCATCATTCCATGAGGTAGGAATGGAGCAGTTCCAGGTAATCGAGGCGGTTGCGCAACTGAAAATTTAAGAAGACATTTAAGAAATAAGAACAGAGAAGAACGGTAAAGTCTTCAAAATATTTGTTAGTTCAACAAAAAAACTCATTTAAAGAAAAAAATCTGATAAAACATTGTATCGGGAGAAAAACAGAAAACTGAAAATGAATATTGATAACTATATAAGTAACAAAATTATTTCTGTTCATAATAACTAACGAGGAAACTGATACGAAGGCATATTTGGAGCTGTTTGCGGTAACTGAATATTTGAAGTGCTTTGAGTAGAAGCAGAATCTTGTCCACGCTGCTTTCCTTTTAATCCATGTTCATCATACAAATCTGTAGTGGAAGTTCTCCGCAAATTCATTTTTCGACTTCACTTCACGCCGGTTCAACGGAGTTCATTTTAATTTAATCCATTTAAAACAAACAGTAAAAAACCTTCGAAACGTAATAAAAAAAAGTAATTAAAAATGAACTTACCAGCGAGGTTAGCAGGCAACGACTCTACTTCAAGGTGGCCTCCTTCTATTAAAGGCTCCAAATCACCAGGTAGTGCAAAATGTGGAATTAGTGAGTAGCCTCGGTCGGGGTCCCAATATTCTGCATATCTTTCACTTTTTAAACCTTGTCCAATCCCCCAATTCAACTGAAAAGTTAAATCTAAAGAAGTTCAACTGAAGACCTTTTAAAGGACAAAAAAATTGTACCATTAAAAACTGCGTTACTAGAGATTTTCAAGCACCCATTTCTGCAATCAAACTATTCATAACCTACTAGCTCTGCCACGCGGAAGCAAAAAGTTAATCCCAATTAACTTAACTGACATTCACAACTTACTTTCACATTTTTCTCTCCGATTTTAAAATTTTTCTGCATCCGATCCATTACCCTAAATGCTGCTTTCCTATCTTTCATCGTAACATATGCACATGCACGGGAATGTATAATGCTAATGCGTAATGGTTCTCCAGCTTCCGCTACTGCCTGACGGATTTCATTTTCTGTACAATTCGAAGGAATTCTACCCAACCATAACGTACAGGATGCGACTATAAATATATACCATGAAAATAGGTTTAATTTCAATAAGAATTTAAAAAATTTTATGAAGCAGACTTATCCAACTCTAACAAAAATTCGTATTACCGACCGACAATAAAAAAATGTAAAAATTTTGGAAGTTTCGAAATACCGTATTTTTCACATCAAAACCACTTGTACAAGAAGGAATTTGTAATACACAGAATGAAGAACTACTATACGATTTGATTTGATTTTTTTTTGATTTCTGTTATATTGTCGATGAATTAGTAACATAATACCCGATTACAGTGCGAAAATTTACAAGTGATAAGTGCAGCAAAAAATATGTGAATTTAATCTAACACTTGATGTTTTAATACTTTTACTTGTAAATTCTACAATAACTCACTCAGCACGTGTCCTTCCTTTGGTGGCCATGGAAGTCCCATTTTTCGACGCAGCCGCTCCAAATCTCTGTACTGCAAATGTCCGAAAGCATGAAAAGTGCCCAATTACACATAAATTATGAAATTTTCTTTTAAACATATTTCATCCAAAAATCTATGTCGTGGCAACGTGAGAAATAAACATATGTGAACTATAACATTATGTAGTCAGATATACTATCAGAATAACAAAGTATCCTTCAGCTAACAATCCACCGTTCAAGTGACTACGAGAGAAAAAATCTAACGAGCATTACTCTTCAAATAATAAAACCTACTACTGGACTGCTATGATCACGTTCTGATCGTTCCCTGTCAAGATGTCCTCTCGATAAACCTCTTCGTCCGCGACTACTGCTACGTCGATGCTCCCTTCTACGATCTCCAAAGCCCTGATCACGCGATCGACTACGTCGCGACCGCTTTGAATGCGGTTCCCCAAAACCACGACTGCTCCCTCTGCCCTCATCACGATCCCTTCATAATTATTATGTAGTAGTATACGCTTAAAATGTGAATTGTTCCGGAGAAATAAAACTCATAAAAATACCAATTAATGTCTCATTCTACACATCATAAATAGTACATATAACAAACTACCTCGAACGGCCGCGCCGCCGTTCTTGACCTTTATCATTTTTTTCACTAATTCTCTCATTTCTTGCATGTCCTCGTCTTAATCGCTCATCTCGATCACTATCGAATCTATCGTCTCCTTCTCTGTGGTAACGATCGTCCTACAGCGCAAGTGTTATGATGTAGATATATGTGTGAAGTTCATTACTTCATATCGTAAAGAAAAAAGTTGAAAAAACAAAACTGGGATCAAAAAACGAAAATAAGAATAATATGATTAGAATGAAAAGACGTGTCATTTACAAAACTTTCACAAAATGATCATGTTCATCAAAATACAGCCTGGTTCCCACATATATTTTTTAAAAAAAGAGAATCAAAATGCAATAAAAATAACAAAAACCTGATCAACATCTTTACAATCTCGATTGCCCGCAATAGTAGTATTTCCAAGTGGCATTCCAGCAGGTATTGAAGTGGGGACCTGCAAAGGCATTACACCCAACATATTTGGCGGTGGCATACTTGGTGCAAACGCAGCTAGTCCTCCCGCACTAAGTAACTGAAACGAATAATGATTAAAATATGAACAAATAAACTATGCGCAAAATGAAGAAAATTAGATTACCTAATTAAATATAGACAATAGTGAGAATGTAGTGCTCGCTTATAATTAGCGTGACTTCTAGAAGAGGATTATGATTTTTACTTATTAAACTTTCATTTCAAAGTAAAAACTTCATTTCTTTATCTGATGGTTGCAATAGCATCATCATTAGGAATGCGATAAAAACGTTCAGATAACGCATTAAATTTACTGATGAAACAAAAAGAATTTATAAAAACTTTTTCAGATTTCATAAAAAGCGATGCACATATACATCCAAAACAAGTATAACACCACCTATTTCCTTCAAGTCAAAGAAGAAAATTGGTGGTGTTATACTTGTTTTGGTTTGTACTTCCTCTCGGTTAATTAATGCCTTTCAACAGAATGGGATTCTTTTATAAAAAAAAAGTAAGATTCGGATTACGAAGAAGACTAACAAATTGTTGTGCCGATCTGGGTGATAATATGTTTGTTGCTGTCGAAGGCTGCAATGGTTGACCTGGCATCGGAATCGAAAGTGGAGGAACCGTTGCTATGCTCGTCTGTGAGGTGGTAATGGGATTTAATGGAATCGTAATTGGCGGTGCTCCCGATTGGGCTGTCAGTGTGCGAGTTGCAGTTGGGATATTTCCTTGTTGTTGCTGTTGTTGTTGTTGCTGCTGCTGCTTAACAGCTTGCACCCTCGCTGCAGCTGCTTGGGACAAGGCCGAAATTCGTTCCGTATGCATGCGTTGTATTTCTTCTTTAGTATCCGGTTCCCGAAGAACTGCTTCCGCCATACTAGAAAACAGTAGCATGCAGTTGAGTTCAATAATTTCACATTTTTTCTTTCAAAATCGACTATAATTCTTGGAGTCCTCCCAATCAATGATCATAGTTGCAAATCATCTTCGTTCAAGCTAATGTTCAGAATCGGTCACCTTTACAGCATATTCACGTTTCTATAGTACGTTCAAGATATCTATCGTTTACCCGGATCTTCTTTCAATACCTTCTTGACTATGGTCCTTACAATATATTATTTGTATAAGAATTAACTAATACCCTATGATTTGTTGTTTCGTCAGCTCAGTAGGTTTCGCTTCTATCTCTAACTTGCGGCTAAAATCATCGTCACCGCTATCATCTTCATCACTATAGTCGAATTCTTTCGAAAGAAGATTCTGAAAATAATGCATTAGAATATCAGCCCACTAATATATCATTTACAGAGAAGTGAGTAGAAAACAACATAGTTGATGACAATAATCAATTTTGCATTTAGAATTTATATCACAAGGCTCTTCCGGTATACTTCATAACAATAATTAATGAATGGATTTTTTCACTCTAAACTTCACCAATAAACAATACTTACTCAATATTATATTAGAAATAAACTCAGCACGGAGAAAAAAAAACCTTAATATTTCCTTGTCTTTTCGAATCCAATTCCCGACGTTCAATAAGTTTGTCATTGACTAATTTATTGACCTTCTGCAACAACGATGAGTCAGAAGTAAACATTCCACCAAGATCCAAACCCATTGTAGTTAACATCGCAAGCGTTTCACGCTCGCTTACGCCTCCTTCCACAGCATCATCACTTGGTTCACGCAAAAGCAGTGGTGGCGTACGTGATCGGTTTCCCTATAATTTATGGTAAAATTTGGACGTTTCGAAAAGTCCTTTCAATGTTGCTACATTGTGCCAATTACGCTCGATAATGTTTGAATTAAAAAGCAACACATAAAATTAGGGACATGATGAACATTTTCACATGATGAACTTCCACAAATTTTTTTAAATTGCACGAAAGCAACTCGTGCAATTTAAAAAATCTATTGAAGCTACTTATCAAGACATTAAACGTTTTGTGCTTGCAGATGCAATTTTGTTTTTAAAAAAATATTCACAAACACACAGATAATGAAGTATGTGATTCCACTACTTTTCGCTTTTCACCACGACTGGGGACGCGACTATATATTGAGAAGTCTGCCTGATCACCCTTCACACTTTTTTCTACTGTCACAACATCTGTTTCTGCAAAATATCCACATTAGCATTCATAATTTCATTTTATAACTAGTAATTCAAAATATTTATTCTTTGGTTTGATTTATTTTAAGAATTGTCTCTTTGCTGACTATCTTGCCTCGACGATGATTCAGCAGTTCAGCCTCAATTTTATTCATCGAATGACAGTAATGCAACTGAGAACAGTTATATGAAATGCTAATTTTTGATAAATAAGATTAGCAGAAAAAATCATGACAGATAAAAAAAGAAAAAGAAACCTAGCCCATGAACATCTCGGCAGTACTCCAGCCATGGTCGCAACTTCGCCCTATCGAAGATTTCATGACTTTTCCACAAATTCAAAACTCGAACCACTTTTAACTATAAGCAATACAGTTGTAAATCATCGTGAATATGAGATGAAACATAAATAATAAATCTGTCGAATATAATTTTAAGCATTATAAAGAAACCTTGCAAAAAGAATATAACAAGGACAAGCAGTCATATATGCAGTACGTCACTTTTCCAAAAAAATTATACATTAAAAATGAATTAAGAATCATAAATAACCTTATCATCAGCCTTACAATTCAACAAATTCGAAAGAGTTGCTTGCATATTAATTGCAAAGCGTGGACCAAACACATCTTTGTCTTTGAATTGATGACGTGATTGTCGTATTATGGAATCAATACAATAGAGACCAGGTATCTTATATTCTGCTTTGCACTAGAAATGAAAACCGTTAGTTAAAAAGAAACTAAAAAACACTAATTCATCCACTGCAAAAATGATAGTGAACAACTCAATATATCAAATGGCTCGAGTTTGTGTCGTACACTTCATAAGTCATGAAAATATCTTCCAGATTCTGCAATTTTTTTTATAGCTCTTCAAAAATAAATATTATCCTTAAAAACATCAAATTCTATCACCTTTATCAAACACTTTAAATTCTTTAACCTTCATCAAAAACTTTTCCACTCCAAAGACGACATGTTTGTAGTATTTGATAGCCTTCATTGCTGCCTTTGTGATATCCACAATCTTTTTCTTACTTATTGGTGGTCGTAATTCGTACAGAGATACTAACTAAAATTACAAAAATACCAACAGAGATATCGACTTTTTCATTATATGCCACTACACTACCATATAACTGCTAATTTAATCCTGTTACTATGGGTAAATCCGTTTTTGCAGGTAAGATGTACACTCTGACTGATATCAAGAAACTGTATGAGTCAAGGCTTGAATAATGTATTTACTATATTTATAGCATGTAAAATAATGCTAGAAAATAAATATAAATTTGAAATAATCACACACTCTGTCTTACAATAATATGATACAGCAGCATGCTCTGTACCGCAATATAAGAGGTGACATGTTATGCTAGCACTTTGATTTACATTATCATTTACTACAGTATCATCTGCGGAACCGTTCCAAACAAAATCGTATTACTACCACCGATAATTTATCCACACCTTGCTTAAAATAAGAAATAACGTCATACCTCAGCATTAAATGTTCTTATAACTTCCGTCTCCATAGTTTTCTTCACTCTTCTTCCAGCTGAAGTCAACAAATTTAACTGCTCATTAAAACTGACACTTTCAGGTCAATATTTCTGTCAGATACGGTTTTCTGAAATTAAGCAATATTCATTTCTACAAGCTCATTTTAACGTATTTCAGTAGCAAAAGTAACAACACCAATTCACGGATAAGCGGTGGGACTTACGGTTGTTGTTATTGGAAGCAAACTAAACATCCAGCTAAAAGTTTTTATCAAACTACTAGGAAAAAAACTCAGGTCCAACACCACGAAATGATGCGACATCCGTCCCACTCGATACCGCCTTTCCAATGCACGCCAAACCGCGAAACAAACTTTATTTCAGACCACGTAGAGATCTGTGTGCAATTCGACTGAATCATTGGAAATAGCTGCTCGCAATGAAGTGGAGATGCTTGCGGCCAGTTTTTTGGATAAAAGTCATTGCGGAAACAATTATTGGACGCGGCTGTTAGACGTCTAAGCAAAACGTTCTATTATGCTTGACGCGAGCTTTGGATGATGCTTGGAACGTCGGATGAGAAGGCCCGGAATTGGATTTTGATAAAACACGCATTTATTGCTTTATGTGTGCACGTTACTATAAAGATGATATGCTTTGCCCTCTTCCCCATCTTTTTACCGTGTAAGATGCAAAGGAATTAGCTAAGATTGCTACTGGCAATATTCAGAGTAGCTTTCTGATTCAGGCTTAAATACATTTAAATTTTTAATAATTGAGTTTTTTTTCAGTAGTTAGTTACAACATCAAAGTAAGACGAGGTCACATCTGCATGAACATCAACAAGTTAATTAATTAATTAATCAATTTCATAATTAACTAAAAAATTTGTCCCAGCAAACTATTACTTTCTATAACTATAATATCATATTGTGATCCGAAAGATTAACTTATTTTTTCGACCTTATGGTAATCTTTCAGTTTTAGATAATGAAGGCATTTTTAGTAGTGGAATATTGTCCGTAAGGTTAGCAAAATTTCCATTGAAAAAAATTAATTGAAATTGTTAAGAAGAAAAATGTTTTAAATATTACGCCAACTATGATGCGCTGCTTTATTGTATTAATAGAAAACTTGAAATGGATGGAAATTTCGGTCTTTCAGATTTTATTAGCATTCAAATTGAGGTTTCCTTTTTTGCTTCATAATTTGTTAATATTTCAAAAAATTCTGTTGCATATATTTGACATGCAAATTATTCAGAAGAGGAGGAGCTTAAAATTTGAATAAAGTTTTTAGTAAGACATCTAAAAGATCACTGTATGTGTAAATCACCGATTATTTATCACAAAGAAAAAATTTGTGGACCAAATCAAATGCTTCTTTATTCCCATTACTTTATGATGCGCATGATGTTTCTTAAAATCAATTTTTCAAAAAAAAAACTGAAAATTGATTTCTTTTTCAAATTTACTTGCTTTTATTTGTTAATACTGCAATGTCGAAAGTAATTCAACTTTGTCATTTACGCTCTTTATTTGTTGCATTTGAAAAAGTACAGTTCCAATAATTTCTCATCGTCCGACAAATTGTTGTAATCCAACTAAAGCTTACTCGTCGTTAGCTCAGAAATGATTCTTGAAACTCTGAACAATAATCCAGCGACTATCTATAATGGTAAATGAATTACTGGATGGTAAGCAAAGTGATGATGGAGTTAGAATCAATTTACCAATATCATCGAGCAAAGTGACAAGCAAGCAAGAGGTGTATAAAAGTGTTCGTGAAGTCAATTATTTGAATAGATCGATAAATAAAAGGTTAAAATATCAAGCTCTGTTTCAAAATTTAATAAATTGACTAGAAAGAACAATAGGCTCAGTTTCCGAAATTAATTATTTAATTTCGGAACCTAATTTTGTGGCATTTACACAAAACATACTATCGTTGTTTAGCGTAGGATAAATACAAAAATAGCAGGATCATAGAAGATCCGGAAGGTTATTTGCAATGGATGGTTTTATTCACACAGCACGCCTTATCATCAAATTTTAGTTCAAACCCTTCCTGCATTCCCTTTTACCATCCTAATAGTTTTGTATTGTTTCAAGCAAATTTCTTCTTTATCGACTCTACTGATACCTTGAATTGCGGAGGTATCTCTTACCCACTGGCTTTCCAAGGTATTATTTTGGCGGAAAAATGCGCAACATTTTTAGGTGAAAATTTTAAGCTAAGATGCAAAGGGACTATGTGATGCATCAGCAATCATGGCGAGGAGAGAGTGTTGTCTGTATCTCTGCTGTAAACAACTTACTATTAGTTGCACTTGTTGATTTATTTATTTTATAAGCAGCTTTGCGATCATTGTTAAGTGTGGTGATAAGGCGGTGTAAGGAGTCACACACGGGTATTTAGTTGCCCATTGTTATTACTCCTGGGAAGGTCTGAGATTAGGTCCCGACCCAACTTGGGCGGTCTGCATCCTCTAGCGGGGGAACGACGCAAACCGTCGTGGTGCCGTACTAGAAACATGCACTCGGCACCTTCGTCCTGAAGTACAAGACGGTTGACCTCCATTGTTGGAGGGAGACTTGATGCGGTCGTGGTGATGGTGCTGAGTTTGAACCACGGCACCGGTACCGGCTGTGCTGAGTGCGATTGCCACATGAACTCAATTCAGACTACTCTCTCGCCACACCAGCATTTTCGAAACTCCGCTCAATTCTTTCACAATTCTATTTCAGCCAAGCTAGGTGGTGTCCTTCCCACCTGAAATCATCTCCATCAGTTCTTTTCTATCCCATGAAAGCGATGAAAGCTATCGCATCAAATATAGCACGAATCTTTCTTCCTACTTATCATCCTTACAAAGCGAATGAAGCATTTGGTTGATAATCATCTATACCTTTTTCGCAGTTTCATGTAGTATCTACTGTGTTCAATGAAAACAAACATTATTTTCATTAAATTTTTCAATACAAAATTATTTACAAAACTGGTCATCGATTATTTCTTATTAAACACGCACACAACACATATACATTCATATATACATGAAACAGAGGAAGGTATAACCCACATTTTTTTGAAATTGCATTGAACAGAAGTAAAACACATGGAAATAACAAGGAAAATATGTGGATGAATAGAAAGTACGGTAACAAAGGAAATGTGATGAAAAACGGTAATCATGTATTTTTCCAATACACATCTCAGTTATGAATCGCAGTGTGTGCAATAAATTGTAAGTTATGATAATAACATAACTTATAAAGTCAGCAGGAAAGAATGGAACTAAACGAGCAAGGAATAGAGAAATAAGAGAGATCGTACAGTTATACCTTGAAAATGCTAATTGTCAGTTAAAACAATGAAGTACGAAAGTATCTCGCTCAGACAATACGCGAGAAAATCAAAGTGAGAGTCAATACTGCTATTCACTATTCACCGGATAATCAGTAAGAATGTTAAAGCGGCCAAAACCGTGATATACGCAACGGACCTCCCACTGCAGGAACTTCGAATAAAACTTGAAACTATTAGAAAAACAAAAGCTAAGAAATCAAGCAACAATACCACAAGATACTTCACCATCAGTACATGACTGGATACTACCAATTAACCAGGTAATTCATGGATGCAACAGATGTATCTTTACATTCGCAAAGTTTTAAATTCATAAAGAAAAGCTATTGTAATAGAAATATTACTTAGTGAGATGATGAAAAAACTGTCCAACACATATAATGGTAAACTGAAAAACAAAGTAACCTGCTGTACACAGTGTCTCAACAGTTATAATGCGTTCGTATTGCCGTGATGATTCATACGATTGATATTGTTCATACTCTTAGTCAATTTGAACATCTTATCACCAAAGTAAGTTTGGGTCGCATATTAGCAAACCGTAAAGAGATTAAATACGAAAGGCAATATAAATGGGTCATATAAATGAGTAATGGAGAGATTAAGTATGAAATCGAAAAAAGGAAAAATATTCAGTTAGTTTCATTTACATTTTCCAATATCGTTACTGCCTCATCACTACCATAAAATGTTGATTGTATCGAAATTTTACGCACCATATCTTGCACGTTTGTGGTAGGTACTAAAAAAACACAATAAGAATAGAAAAAGAATATGGAAACCATAACTGAAAGTAAACAAAGAAAATAACAAACAGCAATAATTTATCCCGTAAATATAGAGTATAGCACACACTACTGAAAGCATAGTTTTCAACAACACACCGCAGACTGTATCAAATGATTTAGTCATATGATAGTTCTTAAACAGTTGAACATAATTTCAGTTGTTAGCCACCAAATCTACTGACATTGAATATGGTTACTGTAGCCTAATGCGAGAAAAAAATATCCGAAATTAAGAAAAAATCGGAGTGATGTCATCAAAAGCTAAAGGATTAGACACTAACCAAAACCACGTCCTTGTAGGAACAAAATAATTGCTTGTGCCACGCTTTCCGGTTTATCATCCAAAACAAGTCCACCAGATCCCGAAAGCTAAAAAAATAAATTTTGAATAATTACAGGACTTCTCAGTGACCAATCAATTGAAGATAAATATTATCAATATAACAATGGCAAATGATAGTGAAAATAGAACTGGCCTTAAGCCACTCTGAGTCTGCCGGATTCAGTCGGGCATTCAATTCCACAGAATCCCCAACAAACGCAGAATCAGCTCCTACAATTTGTAGAACGGGTACCTTCAATTTCGGACCCATTGTGCCGTCACGCGAAATATTTATCGATGTTCTACTGAAAAAACCATTTTGTCACTAATGATATTGAGATACATTAGTAAAAATATGTATTTCAGTTAAATCGATTAACGCAAAACAGTACTTTATACTACTCATTTCAACCGTACTTTAGATAAGCTTCGATGAAAGCGGCCAAATTCTTTGGATTCGGAAGGTGCTGCAAATACGCACGGTAACGACGAACAGTATCCGGAGGGTTTAGCGTGACGTGATTTCCGAAATGATGCCACAATAAATAGTCAACCGAAAAGTTTGTCATCCCACGTGCGCGCAACGAGCGAACATTGACCTACAACAAGTTAGCAAAGAGTCACTGACTTTTTGTAAATTGTCTGGGCGGATTCAAAGCTGTTTTAAAAACATTTTTTGCCAAATAATTTACCTGAAACCCTAAATATCATATCAGCATCGCTGATACCATATGAGTGACAGTTAATCACATAGGAGTGCAACTGCAATAAGTTAATGTCACACGAATATAGTTATGAATTTAAACAGTTTAAAAACAGCACATAACAAACCTGCTGATAAAACCACTCAATCCAGCCTGCACTTCCCGCCACACAATTAACCAGTATTAATGCGTCCACCTTTGACTGGTTTTGGAGCTAAAGTATACAGTTGTATTTTATCAGCTATAATCCAGCTGCAGTTCCAACAAGCATTGTAGCTCGCTTTTTTAATAATAATTGGACGGATATGATGGTAATCAAAGATCTCATTTCTAAAAAACTCAAAAACGACTAACAAGTCATACTCAGAATAACCGATATAAATAAAACTTTAAATCACCAAGAGGACTAAGTGATTTGAGCATGGCTAATACATTAATATGGAAGAGCTCCGAAGCAAACGTATGAAAAAAGCATTTAAAATATTTGAACAAAAGTGAAAACTAACTGCATAACGTAGCAGGACATTAGCACCCACACCTACTCCTAAACCAATAAATTCTCGAATTCTGAAAAGAAACTATTTAAAAGAACTGACACAACAAAACATTAAGGTATTATGTAAATCTCATTTGCTGCTACATCAGGAAAAAAAATTCTGAACTCAACAGAAATAGTAAAAGATCATCAGTCACTTACTTGAACTGTTCCACACAGTTATCAACAATCTGAACGAGGCCATCCATTGTCGGATAGATATAACTGAAACAGAAAATTCTTTTCAAAATTTTCTATAAATTGACAAATTCAATTAATTGCCGGGATAATATTCTACCCATGATATTGTCACCGTTGGATGAGTGTTAAATCTGTAAAGCGTTGTATTATAAGACAAAAGAATTATTTTAAGTCAACAGATGGATTAGAAGGACATTTACAAAGGTAAATCCATTTAAGCAGAGCACTTTTTTTCTGAAATAAGCAGTCGCCCATAGCAAACAAGTAGCAACTTCTAAAGAAAAAAGGCGCAAAAAATTCGAGTAAATAACTTAAAACAATAATTGTAGTGCAGTATAATAAACGGCTGATTAGAAGAAAAACCGTTTTACCAGCAAATAAAGATTAAGTGCATATTTGCATTGATTATTGCAATAACTGACTCGCTCAACTAGGATGTCTAAAAAAGAGAATGGGCTAACTGATCGGGCAGTGAAGCAGCATCTATTTCTTGACCAGGAGCATTAATATTATAGATGCAGAAATTTGACAGGAATTCTCCAGCTGTTGCATATTGGAAAAAATTTTGGAAATTTGTTTCCGCTAAAAAGAATGACATGTTTAATCATGTTCTAATCTCAGAATGAAGAAAACGAAAAAGTAAATGAAAAAAACAGCAAATCAATGTGCTAAAAAAGGGTATTGAAAAATTTTGTACTGAACAAAAGTTGAAATCCGATAATACGAATGAAAATATGCTTACAATCGAGTGCCATATCGTGAAATGTAACAATGGGACTTGATTGCCGATTGCCATAAATGGTTACCTTTACATTTCCATATGGTGTTAACACTTTTTCCTTAAAACAAATTGTTCAGAGTATAAATAAAATCTGAAATAATAGCAAAATAATAACAAATATATTATAAAAATTTGAAATGTTTCTCTTAAATCAGAAGAAAAAATAAATCAAAACTCAACAAATTCAACCACAAACTAACTCGGAAAAAATGATGTATGAGTGGCAGAAAAGAAGTCACAATTCGATAGTATATATATGCGCCTGTGTTTGTGTGTTTAGGAACGGACGTTATTTGAAATTAGAAACTAAAAGTTAAAGAAACTAAAAACTGAAGGAAGTAAAAGAGAAAAACCAACTTCAAAATCGGGTGGATGCTCGGGTATTAAGGGTAATTCGTCCTGAAAATATGTCCCCATTTCTGCCGCAGAACACATTGCACTTTGAATAAACAAAATTCTTTCTCTGGAAATCACAATATAGATTCAATATTTCAACTGAAATCTGCAATAGGAATATAGTGGATACATATTAAACTAAAGGAAACATAGAAACTTTTTTAAATGCTCAATTTTTGCAATAATAATAAATAAATAATAACAATAATAATAATAATTAGTAATAACAAATAATAACGCAATAATAAATAGTAACAATAATAATAGTGACAATGATAATAAATAAATAAATAATACCCATAATAATAATCAAAATTATGAGAGTAGTGAAATGAAATTTGCAATTAAACCACAGCAAAATGCGTAAAACAATAATTTATTAAAATAGTTAATTTACTGATTAGCTGCTACGGCGAGATAATTGCACAGCAAACGAAATTAACCGGTTCTTTTAGTATCACATACGCTAATTTACCTACATATTCTAAAAATTTCTACATATCAATTCCGAAAGCATATACATAAGAGAGAAGAAAACGGATATAAGTGAACGAAAATGATAGAAATGAGAGGAGCTGGAAAAGAATGAAATGATGCATGGAATAACAATGGACTGAAATGAAACAAATTTTGCAATACATATATATATCATTTCATTCTTTATATATATATATATATATATATATATATATAACATTATAATAAATACTAATATACAATATATATAATGTATGGATGAATGCTGCTATACTGGTGTCAGCATTTATTAGCTATTTATTACAATAAGTTCAAAAATCTAATACCTCTCAAATAAAATATCCCCTAAATTGTGATAGATCTAAGAAACAGTGCATGGGGTGCAAGCTAAAGATTAATGAAAATTGAAAATCTGGTTAGAGAGTAAGGTTAAAAGGAGAAATAATTTGCGGAATGGGAAAAGGGAAGAATATGTAAGAAGATATTTGTATGCAAAAATTATGCTCCTAGAAAGTGAAGCGGTTTGCTAAAATTAGCACTTTATGGTAAATATGGTAGAAAATGAGGATAAGAGATATGAATGATTGAAGAGAGCAAATAAAACGAGCATCTTTCTCATTCTCAACACATTGGATTCCACTCCGCTACAAACATCGTATATTTAATTCTCTTCAACCTGACAATTTTTCAACACTCACATTATCTACATCTCTTGCAATTAGTTGCATCTTTTTCGTTCTCAAAATCTCACAAACCACTATACATTAACACTTGTAAGTTCCGTCATTTCTACCTATGTTTGTGATAATTAAGAATTTATGGCACATTAAACTGGAATGTAAGAGTACAGCTCTTCTTCTAAAGTGCAAAACATCGAAGTGCGTGTGTTATTTAAATAAGATGGGATAAAAATGACCCCAAGTGATGGGTAATTTAATTGATAAAATGCTAATCAAAACCTGTTATTCACGTACATCTCCTTCTGTCTTCATGACAACTGATACCCCACAAACTCCTCTCAAGGCAACCACTTTCGATCAATAAGAGCAAAACAGGCTTGGAGGGAGCTGCTAAATTAATCCTGACACTCAGTTCAGGATGTCGTTCCAGTATACTCATTTTATTTGACAGCATAAAGATGAGTTATTTGCCCTCCTCAATAATACCAACATATTTCTTATTACCTCCCGCATCGCTCATAAATCACAATTACAGGATTATCATTTAGGTTTACTATTACTAATATTTATGCAGGACAGGACTAGTAGCTTCGATGAGAAATGCATATCAATGCGATGTCATCACCAGTAGTTGGAGCATTGCCAACAATCTTATCGCTTGAGTTTTCGAAAACACTTGTTGGGCATTTAAATTCTAAATAAACTTTAAATTTTAAAGTAATTTAATTTGAAACAATGTGACAGTTGGAGCTGTGCGAAATGATGAATGTTATGATTTTAATAACGAAACAAAAATTGTTACGTGTATAATTTGAGTGAGCTGAAGGGGTTGTTTGTTTTCAATTTTTAGTTCTTTTTTCGAATTAGAAAAATGGAAGAAGGAATGATTGCGAGTTAAATTTCATAAATATTTATCAATTTTAGACAGAAAAAAAGTGCTAAATGAAAACAACTTGTGAATTTTCGCCTGATGATATTTTTATTATTTCCATATCTTAAACATTTTCATTGCAAGTAATCTGAGTGGAAATGTTTGAATCTTTCAAAAATTCCACAAAAGCAAATGTTGAATGAATGAACTTTTTTTTTCTTTTTTCTGAAAAAAGAGAACAGAACAAGATTTTCGATAAAACGATGAAAAAAAGAAATGGAACCAAAATAACTTGGAAAGATACATCAAACATAAATCACTCCTTCATTCCCACTGATCACAATTTACATTATCGGAATAGCCAGAAATTAATGAGTTCTGTCGGTGGCACATTCGGTAAATGAAAGAAAAAGGAATTTTGTTTGAAAAATTTTCATGCCAAACACTGATGATTCATTGATGAAGAAAATGAATTGTCAGTGATATGCTTTGGAATAATTCGTCAGTTGAGAATGAAATTTTTTACGGCTACACTACCAATGCATCTGGGTGTTTTGATGATCTTGCAGTATTTTCAACTTCTAAAACTATTTCTAATCATTGTCGATAGTGAAACTTTTATTATTTAGAATAAATTATTCGCCAATTTTTAATTATAATTAATTACCCACTGATAATTTCTCCAGTGTCAGTCAATGAGATCGGTTTAAATTATTATCTCTCAAAATTTATTTTCCTTGTTTCTGCCAGTTTGCTGTTATTCGTTCAGCGAATGATATTCAAAATTTAATTTTTATCTTTCTATTTACTATTAAACAAAGCGATAATGGATGTTTCAATCTGATGATGTATTCTCACCTATATAACTCTATCAAAATAAAATAAGCTAACTTTTAATATTTTTAAAATTTTCGAATATAAATATCCTAAATGCATTCTTCCACTTCAATAAGCCATTTGTTTAAGTTAAAATAAATTTATTTATATTATATTTTAGTTAGCACAAACAATTTTTGATATTCTTTATTTTATTTCTTTTTTCCATTTATTCCTGACAAATGTGATTTCTAAATTCCTAGTGATTTTTCACTGAACCTATTGAGGGATGTAATGTCGAAGAAATTTCTTCCAATCCTTTTTTTTTTCATTTCCTTCCGTCTTCTCTCTGCTCCTATCTCTCTCTCTCTCTCTCTTTCTTTCCTGTTCACCCTTTTTTTAAATCTTAAAATAGGAACAGACAAATTTATCAATAATACTTTTAGCTTATTTTGAAAAGAAAGTCCCAAAAATTTTTGAAAAAAAAAGCGAAGAGAAAAATTTTCCTTTGCAACATTCCTTCGTTGTGACACATTTAATTGAAATGTTTAAAAAAATTAACTTTCGAGAAAAAATGGAATTAATACGGTAATTTCTCAGTGCTTTTTTCATATATTACACTATCGCTATTACTATTACTTTTATTGCTTTTCTTTCACATTCGCATATTACTGCAACAAATTTAATTTTTGCTTGTAACGTTGAAAATTTCGAAGTTTTGAAAATGAAAATGCTATTTTATAAATTAAAAATAAAAGAACAACACTGGATAGATTCGCTTATATGTTAGTCGGTTTAAGTGCTTACTGCTAAACTTAAATTAAAAATTCATTAATTACCACTTTTTCGTCCCATCGCTAATCTGAACAATAATGAAAGAGCTAAGCGATAATTGATTATCAGTAAATTGTTTCAAACACACTGTTTATCATCCCATGAATGCTAGTAATTTTAAAGCAAAACTTATTGATTTGGTAGTTTCTTATTGCTAATTAGCTTTTGATAAGAATAAGTAATAAGTACGACAAATTATTTTGTTAGATTTGACTTAAATTCATTGAAGTCGAAAAGATTCCTTAGCTATTAATTAAGTATTAAATTGAAATTTTGTCTAACTGAAAATTTTTTGTTGCCTTTTTTATCAAATTCGTAGTTTATTTTAATATTTTTTTCGATACTTTTTTATGATTAAAATTTTAATTAATTTGCCTAAGCTGTCGTTAGCAATTAATTTGAGCTTGTTTGCTTGGAAAATTTCTTCTTTTATCTAAAGTTAAAAGCTTTCTAGCTTCTTTAACAAAAATTTTATTGAAACTTATGAAATTTTGCTTTTAAAATTTGTAATTTCTTCCTGATTATGAGGAAAGGTCCTTATTTACTATTTATTTCACGTAAGTTTGAAAACTTCTGCCTCTCAGGGTCCGAGAAACTCATTTGCATGGCTATTAGAAATTCAATTTAATTATTGATTTCACGCTATTCACTGTAAACTAACAATTTTACAATTATTGAAATTATTTTAAAAAAGTGCTTATAAATTGTCCTTTAATGGTCCCTTAAATTGTTTGAAGGTTTTCATTTTGACAATTTAATTGCGTAAATTTAAATTTTAATGTTTAAAAAAGTTGATGCATTTTAGCATATATAATATGATTATTCTCTCGTTGATAATAAAGAATTCCATAATTTTTTTTGTTTTACAGAGAAAAGCATGTTTAAAATCATGGCTGCTTCAAAAATAGCACGAAAAGCGATTCACTGAAATTTAAATTACAATTAAGTTAAAGAGGAATTTACGAAATTTTCTCTTAAGTTATTTAATGTTTTTGCTGAACTAAATTGAAGTAACAATGGCCGTGAGGATTGTTTAAGAAAAATGTTGTAAATTTTTTGTGTCTCAACGGGAAATTAAATTTGACATTCTTTTTCGGGAAAATTTCAAGAAAATTTTATTGAAATTTGCAATGCAATTAAATGCTTGCCATTCTAAATTTTTACTTCTAATTTTACTTTAAGAAAAGTAAAATTTTACTTTGATATTAAGCGTAATTTCCTATCATTCATTACCAGTACTGATTAGTTTCATCAATTGTTTGATGAATATTTCCTTCATGCAAATGATTTAATAAAATACATATAAAAACGAGTTAAAGTTCAAAGGTCAGGTATCTAAATCTCCCTAAAAATTGGGCTTTTTCACTTCTTTATTTTAAAATCAAAAAATACAAAGCGTTTTAAATTTAATTTTAGAATTTCCTGTACAAATTACTTTTTGGAATTTGAAAAGAGTATGGGAAGAAGTAAAAGTGTTACTATTCTTGTGTGGCAGACAGGTTTGGAACTTTAATATTGTGAAATTTATTTCCAAATAATAAGTACTACTCCACAAGAAAATGTAAGAAAGAAAAAAAGATTATCGGTCTTATCACTTAACATTAGCCTGCCGAAAACGACTCAGTAACATTTTAGAAAAAATGATACACTTTGGTAATTTCAGCAAAATTTATATAACAGAATGCCGCATCTATCAGAAGTTTGAAAATTTACAAGTAAAATAAGCAAGGAATTAAGAAATAATTATCACTAATTAAAATAATTATCTAGCGGCTCAAAAAATAACCAGGCGGTAGTCGTGGCCGTGCACAATGATCGCAACTGCCTCTCTCACCTTCTGCGCCACTTGCTCCTGGTGCTCCAGGCATTCCTGGTCTTCCATATGAGCCTTTAAAAACAAAATGAAACAGAATAGTACGTCCATTTTAATTTCGATGAAGTAAAATTCGGGTAAGTCAGAAAGCAAACCTGGATTTCCTTCATCACCTGGTGGACCTGGTTGACCTTTCTCACCAGGTTGTCCTTTTTCACCAGGTAGTCCTGGTACTCCTGGTGGTCCCATGTCACCAGGTCTGCCTGGTGGTCCTGGTGGCCCCAGTTTAGCCATACGTTTTCCCGCTTCTCCTTTATTTCCTTCTCGTCCTGAATCAGTGATATTTTAACAGCAAACTAACACACACGTGGCTCTTTTTTCTTTGCATATTTCAAATTTTCCAACTCACACGAGAGCTCACTCAAAAATTTTGCTAATATTTTTCGGCCGATAATTCAAGTAATGTCATTTTCGTAATTTGTGACGTGCACAAGAAAAAGCGTGCAACATACCCATTATTCCCGGCGGACCTTGCATCCCTTGTCTTCCTGGTAATCCTTTTCCTCCAGGCTTTCCTGGAATTCCTGGTTCACCTGTTTCACCTTTGTATCCCCTAAGGCCTTTTTCGCCGGGAGCTCCTGGTGGACCAGGAGGTCCCGATGGACATTCTCTGATGCATGGTGCTATTATTGCAGCTGAATAATCTTGCTCCTCATCTAAATACAAATTTATTCAAAACTGCTTACGTATTGCTTTTTTCATACTGTTTATTAATAAAGTAAACGAGGAACCTTCTCCAGGTATGCCGTCCACTCCTGGTTTACCATCCAGACCATTCTTGCCATCAGCACCAGGTTCACCGGGTAGCCCAGGCTCACCGTGTTTGCAACAACCTGACTTAAGCTATTCATATTGATCGCACTTATTAGATTTCAATATTCAATCAAATTTTCTTTTAGAAATTCGACATTATTTTTCAGGTTAATTAAATAATTAAATTAATTAAATCATTGTGACTGAAATTTATTAAATATGAATATCACAATACATTTCAAATATCGATCGTTTTATGAAAATTAAAGAAGACAAAATTTTTTTCTAACATACACAATTTATATACCCTAAAAATTTCAAAAAAACATCAATGAATCAATAAAATTGAAATTAGGAAGGTTAAAATTTATTTAGTTCTATTTAACGTGTAATTTTCAAAGATCAAAAATGAGCAAAAATTTTATTAAAGCCAATTTTTTTTCAAATTAATTTCAAATTTCAACCAACATTTTGCTCCACCGTCATGAAATTTACTGTGACCTTCGCCTAGGACGGATTTCATAGAATCATCGCCATCATGCCTGTCGTAACCACCGTATGGTTGTTGTCGCTTGATTTGATGTTGAAAAGAATGCAGTATGGTATCCGTACCATCGCTTCTAAAATTTAAATTTAAGTACTATGAAATATTTCTCATAAATATTGTTTAAATATGAATGCTGGAATAGTATTGATATTATTTATCTGCAACAAATTTCTAAATTCAACTTTAATCAAAGACTTTTAGCATCGTTTTTCCTACTTCGAATCATTTTTCCATAATTAAAAAAATTCACTTTGCCGTTTCTTTTTCCACAATTAGCCAAATTTTTGAATGGCACAGAAATCTTTGTGTAAATTTGCTGCAAATTAATTTATAGATTTATTGAAGAATCATTATTAATACTCGTTTTTTTGTCCAAAGGACCAGCGGCTCTTCCTATTTCCCAATCTCGTGCTGCGTATAAATCGAATTCCATCAGTACTTTCGCCACGTTGCATACTCCAAATTGCAGTCCATAAGTCTCTGTTACGACTCTGTAATTTAATAACAATAATAATAATAATAATAATAATAAATAATAATAATAATAATAATAATAATAATAATAATAATAATAATAATAATAATAATAATAATAATAATAATAATAATAATAATAATAATAATAATAATAAATAATAATAATAATAATAATAATAATAATAATAATTAATAATTAATAATTAATAATTAATAATTAATAATTAATAATTAATAATAATAATAATAATAATAATAATAAATTTTCGAGAAAAAGAATTTTTTTAAATTCTGATGAGGAAAGTTTTTGCTTTAGTAGCTGAAAAAGATTAATCGCAATTATATTTTTTTTTAAAAAACACTAACTAAAGCTTACTTTACAAAATTCCATATCATTTAACATTGTACTTTGTACCCTCTGCACATGCTGATAGGATATTGGCATAAGAATAATACAACTCAACATCGTTACAGTACTTAATGCAACAGCAATAAATGCCACACGTCGAAAGTGTTGCATGTCAGCTTCGGTAAGTAAAGCATCAGGTCGATAAAGATGTTGTTCCTCTTCACTCCTTGCACTCTCCCCGCTTGGCTTCAATTCCGTTTTTAGAATCATCGCATTCAGTTCCTGAAATTAAACAGAATAATTAATTTGCTACGAGTCATATGGACTTATTTGAAGTTAAACAATTTTTACACGAAAAAACGATAAGCAAAAATGAGAACTCTTTTTTTGTTAATTTTTGGTATTACAAATACTAACAAATTTTGGATTAATAAGCTCTTTGCAATTATTGTTAATTAAGCGGAAAAGAAGGAATAATTAAGGAATATTAAATGAGAAAATTCATTTTTGTAATTTATAAGAAATGTTTGTAAGTCATTTTAAATTTTGCAAAGGAAATAATGAAGAATTTCCAGGGGATGACTTATTTGTTCACTTATTAACAACTAAAGCTTTATTTTTGATAAGCAAAAAATTTTATTTTTATTAAAAATAATAGCAATTAGTAACCGCTAATTCGATAATAATTTTTTCAGCGGTAGTTTTAAGCGGTAATAAGCTAATCATAAATTATCGTAACTAATAATCCATTTAATATTATTCGTTACTGTAAGTTATTCCAGCCCTTCAGGAGTAACAGGCTGATCAAATAATGCTAATCGTTAGATATTGCGGAAATATTTATCTTTCAATAATAGTTCGTCAGTTCTTAGAGCTTTTACCATTTATATTACAGTAAAGTAATAAAACTAAAACGACAAACCTTTGTAGATTGAAGAAATGTTGATATTAAATGGATACGTTACGCTCCTTCCTTAAATACCAAGTGGGATGATAGGATGTTGAAGACATCTTCCGTCATTTATCCAACACAGAAAGATAATTGTATTTGCATTCTGTCAGTCGTTATCTCTGAGACATCTTATCTGTAAGAGATATTATCGGATCCTACTGCACTTTTCAAAACTTCCAACAGAGTGGACGGAAAAAGAAGAGCGAAAAAAAAAGGAACGGAAAAGTGCAGACAATGACAGCTCATCGTACTGAAATTAGACAATTATGTTTTGTCATTCTGACCTGATTGAAGTGAAATTGTTGATGCGAAAGCAAATTCCACTGCAAATTAATTTATCGCTTATCACTCTTAAACAAACTATCTAAACTTGTCACTTTCTCTTATCGACTACTTCCTTTGTTCATACAATACTTTTTATTTTATTAACTTCAACGTTTTTTATTTATTAACTTACTTTTTACTTCCACGTAAAACAAGTAAATAGCAAAATAGGTTAATAATGCATTATTAATTTATTCGATCTTAACTGAAGCATATTCTTTTGTGAACAAATAATTTTTAAGCGTGTGTTAAGCTGATAAATTTTTATCACTACAATCATTTGTTTTCAATTTAAAGAATTGGAATAGAATTGAAAAACGAGTTTCCGGTCCGGTCCGTTTCCAAATTAAAGAGATGAACTGGGAGCACAACAAGAAATGTATAACCAAAAAGTACAGTTTTCGCTTTTTGTTTGAAATTCGAATTATTATCAATTAAAATGAGTGTCGTTGCTCTGTGATTTACTGTTCCGTTGTATCCAACAATAAGCACCGTAATTTGTCGGAAATTTTTGATTTCGTAGAAAAGAATATGCCCAATCATACTGACAGTGAAAGTAACTGCGATAAAAATCTTCGACGACACTATCATAATTCTCAACGAAATATTTTATGCCAAAATCGGTAAATCGTATTTTTTGCGATTTTTATCTAATTAAAATCGAAATTTTGAAAAAAAAAGAGGCAAAGAAGGATAGATGCTTTTTGCCGATTACTTTCAATCCTTAAAATCGTTTGAAACAACGAAGGATCATTGCTGACGAGCAAGAGGGAATGAGGGAACTTTACAGCAATGAAATTTTTTTAATCAGAAAAGGGCCGTCCCCTCTCCTACCTTGTCGTTCGTCCATTTCATCCAAAAGAAGACCTTACGGCATCCTTTTGAGAATTTGTTATGAACGCAATCCACTACATTGGTAACTTATTAGGATATAACGATACTTTTATTCGTCCGATAAGGTCATTCGATAAAAGTGGAATTGAGGAGAGTGAGGAAGGTGGTAATATTAAGGATTTCTACCAAATTTAAATAGGTAGTTTGAAAAAAAGGAAGGAAGGAAAAACTTGCACTTCTAGGAGAGAAAGGAAGAGGAAAGTAACAAAGAACAAAGACAATAATTTTCAATTAGATATCGCTAATGCTGCACCTATAAAGTCAATGACAATTAATTAATTAATAGCAATAATAAACAATAATAACAATTATTAATAATAATTAATAATAATTTATAGTAATAATAATTAATAATGATAATTAATAATAATAAATAAATCCGTGATGTAGAAAATTTGTAAATTAATGAGATCTGATCGGTGCTAACGGTAATGTGATTCTGCTTGAAAAAGATATTTGAGGGGAAGAATCGAAAGAGAGGAAAAGGAAAGGCGGAGGTCGAGGATGTGTGTAAATGATTGAAAAGAATTTTTATGATAATCAATTTAGTCACTAATTGTAAGATAACGAATTCAGTGTGTATCGTTCTGAAATCGAAATTTAAAAATGCTTTTTCAGATGGCAAAAATTTCTTCTAAAAATTAAAAATGGGAATGAAAAACTAACTCTGCAATTCGAGAAATTAAAATTTTATCAGAAACTACTCAACTGATCAAATTTCAAAAAAAAAAAGCTTAATTGTTTTTTTTTTTGCAGAATTCTGGGATAAAGAGAAGTGGAAGAAATATGCCATAAATTTGAATTATACGTTTACTTTGATTATTTGAAATTTACTTAGTCGTCATGGCATTGAAATGTTTGCTAGCGAAGTCAGTGTATTTTAAAATTTATTAAAACATTTAGCATATAAATAAGATTACGTGTCTCAGATATCTTACTTTTTTTTTCTTTTCGTTTAATTTATTAATTTTATAAAAAAACAATTTTATTTTATTTTTTCTCTCATACGCTTATAGAGCTTTCTAATGCAAACTGTAATGAATGTGTTAAAATTAATGAATGGTAAAGATGTAGTGATAATTAAAATTAATACGACGTCATCAGCTTGAATATGCACAGCAATGAGTAATTATCGAAACGTTTTTTTTGTGTTTGTACAACGTACATATCGAACGTAAAACAGATGACGAACGTAAAACAGATGACGAACGTAAAACAGATGACCATTTTTGTCTACTGTCAAAAAACAGATTCAATTATGGCGTACGCGTACGGCACGCAAAAATGTTAATTAAACGAGTGTGTGATTTCAGCGTGTCACACGCAAAATGTTGAAACCAATGTTTTATTTCGATGACATATAGAAATAGATGTTTGGCTTCAAAGTTATGTTCAGGCAAGCGTTTAATTCCCACCTATCATTAAGGCACGAAACAACGAATCATCAAATCCACGTACGTCATATACATACAATAACCTATTTCCAAACGTCGTTTTTATTAAATTTTATGAGGAAAATATTCTTCAGTAAGTCACACTTCTCTTTTATTTTAATTTTGCGATTGTGAAATGCAATGATTGATAAAATGAACTACAAAGGAGTCGAGCAAAAAAATTTCTGCACAGAATCTATTAAACTGCTTTTCAAACTTTACACATTTCTTCTTTCTTTCACCTCTTTTTTTCACATTTAACTTATAAACAAATATTTGTTGAATTTGGTCTCAGATAGAAACTACCTTAGCAGTAAATTTCACGTTAAGGCAAGTTAAGTTAACAATTATTTAAGAATGGTTATGTCGCTGTACTGTACAAATTTAGTGTATTTGCTTGTTACGTTATTTCTCATTAATTATTAATAATTAACAGTCAGTCTAATGGTATTTACTTAATGTTATTATATACCTAAAGTACGCAAGAGTTGTCAAAAATATGCCTTACGGTATTGGTCATTTAATGCAATTTTAACAAATTTAAAAAAAAAGACATTAAATAGTGACATCTTCAATGTTGTTGTTAGGTATAATTTAAACAAATTTCGTCAACGATCCTCATTATTAATTATCCATTAACAGCATTAATTTTATTTAAAATAATCAAAATAATTTGCTGTTAATCACCTCGAGATAACTTTTAGATTATCGCGAAAAATGTGGTACGAGCAATATCAATCCAACATATATCTTCTCGACATTTCTTGATTCGTCGATGAAATTTTTCCTTATCAAACTCCAATTTCTATTCCTTTTTCGCTATATTTACTAATTTAAAAAAAAATTTATTTATTTTCAAAAAAAAGCGGTTTAACTGATTATAAGCAAATTATCAACTTTTACTATAAAATTTTAATGCGAAATAGTCAAAAATCCTTTTACTATCCAAAAAGAAACAGGTACTCGTATCATACCTTATCACATTTCTACATCACTGCAGTAATATATTTTAACGTTACATTTGCAACAACGTATTTTTCTGATTACAGTTTATTATCATTTTATTGCAAACTATACTATTACGATAGTTTACAGTATAAGCTATAGTTTTATTGCAACAGTTGAATTCTTTCAAAAGTTGTAATCCCTTTTTTTGTGATATTATTTCGATATAATTACGTGCAGTACAAAAATACTTATTTTCTCTTACGAAATCAACGAATTAGTAAAGAAAGTTATCTATCATTTTTAACATAAACAATTTGCGGGACGACTATTACCTGCGTTAATTGTTGATTTGCCCTAATTCGTTTTTAATTATTCAACTTCTGCTGCTTCTCGCCAATTATTTCTCGCAGCTCAGTAGCTCATCTGTTGCTTTTGCTTACTATTAAAATTGTCTATCATTGAAAATTTTATTATTCGTTCATAGAACGGTGCTGGAATTTAAAAAATTTCATTTTAGTTTTTCCAAAATACTTCCAGCCATCATTTAACATCTTAGAAATAACACCTAAAGAACGTTTTTCAACTCAAAGCATTGATAATCAATTGCTTTAGTTTAAAGTTAGATTAAGCAATTTAAACTTACTTTGTCATCGTAAATAGAAATACTTAAATTGCAACTTAAAGATGTTAATCGGAAAAAAATAAAATAAACATTGATATTCAGAGTTAATTTTTATCTATTCCAATACATTTGTCAAATTTTTGCATCAAATTTGGTAAATTTGGCAAAATTAAATTTTTCAAATAATACTAAAATATGTTTGTTCCAATGGCGTAAAATTGTTGTGCGAAAATTAATAACTCTTTTTGTATGACAAAATTAAAAAATTAATGAAATAAGAGAGATGGAGAAACTGAAAATAAATAACTTCAAAAATGTTTGTTAGGAATTAACTGAATTTGGGACTAACTGAAAATTTTTTGAAAATATCTTTGTATTAATTTATTAGTTAATAAGTCTACAAAAATTGATGTTTTGAAGTGAAACAATAAGTAAAATAATTGCATAAATAATTTATCTAAACAATAATTTAAAATGACAGGCAGTTGACAGTTTTCCTATGGAAAGATTAGAGTCATTTGAATAAATGTAATTTTATTACTGAAATATTAGTAATATTTAAACTGAAAAAACTATTTTATAAATATCACATTTGTCAGGTAAAAAACAAAATTTCAGCAGCAAAATTATTCTCAACTGCATTTTTGAAACTTAATTTTTATAGTTTTTTTGCTCCAAAAATTTGTAAATCACCTCTCTCTCTCTCAATTCTCCTCAACCCAATTTTTTCACTCTTCAAAAAAAGGTAATAAATAAATAATGAAAAATTGAAGGTAAATTTGACGTAAAATCAATGATTATAATCTTTTGATATTGAATATTTTGCCTACCAATGCATTTTTAAATTTTCCGCTAAGCTATTCAATCCTTCCGTTTCATTGAAGTATGACAGCGTTGGAGAGAGTAAACATTGAATTCGAAGTGGACAATGAGTATCGACCCGAATGAATGAAGTGCTTCAGTTTGTTGTTATTGAATCAAACTCAACGAATTATACAGTATGTATACTTATTCGGTTCATACTAATAATAATAATTAATAATTGAAATCGAAAAAGAAAGGATATAATTAAAATTAATTTTGAAAATTAACAAAACCTGAGAAATGATTGAAAAAGTAGTAATATTTAAATAAATTCATTTGCGTAAATGCAATAATTGCCCTTTTTTAGCCTTTAAAGTAAAATTAAAAAGTAAAAGTGGAAATGTTGGATTACCAATTGTAATCGAAAATTTGCGGGTGATAATTTTAATTTTAACAAAATACTTAATATAATATATTGGTCTTGCGGCATGTTTTTGACCTATAATTAGTAGCCAACTGTAACTGATATAATTAGTCTGATAAGTGTATCAAGGAACTGAATAATATTATAAATCAAAAAATGATCGCTTCTTTGTCCGAACTGTTTTTACAAAACAGCCAAATCTTAATCGAATAATAACTTGGACCAATTTGTCACAGTAATTTAATACAAAAAATCGTCATTCAGTTTAGACTGGACTGATTTGATTCACTGGAAAATTAAAATTTGTAAATTCAAAATTTGTTATTTATTTCGAAAGTTTTCTGTAATTTTTATTCTATTACATCTCAGCATATTGTCTTATCATTAGATAATTATAAAACCATTCGATCCTTTTAAGAGGAATTTCTTCGGATCTTCTTTGTTGCTGTTATTATTACTGCTAATTTTAAATGCTATTAATAAATGAAGAAAAAGCAAACAAAAGCGAATTTGTTGACAAATCGTCTTAATATGCAAATGAATATATGAAGCGCAAATGACCTTAATGGTAATGCAAATGCTGACATCAGTTGAGGATCGCCGCACGCTACAGAAACAGAACTGATAAACAAAATTCTATAATTCTCAGAAATTAAAAATCAAACAATAGACTTCACCACCTTTCTCATTTTCTATGGTAAATTAGAAAACGAGAAATTATGCACACAGAAGATTCCAGGAAATTAAAGAAAAAAGATTCAGGCCAGGTAATTCAAAGAGACATCAATGACTAACAGGTAGTACGAGCATATAAAATTTTAATGCTGATTTAAAATTATTTAGTGTAAATAATTTTTGGGAAAGAATGATCCAATTATAAATTAGTTGTGTCATAAAAAATTAAGGAAAACAAAAGGTGGAGAATTTGGCTCTTTTGAAAAACAGTTCAAAGATGGTTTTAAATAGGGAATAGTTTGAAAATTTAAACATTCATATGGGAAATTTTTATTGAAATTAGATGGTACAGCTGTTAGGAAAGCTTTATTCATCTGAAAAGTTATTTAATATTAAGAAATTGTATTTGAAAAATAATGGGATGACGAAAATGATCTACCTTAAAACAAATAAGTGAAAAATTGAAATTATAATAATTTATCTTTAATATCCTGAAGTTAGCTTGGACAACCTGAAACTACTCATTTGGATTATCCAAGAATTCATTAATTCCAAATGCGAAAAAAGAAAATGTTAAATAAAAAGCATTGTCTGAAATATTATAGGCTTGATGATTGCGAAGAGCAACTGCATTTCGAAGTAACTGATTCTGATAAGTTCAAAAAAATTATAGCCAATGTTAAACAACTTTATTAACGCTGTCAAAGAACTGTCATTTTGAAAAATTAAATCAACTTTAAACTATATTGTTAATTACCTGAAATATTTGCGGACCATTGCTCAATTTGTTGTTGTAGCTAAGTGACATGGCAGAAATACCGTCGGTTATATATACAGAAATACCGTCGTGGAGGTAACTCCTCAATTTTCAATTACATATGATAATTTTAAATCGATTAAACTTTATGAAATAAGTTAGTGCTGGACATTAACTGAACGATTAAAATTGAGGAATCAATTAACAAATTTGAATTTATCACATCGTCTTCAATCACTTCCTATCGTATGTCATGAAGTAACTTCTTACTTGATGTATTTGTGTGGTATTAACACGTACATATGCCGTATCAAACTTTTAATTTGAATCATCCAAATTTAACTAAACTGATTGAATTATTATTTCTTTCAATTTGATAGGTAAATAGACAGAAGTACAATTGGACAATTATAGTACTTTGCTAGGTGAATAACTTAGACACTTTGAATTGAGAAGATTGTTAAAAAGTTTCGATTATTTTCCTTTCTTAAATTTCTTATCTTATCAGTGATACCAATGAGTATTTAGTGTTATGGAAACTGAACAGAAATTCCCACCCCTCAGGTAATAAGTTATGGACTTTGAACTGATAAATAATCATCTCTTATCACTTGTCATTAATCACAGTTTATAGACAACTGAAATTGCGATAAATTTTCGCATTTGCGTTGATAATGCTGACATGATCAGTGGGATGACGTCATGAAATTTGATGTAAACCAACGGCCTACAACGGTCATCAACTCGTCATTTGATGCAGTGGTCATTGGACGATGCATACCTATTCATTCATTGAATATAATGAGGGGAGTAGCACGTATGAAATATACGTTACACTTTACATGCGTCATTACCATTCCACCTGATAAACGCGTGGTGAGTTGGAGGATAGGCATTAATTTTATCGATCGGTTCAATGTTTACAAGGCGGAATACCTCACACCAGTGAATACATGACCGTTACCTGTAAAATTATCCATTTAGATAATTTTTCAGATCATTTTTTGACTCGTATTCATTTATGGAATAATTGAGTTAGCCTAGTTCTATTTCAGATCAGCCGATCATTCGCATATTACCTCAGGTCACTCTCATCATCCACCTTCTTCATTTCTCCATTTTTCTTCCTCCCTCTTCCCATCCCATACTTCATCTTTCCCGCGTCATCTTAATGTATCGGTGTCTCTGTGTGAGTTCCGAGTGTTCGTGTTTTATGAATTTACTGGATGATAGGTTACGTGAGCTACATGAACCCATTAGTAATGGCAATCCAATGTCCAGTTAATGTGATGTAATACGTCAAATAAAAATAAACATACAAAGTCAAATAGACGGTAGGAAATGATTTTGATATGAAATTTAGTCTAATGTTTGTAATTCAGGAAATTTCAGATATAGAACTGTTCCTTTTATTTTCAAAATTTCAATCGATTTTAGCACTGTTCATCTGACAAAATATTCGGGTTGATCAGATTTGCTACAACAAAAATTAGCATTAACTGACATATTGTTCCGAATTATCAGATACCGAGTTCAAATCCAGTAGCCGTATTCCTTCCTCAGCTTACATAAAGTTTTCTAATTGAATCGATGATAACTTCATTTCAATTTCCATCTTTTTTGGCACCGCTCCCTTTCTCTTCCTTTCTTTTTCTTTCTTCAATTGTCTGCTCTTTCATTCATCTCTCTTCCTCCCTGTTTCAATTTTCATACCTTTTCGTTCATTCGATCGTACATCTGTCATCTGTTTGATTTATTTCACAAAATATAAAAGGTGTGATATAAGTGCCATTTAGGACCTAACTAAATCCGTTAAGATCCCGCACTATAGCCCTTTTGGTGGTGCGTATTTGCGTATACTTTAAGAATATCAATCTTTGGGAATAAATATTATTAGCATTATCATTCTTACTCCTTGTTATTTATTATTATTACTATTATTATTGCTATTAAGTAATGGAGTATTTCATTAGTTGGGAAAACAAAGGGAAGAAAGTTTTGCATCTAAAATGTTCCCATTCACCGTTGTTGTCATTTCCGATAATCGTACGGATGGTATTAGAATAAGTTTCTTGCATTTCTTTTTTTATATAAATGGATCTACGCCATTAATAGGTACGTTGAGAAATATTCACGTACACCTGAACATATTGTCCGCTATAGGTTTACGGTACAGGACTATACATATATATATATGTCGGATAATATAAATTTTACACAATTTATCTTTTCCATCATTCCTCCCCTCCTTTCACTCCTTGCCAATAATATTCAATTTCTAAAATATTATTTTCTGTAAAAAAAAAGTGATGACGTCAAGTTTGTAGAGGTATGGAGGAAAGGTTGTTAATATGAATAAAAGGAAGAAGGCCTTTATGAAAGAAAAAAAGAGATGTGAGAGATTAATTTTTGAAAGATATGAAGTGGGATTAAAAGATAATAAAAATGATGAAAAAAATTAATTTCCGAGGCAATTTTTTTGTTAACATTAACGATGAAGTGGAAAAGAACAAACGCAGTGGAATGATTTTATAATATTTCAAAACTTTTGAATCGTTGCCTCTTACAAAATCTCTAACCCTTTGATTCTCTACCTCTTTTTACTACTCTGTTTTCTATTGTTTGTATTTTTTCTTCTATAAAGATTGTATAAACAAATCACCTACACTTCAAATAAAACCGTTGATTAAAACCAATAGCACTATCATGGCAATCAACGTACAACGTAATAGTAAAACTGTACAGAGAAGAAAGTGAAACTTCAAAAAAAATTAATGATAATATAATATATATATAGTGATTGACGATAATAATAACTGTCTCTATCATTTAACAATAATTATTAATTGTTATCATTATACCTAATAGTAATAATAATTGACAATTAATAATGGTAAATCAAATTGATATTAGAGGAGGAAGGGTAGGGTGAGAGATTGTTAAGTATAAAATGGGTGAATGAAGTCGGTGTTATATATGATATTTGCTATTTGCTGTGCATTATGCCAGTAATAGGATTGATGTTCATTTCTGATTGCAATATATTATCTGTATAACACGCACACGCACGCACGTACACGCACCCGCATATGTAAGAAGTATTTATATATATACATATGTGTCCGTTCTATCTCAATCAGATAGAATCATCGTTACACAGTGAGAATAGGTGCTAGTTGTTACGGGTGCGTCATTGTGCTATACTGAGAGAGCTTAATGTGAATGGAACGGGCGGTCGGCATTTCGTAGGAGTGCAGGCAGTTTTCGATGCAATGTTCTCTGTTGAATAGTGCGAGTTTCGTCCATCGTTGCTCTCTGATTGCGTTGCGCTGCGTGTTGGATCCTTGCCAGTCTCTCACGCTTCATACGTTCCTCGCATCCTTCACTTCCTTTCGACATATCTAGATATATATATCGAGTATATACCTACTCATATAGGTACATACATGTATACATACACATAGCATAACACGCTAGAACACGGGTGCGTTCGTGTGTGAACATCTAATGTTTTGTGCTACTAACTGAATTTCATTTGATTTGGTCACTTTATCGCTGTGTGTGTGTGTGTTAGGGAACGAAGAGAAAGTTGAAATAAGCTTAACGCGGTGAATGAATGATTTAGTGCCGGAAGTCCAATGGTTATTGCCTGAAAGTTTGAAGTTAACGAGGTTGATGTGATTAGGTAGGGCATTGGTTTTATTTCAGATTTTCTTATGTAAAAGTTTGGCGATTAATTAGTTGAATTAATTATCAGTAGTTGATTATAAAGCTTAGAAAAGTTAAGAAACGAAGTAGTGACGTGATAATTATTCATGTGTGGTTTCGATCTTATAAGATTTCTACCACTGAAGGGGATGGTGTATGATAATATGAATACATGTGTTATGGGAATATGATATAAATATAGGATAATAAGATTACCCGTCTCCAGTGAGGTAAGGGAGTGGGAAAGTGTCGAATTGTGATGAAGCTATGGTGGAAAAAAAAGCTTTTCAAGGACAACTTTCGATACCTTTTTTTACAAAAATGAATTTAATTGTGCGGAAGAGAATGACGTATAACGCCGTCATACATTCATGTGTGTGTGTGTGTGTGTGTATGTGTGGTGTGTGGTGTGTGTGTGTGAATGATACTTCTCAACATTTATAATAAATACTTGGAGGAGTAGAAATGGTTGGGGAAAAAAGGATAATGTTATTCGTTTTAGGGAAATTAAATGCTAGTTTGTTTCATGTTTTGCGAGCTATAAGTAATTAAATCATTTATAATTACGATCGATCATCATAATTCTTTTCAGTTATCACATTGATAGCACGAATCTATCTCTAAATTAAAATTTTAATTGATACTTTGCACGAAATGTTTTTCTTGAGATTAATTAATGTTGGTAACATTAACATGTACCGTTTCTCCAATGTGATTTCTTTTTTCCTCTCTCTTCCCTCTTTTTCCCTCATCAATTCCACTCAGTTTGGAATTTTTGAAATGTTCGGTTTGATAAAAAAAAATGACTGATTTGTTGCAGCGCATTGTTAGTTCGATAAAGTCAGTTTTTTCTCCATAAAAATTTAAGAAAAGTGCAAGAATTTTTGAAAATTTCTACGCTTATTTTAAAAGTTATGTCAAAAAAACACCGATAACTAAGCATTTTTTTGAAACGTTTTAATCTTATTTGAAATCTTAGTTTTTATTGTTGCACTTTTTTTTCTTATCAAATATGGAATTCTGAGAAATGGAACGAAATGATTGTAATTTGAACCTATCAAATACAATTTCTGCAGTTTGCAATTTAAGTTGCTTTGAATGATTAAATTTGAAAATATAAGGCATTTCTATCGGGCTGGTAATTCGAGTTTAAAATTCAAGGCATTTTTTTAATTTGAAATTTGATATACATTTCATGTAAAATCTGTAGTTACCGTTATGAAGGAGTTGATCAAAAGTTAGAGGTTAGAAGTTGATTTTTCATTGCACCACAAATGCATTAGGAAGTTGGAGAGTGGAGTGGATTATGACTTAAAAACACCGGATATCATCGTAAAATCACTGAAATCTCATCAATTCTCCCTTTTTTTCCTTCTTGCTCTTTACAGTACTGTATTCTTGTTTTTCATTAATATTACATTATTTCTATTTAGCGTTTTTACTACTTATCCTTTGGTTTATCTTTATACCTGTCATTCCACTTTCTCAAGTTTTATTTATTTTCATGGATATAATATTTGTTTTCGAATACTTATTTTTGTTCCGATCAGGGAACTGTTAAACTGCTAATAGGTTAATACACGGTAGGAGGTGAAAATTCCATTTTAATTACAGTTACCTGTATTGTATAATATTGTTCACTGAAGTGATGAGAAAGGCTAAAATAATAGCAAAACTGTCGGCATTTAAAGGGAATCTTGGATGACTTAGTTGGAGTAATTTCTCTTTTTCGTTTGAATAACTCTAGCTATCAGCTAGTGAATCATCCATTCTCCGAATGCTTTCATATGAATGGATCATATTTTTCATTGGTCTCGATGATTATTACTCTCATCTATATGGTAAGGAAATAATTTGTTGTAGATTGAGATATTTAAATACTTTTGAAAAACTATAAGTGAAATTAATATAAAGTTAAAAGTTGATTTTTTTCTCACCTAAGATTGTTCATTGTGTGGAAAGCATGAACGCAAAAAAGACGATAAGGAAGTGGTGTTTTTTTCTTTTTTCTCTTTTATATTGCATCATTAGCTTTCGAGATTAAGCAAGGAAGGAAGGAAAAGGTGGGAAATATGAGGTATTTTTGACTAGTCGGCTTTCTCCTTTGTTTTCCATTCTTTTATTGCATATTGTTGGCATTTTCCGTTATAATCTTCCGTTCATTAGTTCCTCGGTAGTTGGATGTGTAAGTGTTTGACATCCATCCATCCATTCCTACGCCAAGGTATATTTTTTCCCATTGGACTATCCTTTTCTTCATTATATTTCACTAAAGATAGTCATTGTATTAACAGGGGCATAGTGCTGCTCTGTACATGCCTACAAATTTTTCGTCTTTTTCTCGAAAACGATGCCGTTCACTGATTCGATCCATCAGCAATCAGCCTTAACTATTGAGCAAGCCAGTGACAGCCGGTACACTACTACCAATGTATCTGTCCTTGTCACCCATCTTCTTGTATTCCTCTAATCAATGATTTTCTTCTCTCGCGATTTTCACTTTGATTTTAATTCTTCTTATATGTTTTGAGGATAGTCCGTTCCTGTGCTCCTCTGTGTGTTTTTGTTGTTGATGTCAAGTCTATCGTAGTAGTGCCGATGAGGCGGTCATATATGTTTGCTTGAGAATTGACAGCTGTAGAGGACGACATATGCCGTATTATCATCACCTTACACCATTAATTCCTCCTTCAGCATTGTTTGCACATGATTCCGAAAACTCGAAAAATGTTGCACATCGGAAGAAGAGGCATTACGATAATGTTCATAATGAATGACAATAAAAGACGGAGTAAGAAAAAGAGAAGGGAAAAACAAAAGTTGTTAAAAATGGACGTGAGATTGAGAGACGATCGGGAAAAAGTGAGGTATTACTAACTGTAGTCGTTAACTGTTTGTCGAAGCTTATAACAAACTGTTATTTACCTTTTGTCGTCCTCACTCCTCTCCAATACCTTCTTACTCTCCTCTCTTTTTTTATTCCTTTTTTGACTTGACTTTTGGTTTGTTAGTAATGATGACGAAATAACGATACGGTGATGATGACTGTGACAATGATGAGTAATTGTTGACGGTGAATGATGACAGCTAGAGTGATGATGAATTATTGGTATGTTAATGACGATGATCACAATGACAAGATGAGGATGTCGTTGCCGTTATCTTCCACAATTTTCACTATTATTACTTTGTTCCTTGTTACTGCTTATATTTTATTTTTCTCTCAGTGGTATTATATAAATGAACAATATTTACTCAAATCTTTTCCCATTCTAAAACACAGTGATTTTTCAAATATCTTGAAAAGGAAGATTGCAATCTTCAGCGATTTCTTTCTGTTACTCTTTATATTGCATATATAGGGATGAATTAATGATGCCATGAAAGGCACGATTCTTTTTTAGATTTCACATTCTGACCTTTCTCTTCTGCTTTAATTGTTATGCCAGTGCTGCTGGATGTATGAAATGGTTTACGATACACACACACACACACACACACACACACACACACACACACACAGACACACACACGAAGTGTAGGTGATTTGTTTATATAATTATGGTTGAAAAAAATACAAACAAGCAATAGAACAAAGTATGTTATGAATGTTATGTGCCCAGTTGGTGCATTACGAGATATACGTCATTTCAGTTGTATATAACAAATTTGTGTTAAAAATTTCGATCAATTTATTTATTTCATATCAGCAAGATATCATTCTAAGTCCTTTTTTCTGGATAATTCCCCTTTTAAGAGTAAAATAGCGTTTCTGACATATTTTTCATGATATATGTATATAATATTTTTGATTTTGATATGGCTGAATACTTATTTAGATATGAGTAAGGTTAGAATATAGTCAAAGTATCGAAGTTTATCTCATTTTCCCTATCAGAAGAATTTACTTTAAATTTTTAACGATGAAAAAAAACAAAATAACACACAATTGACTCGTGTTTTTTCTGTTTTGCTTATGTATGTATTACAGGTGGTTGGAATATTACTGTATTTTGCATAAGACAGTGCTTCTTTGAATCTTGGAATAATACTACTATATTTACATGAAACATAACATTTCTTTTATTAAAGCTATCTTTTTCTACTTTTGTTACATTTTGCGACTAGTTCCTTTCTTGTATATAATAGTATTTAATTTATTCTGCATACATTTTTGTTCGAAATACCGAGGAATTTTTAGAGCTACCCAAGAATTTCGGAAAACCATTGTAAATGACTGAGTTAGGAAGTACAATGAAGAAGTTTTAGAAGCCAGCTCTGCTAACTGGAGAATTTTAGACAATTATCACGGTAATACTTATGTTGGTTTTAAAATTCTGGTCGAAAACATCTGGTAGGCAGTTGGCTTGTTCAAACATTACTCAGCGATTAGCCTTTATTAAAGACTGTGAAATTCGGCGATAAATTAAATGGAAAAACAAATTTCCACTGTATTATTCATTACTTTCAAACATGAAAAACATTTAATTGTAAAAGTAACGGATGGATGTAAGGTGACGCATGTAACGAGATAATTCTGATTTGGTTTATTGCATTATCTTTTTCTGTTGGAATATGTGATATCGCTAAAGTTAAGCTATTACTTCGTCGTTCTAGTTATATTTTTATGACATTATCATTGAAAGTGGAAATTTTCAGACCAGAAATTAAACTGTAAAGAGATACGAAATACACAAAGCGAACGTAGCGGAGGGCGTGTGAACGACCAGGGCGATTATTTATTTCTGTATAAAAAATTGAACAAGCCGGCTGTGTCGCTTGCTAAAAGGAAAAGAGACCGGTCTCATTTCGGGGCTACCAGGTTTGTCACTGTTTTCATTTCATCACTAGAATTTTCTGATAACTGATCATCATAAATATTGTGTTTCTTTTAAAACCGGTTGGTCATCATTGAGTTTTAGTTTTTTTAAGATGGATTATGGGTTTTATGCTCCTTCCATTTTTATGTGGCGTGTGTGAGAATTTTGCTGTCTCTAAAGGTGATGGACTTAAGTGGCAAATATTACTGTGACTTAAATGACAAATATTATATTACGGGTTCATAAATGACAACCCTGAATCGATATGCATAAGGCCTTAAAGGTAATGCATGCGTATTGTTAACATAATCTCTTTTCGTTAAGAATAGACAAAGCTTGTCTTATTTGACTTTGATTTCACTTTTGGCCGATTTCACTTCCACGACTTTTCCCATCTGTATTAGCCGTGAAACTTATCATGTACTTTTGTGTAAACCAGTATCAGCGGTAATCTGTTCCAGAAGGTCGCTGCTTCTCAATGTTGATAATGCTTGGAAGCCATATATATCGATGGTCCCTTCCAACGAACCATCCGTACCTCATCCAACGGCTGGTATGGATATCACGAATTTCGAAAGGTTTTTTTCTTTTTTTTTCCTTTATTAGTTTTTAAGCATAGTAGCAGAAATATGCCTTGAGATAAATTGCAAATGAAATTTACCATTGGCTGCTTCTCGATGTGTGTGATGCTTTAAAGCCATAACTGATTCGAACAATCAATTGATTACAGTTTTTCTTTGCATATTTTCTTTTCTCTTAGTTCTGAAGTTTATAAATAATAGGGGATAAACGAAATAATTTTCTCTAGCATCCTAAATTACGTATTTTTTACTGAACGGAACTCAATATTTAAGACAGTTTAAGTGCAAATGAACTTGCAGATCTGGTTACTTATAGCTACAAACTAAAGTAGAAGGAATATTTTTCAGGGAAGAATTGCTTCAACGGTATGCTTCAAAATCAAAATTTTCGAGTTCTAAACATGGCTGCTCACTTTCTTTTGTAATATTTGCCATTCTTCTACAGCTCGAAATTATATTTGTACCTCTTGAAGCAACTTTCTTTGATAAAGGTAAGCTGTGTTACAAACACTGCTTTTTCCACTGCTTTTTCATTTTTTCAGTGGTTACATGGCAGCTTAAATTGTATGAAAAGTGATGGAAGTTTCCTTCTGAATACTTCTAATGTCATCGTTCCAAAAAAAGACCGGAAAACTTACCTTTTTCATTTTTGACTTAATTTGCTTCTCCTGCTGTATTTAAATTTATGTGCACTGTTCGATTTGTTTAACAAAAAAAATAGCATTTATTGTAGGCAAAGTCGGGTATCCATTCGTAATTGATAATTATGTCCGGCATTATAACTGGAAGCGCAGCATTGATCCGTTGACCAGTACCCAACAAAGGAGAAGCAGCGACTACAGGGGCAGAAGTAGTATTAGTATTTTGAATACTACATTATTAGAAAATGAAATCGCATTCGACAAATGGAGGTACGGAAAGGGTATTTATGTTATACATACATATTTTTTAAACTTTACCACGTTTAATTATTAGAATTTATCTCGCAGTGCTGAGACATATTACCGATATTTGCCTGCTTGGGTCGTTTTAAAAAGTCGCAGAGGTGGACTATTAAACTATTCTATTTTTTCCAACACTTTAAATTAGTTTTGCTCTATGGCAGCTTTTTTTTTATTTTGTTCTGACTGCATTGTTCGAATTTTGCCTCCCTTTTGCCCTTTATTTTTGCTTTTGCTTTTTTAATTTTGTTCCAAAACTTTCGTATTTATAAGTGAACTATTTTATAGCATATCAAATAATCAACCTAAGCAGTATCACAGCGGGCAGTTCGTATTATTCACCTTTATCGTTTTTCACAACAGCCAGACGAAACTGTTCACAACAGAATCAGCTCAGATATTTGTAATCGAGTTACAACCTCAAGAAAAATTAACCGTAGTATGTCGAGCTAGTTTACTTGGATTAGGCGAAGATATGGATGTCATGTGGTGGAAAGATAACGAATTCATAACTACAACTAATTCATCAGTCTTGATATTGAATGATCAAAATTTGGTAACGTTTGTGAACTTGGTAGCTTCAGTTCTTTAGTAATAAAGCAAGTCGACGGTAACTAGTAAATGGAGTTTAGGTGAAAGAACTTTCGTTGAAATTCTTTTATCCTTTGTGCTCTATGGAGTGGAAATAGGAAGTTTATGCTTCTAAAAAACTGTTACTGTTTTTCTGCTTATTTATATATTTACTTACGGAAATAATCTTGTCTTATTTGAATAACAGTGCATATTACTCTTTTTTTAGGGATTATATCGATGTGTAGCTGATGTGGCGATTGTATCTACTGATATTCTTGATAGTTATCTTTTAAATAATCGGATAAAACGTTCGGCCGAAATGCCTCCTGGGAAAGTGCTAAGTAGTGCCCTTATCATAAAGCGTGCCATACCAATTCATTTTACAGTCCATCCGAAAAAGTAATTTTTCTGATAGGATTAATGATTCGTCGATTTATTTTCATATACTTCAATTGTTGATATTAAATCGTCCAAATCACAAGCATCGTTGAAAAAGACACTATACATTAGTTTTTATTTTTTTAACATTATTTACCTGCACAGTTTTCTTATAAAAGTAAGTTGTAGGATTAATTGAATATGGAGATTATATTGCCTTCATGGTAATGTTAGTTTTGTAATAAAAGGATCACAGTGCTTCATCTTTTATTCTATCTTCATGTACTAGAATGTATTGGATTCCATTATGAAAGTTTACACTCAATTACGAGAGAATATAAATTAAAGCGAAGAATCAGCTGTATTCCATCTTGATCATTTTAAACAACTGGCCACCAGAGAATTTGCTCATTGGGTTGATATAATTATCCAGATGTCGATAATAAAGTATATTTTAATTGTTCTTTTTCAGCTTAACAGTAGCAGATGGTTCGGTTTTCCGATTAGAATGTGTAACGAGTGGTTCGCAATCTGAACCAATTACTTGGTATCAAAACGACACAAAAATTTTGGCTGAAACAAACGGAGATGACAGTGTTCGCATGTGAGTGGTTTAACGTACCCTTGTTAATCGACTTGAAACTGATTACATATTTGTCCCTTTTTTTCTATTATTATCAAATTATGATACCTTTCTTGGATGTATTATGTTAATACAAATCGAAAATATGCAGCTTGTTACGGAGAAATAGATTTTAAAGCGCGAAATTCCTTCTGGGCAGTCATTTGTTTTCTGTGTTTTAACCTAACTTTTTTTCATAGTATTTTATGCACATGCAAACTTATTTTCATAGATATACCATTGAGCACCATTCAGTATTGCACTTGATCGGAGCAGATTTCAATGACAGTGGTCATTATCGCTGTCTCAGTGGAGGCATATTTAGTGACGTAGCTGTCGTAAATGTCACCTTTGACAAGGGTTTGTATAATCATATTTATGCATTCAGATTAATGGTCGTTTTTGCTCTAGTAATAGGTTGATATAGATATAGAAAGATAGATTATACTGCGTTTGTCCTCGATAATTTTTTGATTTTTGCTATTTCTTGGAGAAATATGTTAGGAATGAGGAGAGGACAAACGATGAGGACAATGATTGGTCGGACTTTTCTTGCATTTCATGACTTCAAACTTGTAAAGAAGCTGCTTGTCGAAGGTTTGTTCCATCATGTTGGATAAGCGGAAAATTTTTTATTGAAAATTTAGACGTTGGAAATCCAGGAGATATGAAACTTAGAAAACTGCAATATGGAATCATAAGGAGATGATCTGTTTGGTTCAGTCATCTGTGCATTGTTTTTCAGATGAATATTCAGCTAGGGATTCGGTAATGTTAACACATCTTCCGTCAGAGTTGTTGATTCCTGTCGGTGAAAGTGTTATACTGGAATGTCTTTTGTATGATCCGCATTCAGCTTTATCATGGCATGTTGTAAATGAATATGGGCATCCTATCAACAGTACGTTATTTTAAGTTTAAAGAGCATAAGAATAGCAGTAAATTTAGGCAGTCATCGATGACGTAATCTAATGTACGATCATCAAACACAAAATTTGAATTACCTTAACTGATTCATATATATCAGTCAAGGTGATTTAAATTTGAAAGAGTAAGTATTTTAGATTGTAAACTGTTTAATTACATTATCCAAAAAGGACATTTTGTTCGACTAAAAAAGAGATGAAAAGGAGTTGTGTAATTGAACCATTTGCGGTTTTGAGATTGACCGATACTCTCAGTCAACGCTTGGTGCATTTGTTTGTCTCTATCATCGTTGATTTTATTACAGAATATCAAAAGGATAATGGGAAAACACGTAGTGCAATTGTTATTCGTTCGGCCAGTATTGAAGATAATGGCAAGTATACTTGCACTACCTCTGAAAAAACAGTTCGACAAATTTCAACATTTATCACAGTTCAAGGTCGTTTAATAAACGCGATAAATTTTTTCGTTGGGAAAACCGTAAAATAAATGGTCGTCTTTGATTTCCCTGTGCAAATATATATACAAAATGAAAAATTCATCATAATTAGAATACGCTGACATTCAGTCTTTTCAATTCCATGATCTTGCCTTCGAAATGGATAATTTAGTTTGAAATTTGATTTTATAAGCTGGTTTCCTTAAAAAATTTCTCGAATATATGATTTTTATGTCACAGTGGCACCACTACTGTTAGCCAAACGTACAGTGCAGAGAATCAGTGGAACGGTTGGAACAACAATTCGGCTTCGTTGTTCGGGATCGGTTGAACCACATGATGCATCGTTTCAAATAAATTGGTACAAAGATGGTAGAAAAGTGGTGCCATTTGGGAGAGCAAAGGTTATTTTTCACACTTTCAAGTGTATTTTATGAATTTCCATATCGGATTTCACACTTTTAGTGATTGGTTGATCGAGTTACAGTTTTTAAGGTTGCTGAGCATAAAATGCTTTCATCATAATTGTGATCAAGGACATTATTTTTCTTTAATCTTTTGTACATTCTGACTATGCACTATTAATACTTCATTATGCATGAGAAAAATTAAGTTTGTGGGGTTTCTCTAGAATGAAACAAAAATCGGTATTCCAGAAGACTGAATATCGTTTCCTTTTTGTGAAGAAATTCACAATTCGCTGTCAAAGAATTTGCGAAAAATAATGGAATTTAACACGATATTACTATTAAACTTTACCAAATTTGTCAATTGATAACAATGAGAAGTTACAACATATCAACTCGCATGTGCCTCATACTTCACCGCAATCCGCAATTACCACTTCCTGCGATGTTGTACCATCTTCGGAACCCACTGCTTCAATTTTCTTCACCACTTCCATTCCTTCGATTACTTTTCCAAATACTACATGTTTTCCATCTAACCAATCTGTCTTTATAGTACAGAGGAAAAATTGGGAACCATTCGTATTGGGACCTGCGTTTGCCATCGATAGAATTCCTGGCCCAGTATGCTTCTCGATGAAATTTTCATCAGGAAAAGTTTCTCCATATATAGATTCACCCCCGGTTCCATCACCGTTCGTGAAATCTCCTCCTTGACACATAAATTCTGGAATAACTCGATGAAATTTGCAACCTTTGTAATGGAGAGGCTTTCCAAGTATACCCATTCCCTTCTCGCCGGTGCACAAACATCGGAAATTTTCGGCTGTTTTTGGTACGATATCATTAAACAATTCCATCAGAATACGTCCTGAAGTTTTTCCACCGATGTTAATGTCGAAGAAAACGTGTGGCCGTCCTTGTTTTTTCATTTTTTGTTTTGACTGCAAATCGGTACCATCCCTTTCTGCTTGTTTAGCACTTTCAATCTTATCACCTGCAGCTTTCTTTGAATCCTTTTCATCACCATTTCTCATATCTGATTTCTTATTCTTTTCCTTTTCAATATCACCTTTCTTCTGAATGCACATATTTTTCACTTCAGCAGAACAGATGTGCTTTTCTGCACAATTTCTGCAATCACTAATTGTGCAAAACAAAAGTGATAAAATTGAATTGGCTGCCGTTTGGTTAGCAAATGATACTTTATAGTGAAAGCATCTTTTTTTATAATGTTTGATTAAATTTATGCAAATTATGTGGAGGTATCTTATTCACCGTCATCCGAACCAGGTTATTCTGGAGCATGAATGAGATATAATTTCTGCATGCTTATCGTATTGTCATGAATTGAAAATGAGGATCACTTTATTGCGAAGCTGGTTTAGCCATCTGTTAAATGGTGAGGCTCAAAGACAGAACTGTAAATAATTCGGCTTATTAGGGCTGATCGTCTTTTGTTAAATTACTGGTCTAGTCACCACAATTGCACATAAACTGAGAAGAATAGTGTAGAACAAAAACATATGTCATCTTGCAGAAGTGCAGATGCATAAAGCTTCACTACCCTTTAATTACATCAGCTAGATAGCTTGACAAATACAAAAGATGATTTGTAGAATATTCATCATTTTGTAAGATCAAAGTAGTAGATCATAATCATTCACATTTAGCAGATTCTGTCTCCGCAGTTGTATGAAGGTGCCATTTGAAATATGTCTATAAGATTAGTGGTTAGTATCACGTATTTCTGTAGAAGCTGTAATGGTAGCTTCTGTAAGAAGAATAACAGTAGATTTACTGCTCACATTTTGAATAACACAAGTTGAAATTATAATGTGGAGCATATGCTTGAAAGTCACTGATTACTTATAATGGAGACATTGTAATAAAAATCACTGTAACAGTGCCAAGAAAAGTATTCAGGGAAGAAGCCATTGCCTTATCGAGTTTAATTATTAAACTTTGTAGAAGACCTAATTAATTTTTATTCAGTTACTGCCCGTGGAAGGTTTTGCATCGGAAATTGCTACCAACGAAATGGGTGTAAGTATGGTTGGATTTACCAAAGATTTGCTCCTTTCAAATGTGCAACAAACCGATCAGGTAAATTTATTCCTCACTAATTTTTCCTAACTGCCATCTTTACCAATTCCTGTTTTTTATGAGAATATGATTTCAGGGATTATATCAATGTATTGCAAGTAATGCTGTCGGTGAGCGAAGTACATTCATCGGTTTATTGGTTGAGGCTGAAATTGACTCGGTGATAACGAATCTCGAGGTTACTGTTGATCATGCAAAGTAAAATTTTGATTTTTGCATCTGTTATCAATGTTTGATATTTTTTTTACATCCATTTCTCTCAATTAGTAGGATGAAATTTAATTCATAAGCCATAATTAATTGTAACCGCACTTTATGCGATGGGTCCACACATGAGAGGATCAAATGTTGTTTAAAAGGTTCTGTATTAATCCTTTGTATGTTTGTTAAAAAAATAATGCCCCTTAAAATTGAATCAAGGAGTCAATTTGTAAGCTTGTATTTCAGTGCACAGTTTAATTTGAAGTGGCATTTGCCGCAAACAGTGGATTATCTGGAGGCTGATCATGCGGTGTTTTTATTGAACTACTATTTATCAGATGGTGAGTGCTTTGAAAAAGATCTCATGGCTCTTCTGAAAGTGTTCTTATGTTTTGATACTGCTAACTTTAACGGATTGCCGTTCTGATTTCATTTTATGAGCATCGTGTATTTTGTATTTTGTTTGGAAAAGGATTGCTTAGTGCAAGAACTTGTTGATGTCGGTGATAAAGTAAGATATTTCATAAATGGAATGAAACTATCAACTTCCAGGTGGTAGTGCAAATAATGTACCGTTGCGCAATGCTCGTTGTACACCCGACAATTGGTGTGTTGCTAAATGCTGCTCATCGAATTACATGTTTTTTCCCCGACAAAATTACACCTTTCAAATGTCATTTTTTAAAACGGATGCAGTCGGAAAAATTACACCGCTTTCAGAACATGTAACAGCTCTTTCTTGGGACGGAGGTATACTTTATAGAGTTAAAAGAGTGAATACGCTTTAATACCCATATTTATGTAGTCCTTAAAAGAAGTAACCAGTAGAGAATTTGAATCAACAGCTGATGATTTGACCAGTGTCATATTGTATAAACTATCTATTGTAATTTTGTAAAAAATTCAGTAGACATGCCTAAGCAAAAATTATAGCCACCGTAAAAATATTGTTACATTAATCTGATGTGCCAATTCCTCATGAAGAATTCCTGGAAAAACTCCTCATAAAGAAAGAAGAATTCATGAAATGAGGATGCTTGCTTCAAATATGATATAAGAAGTTCAGTTTCAGTATCACAGAAGGCTATGGAACTTACATTAAGTAGATCAAGTGAAGAGACACTGAAAATTTCCTGGGAGCAACCGTCGATTGATATAACAAACGGCTTCATACAAAAGTGACCAATACATTTGCTTTGAACTATATGAATATCATAATATATTCGTAGTAATTGCTGAGAAATTTTTTAATACCCTCAAAGTTTCTTAACTTATGGGAAGCGTATGCGTCATGTCACGAAGGCATTTGCAGTGAGCCTGTAGTGAATGTTGTAGATCTATGATAATTCCAGATATATCGTCGAATATTACAAGGATTCTGAACTCTTACGTGAAGTTAAAAGAAAGGATATTTTACCGAATTCAACGTCTTTCCTTTTAAATGGTACTTAATTTGTCAATTTCGTAATCGTGAATTCTAGCTACCTTTTATTTGAAAGTCTATATTAATAGTTGTAATGAGAATTAATGGTTCAAAGAAATGTCGAGATGAAAACCGAAGTACCTTGCTTTGATCAATATCTTTAGCAATCCATATGGAAGCTAGCCAGATGAAATAAGGCAGCATTGAAAGGTTACTGGAAAAGGAAGTGGGAACTTTTGAGTTATTCACTTTACTGGTATCACTGATGACTGCTCATGATAAAAGCAAAAATAGTTTTGTCATGACTTCTACAAAAAATTACATGTTTGTTACTCAAAATGTTTATAAATGTAAAGAAAGTATCATTCGAATTATTCACTTGTGGGAGTTCTGAACAATATCTTTACTGAACAATTGTTACAGATATAAAATCAGAAGTGACATATCGTTTCCGGGTTATTCCAGTAACGCGCCGTGGTCTCCCATCTGATATATATTTGAAATTAAATTCAAATTTTACCTTTATTGGCCATTTAGTGGAACCTCCGAATAAAAATTTTCGTCCCGATATTGGACCGTTGCCTATTGGCATCGAACAGGTTATAACCATATATATATATATATATGCTTTTCTAGTTGTCCCGATCAGGAATCCTGGTTGATACTTGAAATTTTTTTTTAATTTAAAAACTATTCAGTTACAAAAGAAAGTGTTCCTTTAATTTGATCAAATTATCTTTTTTTTAAAGCTGTGTTGAAATTTTTGCTATCTCATGAAACAGGGGGAGAGGGGGAATCCAGCATTGTAATTTTTGAGAGCCACTGCATTTTTTTCATCAATTTACATATTTACAGAGAGGCACATCAATCATGATTTACTGGGAAAAAATGCGGAAAACTTCAAATTTCACTTCACAAAATCCAGAAAATCAAGCAGTTCTTATCCGCTATGCTCGTTCTGACACATCACCATTGAAAGAAAAAACTGAAGAAGGATTATTCGTCAGTGGCGCCATGAACCTGACTGAAAAATTTGATGTGGTAAATATACTCATTTTTTTCTTATCTTCCTAATTGTGCTCAGCTCTGCAGTTTTTGGATCCACAATGGGAAGTAAATCTTGTATGTAATTGGATTTATCTAGGATTTAATTATTGTCATGATAAAATAGAGTACTTGGAAAAGGAATAATGAGTACGAAGTGGGCGACTCATTTTCATAGTAACTTGGTTCTTTTAAAGCATTAAGATATGTCACGTAGCAGTTTTTAATTAAATTAATTGAAGTCTAATTTCAAATTACATCTAGTGTTTACATATATTAACAGTTCCTTTTCTGGATGTTTTTTTCCTCTACATCATCATGGTCTAGACATAATTAATAGTACCAATGAACTGTTGATATTTCAGTCACGAACATATCAGTTTTGTAGTCGTCTTTATGATGGTCTTTTTTATGGTCCTGACTTTTGTCGTACATATCGTTTACTACCAACAGCGTTCACAGATATATTTGCTGGCATTTCAAGTGATAATCTTCCGAGGCCGGTATTATGTCACCATCGTAAGTTAATCGTTTTTCGATGGTGATGTGAGAGTAGATTAATAAAAGAGCATCTGTATATTCTCAATTTGATACTAAAGCTTTTCGACATAAATTGTTGTTATGCTAGCATCTTAATCCATAACTGGCAATTGAAATTTACAAATTTACCGGTGACTTCCTGAAACCTACCCAAAATGAGTGGTAGTTTGACTAAATGATGATTTTTAAAAGAAGGAAAAGAATGCCGTTGTGAACCATCTTACGAATTCGGTGATGCAATGCGTGTAACGTGGGATTGGCCAGTGGACGATCATAGTGCTGATGAGTTTGTTGTGCATTACACTTTGAGTGACAGTATTTTTCCTGAAGATGATAGATTGGTTATTACGTAAGTTCCTTTTTCTTTGATTTTTATATTCAACTTACTATATTTGCAAAAGACTAGTGACGAGCATTTCCGTTCTGCAATAAGTTCGCAAAGTTGCAGCGATGAAGCATTCGCAGATTTACCAAGTCTTCGATCGAATACAACATATCGTGTAATGATAGAACCGAGGAATAAAATGGGTGGTGTTGAAGGTTCTTGGTTCAACTGTACCACTCCTATTCGTAAGTAATTTTGATATGAAATTGTTTTCGTACTCTTCATTTTAAGCGGTGGTCCTTTACCAGAAATGAAGTTGAAATGTAAAAAAAAGGAATATTGATGAAAACAGTTGTGAATTAACACGTTGCAGTTGGACAAATTCCGGCACCGACAGGGATAATGTACGAAGAATTGAATGCCACTGCTGTTCGAGTATCTTGGAATCCAATTCATCCAAATCCGCGTTGGAGCACTCCTGTGGGTTACATGATACAAATTCAGTCATCAACTTCTGTGGCATCCGTGAAAGATATCCTTGGTATCTTCTTTCTTTTCCCAAGTTTTTTTCCCATGGTTATGTTATCACATATGATTATGTGGAAACATGATGTTACTACATAATTTCTATAATTGTTGTGCTAGGTGGATTGGTAGTGATAATGTTTTGAATAAGTAAGCAAATGTTTCAGTTGATGGAATTAGTGCAGCAAGTTATGTTATAACACTACAACCCAATATGTTGTACACATTTCAAGTGGCTGCACGTTCAAGTACCGGTGATTTAGGACAGCGTTCTTCTCCGTATCTGTTTGCACCATCTCGAGCCAGCAAACCTAGAATAGATGTTAAAAGGTCAAGAATATTTCCGGGATCGAGTCGAGAAGGAATATTAATTGGGATTGTTTTGACAGTTGGTTTGCTAACATTGTGTTTCGGTGGTATTTGTGCCCATCTAAGGTAATAAGTTACTCTCTTAAAATGTCCTCTCCATTTCATTAGAGTGCGAGAGAATTTCTTCAAAAATTTCATTTGCATAACGTCTTACCATCTAACATTTGAACGATTCTGTACAAAAATTAGTATTGTTTGAAGTGTTGCAAAATTGAATAAAACGTAATCACCCACACCCTATTGGAGATTATTTTATTCAGCTTGGAATATGAAACTTAAAACTAGAGTGCATATGTCCAATGGATTTGATAATCATCTGCATTTCCGAATATGACGTAGTAGGTAGGGTATGAAAATTAGGAGATATATGGGAAATGTTGTCCTTCATCTTAATCAGTTTTGTATTTTCAGGTTAAAGCGACGTAAGTTAGAAATGAGCATGAATGCTAATGCAGTTAATAGAGGAACAAGCACATCATGCAATAATAATACAAATGTGAGGGATTATTAAAAATTGTCACTAATTTAAGGTTATTACATTGAAAAACAACTCTTTTTTTAATTTGAAATTTATGGAAGTATGAAAAATGCACTCTTCGAAATGCTTGTTCATCAGTGATGTTATTTTGATTGAGCAGTCGTTTATGCGATCATTAATTTTTCTGGTGAATAAGACGTATTTAGTTCATTTTGGTCGGATTATTTTGTTATGTTTCTTGCAGTATGAAATGGAATCGCTGATTACACGGAGAAATGAGTTGGTTGGTACTGTTGGACGGAGTTGCGTGAGGAATGCGCTAGGTGATATAAGAATGCATAATCAATTGAATCCACGAAATATTATATCAAATGAAGTAGAAGCGATGTTTTTAGATACTAAAGGCGGTGAAAAGGGTGCCTTGCCAAGTGGTCAAGATAAATATCTGAAGTAAGGCCCAATATGACGATTTCGTATCAGAATTTCGAACGTTTTCTGAGAGATTGATTCTTGTCTGTCTGATTAAGATCTCTCAATTACCTGATTGCTGTTCTAGAACATACATGGAGTATTTTATTTTTGATTTACTGAGAACGATATAATTTATCAAGAATCACATTGGTTCATTTAAATTGTAATGTGACTTAATTCGTGGAACTTAATTCTACGATTAATATTCCCCGCAATTGATGAACTGTTTGACATCGTTTTTCTATAAAAAAGTTCACTTATAGATTGTTGAATAATAAAAAACAACTATGGCGATTCAAGGAGTGCTTTTTGTTTAGTGGTTTATCAGAAAAGTCATTCGTCAAGGTTTGCCCTCGAATACACTTTTTCATACATATGTTTGCATGCAATTGTTATATTAAATTAATGTGCTTTTTTACTTTATTTATCATTTTTTACCATTTTTTATTCCACTTAGGGCTTAAGGTTCGATTGCTTAGGGAATATTGTCTTCCTCGATATTATGCCTGCTTAAAGTCAGGAAAACAAGATTTGCTTAAAGTCAAGTCACGTCATTCTCACTTGTTTCATTGAGCTGAATTTAAAAAAAATAGACGTAGAAAAATGTATTATAAGGCAAGCTGGTTCAAAGGCATTGCCTACATTGCACATGTGTTATTTTTTTCAGAGCCACATATCTTGCAGAAAGAAAACGAAGATTGTAAACCGAAGAAATGATCCGTTCACGATTATGACAAAAAAAACGAGTTGCAAGTTGCTGAATTCAAAATATATGCAAGTAGCTTGTGGTGCGCCAGATCCATCGACTGGTAATCTGCCATCTAAGGAACCAGTGTAAGGAAAGATTAATCTCTGGATGCAATTTAATCATACTTCGATCTCTCTAAGTTATCCATATTTTCAAGCTATATGGAGAGCTGAGAACGAAGCTGGTGAAATCAGTCAATTAATTATTTGTTTTAAAATTATACTCTTGGTTAGATTTTTGGATTTTGTTCTGATGGTCTTATTCATACCGCCATATTATACTGTCATTCTTCACTATTGTTTTTTGATTTCTTTCACATTTTTAGATTCGTATTCTTTTCATAGACCAACAATAGTCTCTTTTAGAGTGGGAATTGATTCTCCTTCAGCAAAGGCAGCAAAAGCATGTTACTTAATGACAGATCGCACGGTAGGAAGTAATTTTGAGGTTGGCATTACGATACCACATTTTTTGTCCAAATTAGCTGCTTTGTCAAATATAACGCAGCGAAGTACAATAAGTCATATAGAGTCACTGGATCAACCAACTTCCTATACCGGTCTCACTTGTCCACGATCAACTTCTGTGCAGTCACTTTATCAGGTATTTACTGCTTGTAATTACTCTGCAATCTTTACTTTGTCATAATCTCTGCACAGGAATATTTTTGATAATCCCTCTGTTAACACAGTTAAGTAGGTTTATATCAGTACAAAATCAGAGTCGACATCATTAGACTTTAAATCTATCCAAACTACAGAGTGCTTAATAAAATTTGAAGGACGATGGGTAATTTAAAATGTAAAGCATTCTCATACATTTTCTGAAACTTTTATCACCGGTGCTCGCCGTGATTCGTTTAAAACTTTAGCAGAACGGTTTCATCAAGCGAAGAAATGGTGATGTCAAGACGAGCATCCCGATTGTGACTAGTACTTATATCAATTATCCGTGCAATACTCCTTCCAGTCAGTCTTTGTAAGTGTGAATTTTTTAATTTTTGAATGATGTAAGTATCTTTGTGATTTATGATATAAGCGCATAAGGTTTACGTGTTATAAATGGTTTTACTCATAAAAATTATTTCTCTAAAGCCGTAGCAGTTTTCCGATAATCTGAGCAACTGTAGGGAAATTACTTTTTTTTATGCAGGGATTTTCAGAGCTTGGTACGATGCTGGATCAGTTGAAAATGATTGCATTGTGCGGCCACCTCGTATTGCATCTAAAATATACGGTACTAGCAACAAGGGGATTATGGGTTTTTGTTATTCATCAATGCCAAATCTTACTGATTCGGGAATTGTATATGATGAGATGCATTTTTCTCGACCAGTTCCTTTTTGACCTCCGTCACTGGACAATAAGCATTTGGAAAGATAACCACCACTGTTATCACCTGTGGAACACTTCCTTTTATAGTATTCTCAAGAACAATCCATTTGCACAGTACTTTCCAATATCAAAATGTTTCGTTCATGTAACAGTGGTTCTATTAGTACAACGTTTTATTTTATTATGCTATTTTATGTCAACAACCTTTATTAGAAGCCCAGCTTTTATTGAAGTAAAATATCACAGGTCTTTTGGTGAGAATAAAAGATCTTGGTAGGAATATCGAGAATTTTGTTATTCATTCCTTTTTTTTCCGATGTAAAGTCATCTCCTTACACTCTTAATCTACCTCAGTGACGATTTCAAATGTCATCAAAAGATCATACTGCCAACTTATTCCATCACTGTTCATTTACGTTTTATTTGTATGCGTGTATTTCTTTGTCTGCTTCTCCGCTGTGTATGTATGCAAGGTCAGTTAAGTAACGTAAGTGCAATTGATTTCTTTGACCTGTATGGTGGGATGAAGTAAAAGGAATGTTTTCATTCTTAAGTCTTTGAAAAGTTACGAGTTTTGAATCGTTAAAAGAGAGAAATTAGTAGTTTAAAAAATTGTTTAAATTAAGACCTTTAATATGATAGAGAAAGAGAGGTTAAGTGTCAGCTGCGGTATTGGGGGAAAGAATATATAAGTGAATGATGAGAAAAGTTGTGTTGAAGTTTGATATAAGTGAAAGACAAAAATTCGTGCTTTAAAAATCTGCAATTCTAAGTTCTTTTGTCTTTTTTTTGGAAACTCATGCATGTGTAGTTGCAATCTCAGCAATCATCTCGGTATCGGGTTTCATTTCATTCATTGTATTATCATTACAATTGTTATCATGTTGGCGATGATGTTAGTTTTCAAGTTTTTGGAATAGTTATTTTAAAATGTTTCAAATCTATTTATCTGCCTCATTCTTCAAATCTGATCCTTTATTCCTTTATATTTAAATTATTTCTCAGAAACAGAAATTTTTAACTCCTTCACGTAAACATTTTTACTCGCACATTTAACATTTATTATAATTCTTTTTCAATTTTGTTTTTGTGTTTATAGTAACTGTTTTGGGTATATTTGGAATATATAGCAGACATTTCATTAGCATTCATATTTATGTATATATGTATACCTAATTTCCTGTTTAAATTAATGATAGTTTCTATCATAATCTTCATGATGTATATACAATGTACACTTTGTTTATATCTTTTTCGGTACTTCCACGTTTCCTAATAAAGCAGTCGTCAATTGCAAATGGTTTGGCAAATAATGATTGCTTGGATTTGGTTTTTCCTAAATTTTATCAGATAAGACTTTAAGGATTGTCGACTTTTTGTCGGAATCTAATTCTAAATTTCTTTACGTTTGTTTAGTGGTTAAACTTACATTTTCCTTTAAACAAGCGAACCGTTTACTTAATCTCCTTGTTACTGCAAGATTGATTTTGTATTGCATAATTTCTCAGTAATCACATGTTTGTTATAATTAAAAGTTGGAAGTCAGAAAATATGTGGTAAGGTGATCTATAAATGCAGAATATTCCTTTGTTCCCAGAATATTCCTTTGTTTTTTGGTTTGTTTTGTTTGACTATAATTAAAAAAGAGCGTAAGAAGTTCAGTTCTTGTATATTCATTTTTTGTTTTGTCTTTAACTTTAATCCCGTATTTCCTATCATGTTTCTTCACAGAACATTTGAAACGAAATTTCATACTAGATTAATTTCATGATTCATCGACTTTCATGCAGTGTACTTATTTGCTAGTTCTGACTTTCAGATTTTTGGGTTTTATTTCATGTCATGGCATTTTATTGAGTTATGGTACCTGTTTATGCTTCCCTTACAAAAAAAAATTTTCCAAAACCATTGTTTACTATACATGTTAATTGCGCTTTTAGTAGTATGAGAGTAGCATAAGTATGAGAGTGTCGTTTGATTGGCACATCACACTTCCATTCCAACATTTTTTTCAGCAGAGGTTTGAGATTGAGGGGAGAATGGGAGAGAGAGAGCGTATAGATGGGTGAAATGTTTCCTGATAACTATTTTTTTTTAATATTTCGATTATGAGATTCGACAATATTTCTATGCCGCAAATTGTTTGTTTGCTTAATCAGAACTATTTACACATCAACCTCATCAAGTGGAATGGTAGGAGGTGCTCTCTGACATTTATCATTTTTTGGGAAGTAATCTCTTAGTTATCAAAAGTATGGTGAAAAAGGATATTGTATATATTTGATGAGGATGTAAACTTACAAAAGAAATATGGAAGTTTACCTCCTCATTAAAACAAATACTACCCTAAAAAAGAAGTCTTATAGGCTGCATAATCAATCGTTATCTTTTGTGTAATTCATGAAATATTCATTTGTGAATAATTCAAACTAATATCCTCACGCAACGTCATTTACGCCATTTCCCATCATACTGTAATTCTGTAATATAGTATAAATATGAGTATACACATACATACATACGCACTTATGCATATTCTTTTGTTTTTGTCTTGTTTTGCTTGAAATAAAAACTAACCTCGAATAAACGAAGCCGGACAATTATTTATAAATAGATAAATTTCCAGAATTTTCTTCATTTGTGCTTCCAGCAGATTATCTGTCTCGGTCTCGTTATTTGCATTAGTTGTAAGTAGTGAAATTGACATTCAAAAGCTTGTGATGTCAAATATGAACGATGTATTTAATATCTAAATATAAAGATATCAATATATGCTTTTTCTACAGAAAGGGTCAATCTATTTGAAATGATAGTTTTAAAGGAATTAAAGTGAAATTATTAGAGTGATAAGTAATCTCAATAACAACTATTCAGATGCTATGCTATCTCTTGCATACCCACATTGACATTGAAACATGCAATTGCTCTTATATATTATATTCATTTGTTTGCTAATTTAACAGCTAATTTAACAATTTTTTTTTATTTGCTAATTTAACAGCTTAAGTGGAACGTGTCATCCATTGATATAGCTGCTATTAACAGTTAAGAATATAAATAATATTGGTACAGAAATTTAGAGGAATTATGTAGAAAAGGTTTGCATTGAATTACCCATTTTAAGCTATACGTTAGGGTAATATAAATAAAGGCGTCATTAAAGTATATATACATAAAGGCGTTTTTGTAAAACTTCAAAATGAAGTTAAAATACAGGTGAAAGTCATCCATAACAATTTTGAAATATGAATTAATAAATATTTATAATAATTATTTGAAGAGCTCATGAGCTGTTCTTTTAGTTTTCTATCACATTCCTCATTCGCAATCTGAAATGCTTCTCGAATAGAGCTTCGATTTTATATTAAGAAACTTTCTTGCTCATCCAGTTATATACGTACACAGAGCAGTACAATTCGCATAATTTCGTATTGTTTGTAGTCGAAAAGTACTCATGGAAATTTCTAAAACTATGGAAAATAGGCCGTTGCTTTTGTGGGATGGGATAAATTTTCCGTAAAAAAAAAATTTTGGGTGACGAAAGTTCATCATTTAGCACTTTGGGTGCTACTGATTGAAACACGAAAACAGAGAAAGTAGATGCTTAGTACGATAACGAATGTTCTATGATGAAAAAAACTAATAATTTTGTAAAATGAAATAAATATGAAATAAATATACTGTAGAAACAATCACAGAAAAGATGATAATGCAATGAGGCGATTCAAACAAAACAGACGAAACAGTGAACTCTGAGGAAAAGAGCTGAAGAAAAATTAAAGGATTTCAATGCAATAAACTAATATATTAGGGTGTAATTAATTACCAAACAATGTACGTTTCACAAACAAGTTTCTTATGCAATGCAATGCATTCAAAAATTAAAGATTTAAAAAGTTAATAAAAACAAGAATTACAGTTTAGATGAAGCGGGAATAATGTAATAAACTGCGAGGAAGAACAACAAAAAAATATAGAGGTATGATAAAAAATCAGCAACGAATCATAAATATCGCTTCTTTTCATAATATCTTATTTGTGAGATAATCGGGCGTTATAGGCCATTTGAACATAGCCACTTGAGCTAAATTTTAAAAATAAAAAAACATTAATGTTAAATTCCGCCTCCCGAACGTAAGACTGATATTGGCATTGGATCGAATTCATCCAAATATCGTGCCAATCGATTCTGTGCTATTTGTCCACCTTTCAGTCCACTATACAACTGAAATGACCACAGCAAATAGGAATTGTTTTTTCAAAAAGAAATCAATCACTTTCCTTCTCACATCAAATGAGTTACATATGATCATAATCATTAGGTTACGGTTATGGTTGCAGCTAATCATTTAAAATATTACTGTCGATAGAAGTTAGAAATTGAATAATGAACTTCGAACATATTTATAGAAAATATCTATATAAAGAATATGTTGGGTTAGTTAAGGTTATGAGCTCACTTGGAAAAATTCATTGAGATCAATTTCTCCATTTTTATTCAGGTCAACTTCATTGAGCAATTCATGAAGCAAACTTTCATCAATTTTCCTGTCGTGTTTCTATGAGAAAAGAAGACAAATTAATAAAATAAAAAGAACTTGAAAAAATTAACATTATTTCAACAATACCGACGATCAATATTTAAATTAGTCAATAAAATCACTCCCATAAATCTGATCTTTCAAGCGTACCAACGTTATTCTAAACAACATGCGTTGGGACGTCATTTATTACCTGGAAGTGACGTCTAAGATCATTCAACGTTACGTGTCCTTTGTTTTCCTTATCCAATGTTCCGAAGCGTTCTCGAGCTGCCTGCATTTCTTCCGCTGTTAAGCTGATTGGTACCGAAGAAAGTGAATGGACACGAGCATTCTGACCCATTTCTACCTCAATAAATTCCCGAGCCATCTTCAACTGGTCCTGAAATAAGCCGTCACGTGGTCTATGAAATGATGAATTACATCATGGTATCGTCAAATAAACTTTGCAATTAACATATCAAACAGATAATTAATATGTAGAGTATTAGGTACTACAAGATTTAGGAAGAGAATTTAATAATTTATTGACAAGAAAGAAATACTGTTGTCATCGAGTAATATATGAACATAAGTGCTGAACAGTCACATATTACTACCTATTTTAACAGATTTAATTTATCAAGACTAAATAATTCATTGTAACCTTCTTCTGTGCTGTTGACCAGTTCAATTCTTCACCCATAATATCTACAACCTTATCAAGAACTTCATACGCTGCATAGGTATTCAGAAATGCTAGACGTAAGCGTCGTGCAATTACATCAACAGCAGTACAAGCATATTCTTTCACCGCGTATTTCACCTGAAATGATGCATCTCTTTTGAAAGCGTTGATAATTATTAAATAAAAAAATTAAAGCAAAATTAAAAGGAAAATTATCAAATACAGCTAATCAAACGAAGTCGTTTAATGATTGACATTGTGCGGAACCCATGGCTAACGGCATCTGCTGAACAGTCTTTTCCTTAGAGAGATTGTATGGCACAATGAATAATTAACTGGAAGAAAAATCCTTATAAAAGAATTTTAGAAAGAACCTCAGCCTCAATATATGGGAATTCTGAATGCAACCGATGACCAATGATTGGCCACCGTTTTCCGGTAATCTTTGACATCCTGGCAACTGCGAACGCTTTATCACCATAAGTAGAAGTCAAATGTCGCGCTACCTGAAATCCACTTCCACAAAACCAGTTACAATAAAATTTCTAAGAAAAAAGCTATTTCTCACTCCTATTCCTTCTAGGCATTAAATATTGCGGAACTAAAAAAGTAATGGAAGATTCTAAAAGCACACATCCTCGTCTAGACCATAATCCTGCACTAGATGGATATGCAGTAATGGATCCCAGTTATGTGCTCCCTCAAGTAGTAGTCCAGCTGTCACACATTTTCGTGCCGGTTGTAAATTCGCAACTTCAACCACTTTGTCCACTGTTTCTTCAGCCATATGCCTGTATGTTGTCCATTTTCCACCTGAAAGCAAACTGACTAAATAAGGCAAGTTTAAGTCCTGCCAATCTGAGATTTGTCAAAAAAAAATAACCATCTTTCTAGAAGTGATGAAAATGTATGATTCTAGTGTGGTTTGCAGTACAATCAATTCCGAAATATGTGCAGTTGCTATCAAGAGCAACACCGATGAGAAATTGCAAACCTGCAATCGTCACTAATCCACTTTTTGAAACTTCAATGACATGGTTGCGTGCCAACGATTTTGTATCTTTTTTATTAGGATCCCTTACCAACGGTCTCAAACCAGACCATGCACTCATTACATCACCTCTGCGAACTGAAAGTACACTACAGATATTCTTTCGACTAAAAATTCGACAAACTGATACAGTTATAGAAGTTAAAAATAAAATAACGCAGATTTCAAAAAATACGCACCGCTAACATCACTTGAGAGATAATTCCTTATTTCTCGAAGAATGAATTCAATGTCAACATCACTTGGGGATGGATGAAAAGTAAGCGGTACTGGCGCATCTGTTGTTCCTGCGACGGTCATACGCTGCCATGGAAGAAAGAATATCACACGACCATCACTTGTCGAAGGATCAAGTAGACCTGTCGACGATGGACTAAAATTTGATGGTAAAATCCTCTCTAATCATTAAGCAATATTTAAACGATTTGAAAATACACTGATAGCAATAACTGTACTAACAAATGGAATTATCGAGAAAATTACTTATTGAAACACTTAGCAATAGTTAACCATGCAAAAAAACTGAGTAACTGATTTGTATTACTTAAATCTGACTAACCTATAGTATCCGGGAAGCACAATATGGACACCAGCTGATGGCTGACAGATTGGTGCAGTATCCGGATCCGCCATTAGGCGAATTGTATCGGTAAAGGGACCCGTAGCATTCACTACAGCTTTGGCCTCTACATCCCATTCTTCGCCAGTTATCTGAAGACAGAATTAATCAAACTTCACTGCTTGATCTTAATCCGTCCATATCATGTTTTTTGCCAGTTAACAATCGACACACCCAATTACTGCGCCAGAAACTGTATAAACTTAAAAAATCCAAGCGCTGCTTTTTCTGTATACGTTTATTTAGCCTTAATATTTCCATCGGTTAACTTCGATCAGTTAACATTGCATTAAGTGTGTTAAGAAGTGCTTCGCTTCATGTTAATTCAGATCAAGAAATTTGGTTGCATAAATAAGCAAACGTTAACTTACAGTATCAACAACATGAGCACCGCATACCATACCTTCTGCATTTTTTAGCAATTTGCTAACTTTGACATGATTGACAGCTTTTGCACCGTGACGTATTGCAGATAAAATTATTGCAATATTCATTCGAGAATCATTATGCTGACCTGAAATGACGAAATTCAACAGTAACAGAGAGAGAGGGAGAGAGAGATCTTTGAAAGGAAAGATATGAACAAAAATCCTAAATGTTATATCATTTACACATACAGCTGCAAAAATTCATAAAAATTTTAAGTTTACTAAATTCTATAATAAGCAAGCAACGTACTTAGTTGCAAACCTTTTAAATTTTAAGAAGTAAAATTTTAGTACAATTATTTGAAATCAAATGTTTAATTAACTGACCATCATAATACATCAAAGCACCAACTAATGATTCCTTTTTCAACATTGGAAAAAGCTCGAGTGCTTGCGTTTTGCTTATATAATAAGACTTTTTCAGCACCCGTCGACCGGAAACAAAATCATATGCCTTTATACCAAGCCAGTAATATGGTACTTGCCATATTCTGTAATATACAGTCTGCGAACTCGATATGCAGTTACTCGCTACAAATAATTTCAGATACTTATCCGACTAAACGCTGGCTACCTAAAAATGGGCATTTTGAAAATCTCCACTGGATGTGCTTACGAGAAGTTTCTGGTACTTTTCATAAAATTTTTCAAGGTTCTTAGCTTCCACAAATATTTTATTGAATAGACTGACAATGGTATCTGAAATCCAACCAAAAGTTTCATTTGTTATCCCAATTAACTTTCTGTCCCGCATATTTCCTTCACCAGTCACAGATATTTTGCATGTATCACAGGTACATGCAAAAAAAACTGAATATGGATCCATATTAAACACATGTGCAAATCCGTTAATTATATAAAAAAAAAACAATTGAGTGAATTTATCATAGAAAAGTTACTTATAAATAGGTAACATTATCGGTAAAGGATATGACAGATGAGGCGCACAATGAATGAGATTAGCACGCTCAAACAAAGCCTCCTTAACCATCCGATATTGTTCGATATCCAAACCAAATATTGCTGCCTGGAGATAACGTACACCGCCATGTATCAATTTTGTACTTCGTGAGCTTGTACCACTGGAGAAATCATCCAATTCAACTAAGGCTGTTTTAAGGCCTGCAATTTTCAATATGTTTTTAATCCTCCACCTTTCTGTGCTCTCTCAATTAAAAACTTCTAGTTCTTTTATAAAACCTTTCGATCAGAAACAAGAATTTAGTCATCTAAAGTAAATTCAAAATGAATGTGAAGGTATGATTCATGTGCCAAGAAATGTTTTTCTCTATAATTAAAAACTCATCCATCCTCATCTCAAATAATACTTCCAAACTTTTATTATCAACTCATCTATTATGTTCATTCCAATGTAATTTCAAAAATCTAAGCATATTTAAGTGAACTCTCTATCAAAAATTAGATAGATCTTGCCTCCTGAATCGTTCCTCTCAAAAAAGAACAAAATAAGTTAGTTTTATTTATTTTCTTACAGATTTGTTTACTTATATTTATACCTCGAGTTTGTGAATCCAAAGCAACGCCAGCACCTGTAGCACCACCACCAATTACTAGGACATCGAATTTGTCATTTTTAAGCGACTAAATATTTTCAGTAGTGAATTAATATAATATTTTAACAGTAAACACAACATGAAAACACGAAAAAATTGCCTAAGAAAAAAAGTGAAAAAAATAAAATCTCTGCCGTCAAAAGTAGTGGGATCTTCGTCTCATAAAAAAGTCATTGTATTTCATTCTATTTTAATGCGTTAATGACGCAAAACATACGTTAATTAAATCCTTGCGCGTGGGCAACTGTCCAGAAACTCGTTTGTTAAGTTCGATGTGGACATTTTCATTAGCCGCCTATAACGGATATTTCTATGAAATTTACAATTAAATTAGCTGGAATCAAATTTAAAAAATTGAAATTTTGAGAGTATGAATTAAATAAATAGGAAGAATAATTCAGTTACTGAAATGCAGCCACAAAGCACCAAGTGAATAAAACTTGAGCCTTTTTAGAAAATTATTAAAAGAAGTGGATTTTTCTGAAGTTACACTTTCAATTAATTGTGAGAATTTTTCTTAAAATGAAAAAATAACCTACTAAAACTGTACGAAGATGAGTTGAACCATTTAAATCAATTTTTAGTAATGAAAATGCTGTTGTTATCGCTACACCACCACCACCAATGATTAGCAAACGTCGTAGTACTACTCGATTAGGAGCAGAAAATATTTTGCTGCTCCATGATACCATCACGTTATTCGTACAATGACAATTGCTTCAAACCTGAAAGGTTAATTTGAAAAATCATTTTTAAATGCACCTTTTTAAATTTTGCAGATATTTACGGTATATATACTAGTAGAGATATGAATACAATAATATCAATCACAGAATCATCAGATCAATACTACCCCACAAACATACTACAATAAACAAACAGGAGAGTACCACTTAAGTTGCTTAGTTTTAATTCAAAAATTTTTATTTACACTACACGAAGCATCCAATTTCAATTTATAATACCATGAGAAAAATTAATTTCGCAATTTTAATGTGGGCTGAATTTTGATGTAGGAATACCGAAAAATTCACAAATTACATATAAGAGCAATTTCAGTCACATATATATATACCGGAAGGTTTAAAAAATCCATATAAGTACGGATTTCGAGAGGAACTAATTGTGGAATATGGAAATATTCATAAATTATACAGATGCAAACGTGAATTCCGGATATCCACGGATGCATTTGCTTGATTTGCAGCAAATTAAAATGCTATTCATAATTTAATAATTCAGTCTTTGCAAGAAGATACATGAAAAACGGAAATAAGTTTTTTTAAATTTCCAACTGGTACATTTGTAAATAATTCATTCATTGTGAAAGTAAAAAATGCAAACAGAACTGAATTAATAAATCAAACTTCTTTCAGCAAACATTGCTAACATTAAACATAATTAAATATAATCTTTTGGCACTGTTTATTGAATTCATAGTTTTCTAAAATAATTAATCGAAAATCAAAAATCGAAAAAAATCAACCAATAAATGAGAAATAAGAAGAAAGAAAGGATTGGTGCAAAATCCTCCCGCAAAATAGTGGCAATTCACTTCAACTTCAGCTTTTGCTATCATTTCAATAATATCTCACTTTTACTTCGCTTTTTTCTGGCTGGAATAGTCAACCATGCAATCACCTCAACTGTCACTTTTCTGTGATTAAATAACATTTGCTGCATTATTTGTCATTGTTATTCTTTATAATTTATGCAAAATGCAAAAGATAGTGGCAACAATCTGTTCTTTTTTAAAAGCAATTAAAGATGAAAAAAATAAATGCAAATTAACTAACCAATTAATAATATTGTTTTATGAAATTTTGTTTTTTAAAAGGATGAAATTGGAAATAGGAAACACAGCGAAGAAGAGAAAAATATGCTGAAAATTAGTGGGGTAGTCAAAAGCAATGTTATGATGAGAAATAATAATAATAATTGGAAATAAAATATTGCAAAGTAAAATATTAAAGAATTCTTATTACTTTTACTGAGAAAGTATAAATTCAAAAAAAAATCAAAACAGTAAAGAAAGCAGTAAAACATTTTCGAAGATGTTGTGGTAGTGCTAACTCAAATCATACCACATAGCACTGGAAGGGGAGAACAGATATATATGTTCGGAAATGAAAAGTGTTGAAAGCACTTGCCCTTAAGGACGGATATCGTCTATCGCTTTCGCTTTCTAAACAGCACTTCTCTAATGGTAGGTTGGTGTACGATTCGCGAAGATGAAAGTTCTCAGAATGGGTGCAAATTGCTCTGAGGGATTGGGTTGTTATATCGTTTAGCTGTTTCACTTGGTTCATGAAGAGGCAACAAGACGGAACAGAGTAAGTTTGCAGTGGTGGAAACCGTGTATTGAAAGTGACGTAGGAGTCAAACACACCGTAAACGTAGATACACAGTAACATTCACACATGCACATAGACACACGGCAATATACGTTTTCTCGCAACGAAAAGTTTATGTGCTTGTACGTATAGTGCGTGTTGCGTACGCACACACAAGGCGCACGCAAGCATGCTTTGTATGTGTGCATGAAGTGCGTGTGCACGGCTCTTAGCACACACACACTTCACGTGTACCCAGCTGTTAAGACATATAGAAATATATGCATGCACAAATATTGCATGAATAAACATGCATTTCTCTAGAAATGTACGCATCATATCCGTGTACGTATGGACGAATGTTTACGTTTACGTCTGATTTGATATCGCGGATAGGTGTAAAAGTAAACATCGGAAAGTTTTGAGCCGACTATTAAATCTGACAAAGAAATCGAAACACAATTATCAGATGATGGCAAACATACAAGACGTATTTAATGTTTTTTTTAGTTTGAATTTCGAGAACCAAAAATCACTCCAATTCTCACTTGGAAGTTTTGATGACTGCATGAAACATAGAAAATTAGCAAATCAGAAATTAAATGACAGAAATAATTTAAAACAATCACACCGAAAAAAAAGTTGCTTGAAGCAATGGATATTTTCTAGTACTAATATTGCTTGCAACAAAAAAACAGTTAAACAAGTGAAAACAAATATTTTTTTTTGTAAAGTTAAGTTGAAATGGTAAAAAAGAGATAGTGACTGATATGATTAAAGTATTTGTGATAAGGAGATGAACGAGAGGAACGGAATGTTTCACACTGTGTGATAGCTTCTTCTCTTCACCGATCAAAAAAAGAAGCAAAATTTCATTTTAATTTTCTGTTTCTCCTCTCTCATTCATTTCAGCTATCGCTATTGTCGAAAGAAAGATTGAAAGGAAATGAAACGATTCGATTAGTTGAAATAATACATTCTTGTTTATTGCATAATTCATGCCATAATAACATCGAAATTATCACTATCATTGATAATGTTATCAGCGGACATCTATAGCATAGCATGGCAGTGCACTGCTAGCTCGACTTACTCATTCGTTTGCGCCACACGTTGTGCCATTATCAAAAATTTTTGGTATCGATCAGGTAGAATAACTTGCTAGCAGTTACGTATGCAATTTATTGTTTCTTTTTTTTTCGTAATAATCGATTACAATTTTCATTTCAAATACGTTTCGATAAAATGGCCTTTCCATAAACTAATGTTATCATCACAATGATAACGTTAGTTTATGGAAAGATGCGATAAGAAGCATTCTTTAATAGGCATTTTCTAGTTGGCAGAAAGTGAAGTGAATAAATACCACCGATTTATACTTAAATTGATAATGTTGGTGGACAAAAATGAAGAATAAATTTCAGGCAATCAGTGTTTGGCTCTACAAAGGATGTTGGATGAAAGTAATTACCGCCGAACATTCAGATATGATAACTGAAAAAGCAAACAATTATTCCGCTTTAGCAATCTGTAATGTAATCAGCAAATTTATCGAATATGTTTTTAAATTTTGATGTAACTACTTAATTCAATTCTTTCTTTCATTTTTAAGAAAAAAATAAGAAGGTACTTCCTACTTCTCGATCAGTTGTTGCGGAAGCGTTGTAAAGTTCAAGAGAATAGTGATTTACAGTAATTGCAAAATATGTGCCTTAGGATTTTGAAATGAATTCAATTACTGTGAATTACATCTAATGATTGTTGTACACAAACATATATTGAAAAATTATTTTACAATTTTTGTTTGAATGTTCATACTACCGAGGAAATTTATATTTCCTGTTGTGGTGTACAATTATTTCGTTATAATAATATCAAATGATTGCGAACAATTAATTCATCGCTCGAAATGACCAAGTTTCGTAAAAAAAATTTTTGTCAATTTTTATGGTATCGATAAGAATGGCTTACTTCACTGAATGATACTATCACAAAGACTAATACTATTCCAAAGTATGTTAAGACTGATTGGGTAATCATTTTAGCAGAACAATGTTAATTATATTTACCTCCTTGAATAACTTACTCAATTTCTTTTCAACAAAATTTAATAGTATTAATTAATGCTTTAAATTAAAATCATCATAATTTAAATGAATTTCAGATTTCTCGCTTTCTCTTCCCTTTTCATCAAAAATTTATTTCAGATGGCATTTTATTAAATATATTACGCAAAATCCCCCTGTATATGTAGTTGTCACGTTGAAGATGAGGAGTGCGATGAATATGGATCGTACAAGCTTGTAGTTCGTATAACAATGCATCAACTTCACGTCACGCTTCAACGACTTCAACGTGATATCAATGAGGTGTTCATTCATCCACGGCGGTTAGAAATAATCTTTTCATCAATTATCACCGAAGTATTTAACAATTAGTTTGTTACAGCAATTTTCCATTTCTCCAGCAATTTAATCTTTCATTAAATCATTTTTCATTAGCAGTAATTATCAATAACAGAAGTTGATCGATTGTGTTCTCAGCAATTATTATGCAACTAATGGGTAGAGAATTTGATAAATTACTAGGTAATTCCGAAGAATTCACGATTTAACAGATTTATTGCTGACACACTACTACCGGATGATTACACGGAATAGTACGTAACACTTCGTTTGCATCCTTTTATTCCGAATGAAATTGACGAATTATTTCAAAGGTTGAACTTTTTTTTGTTATCAATTAGTAATTGTCTTTTCAGATTGTGAGTCTGTGACCACAAGAAGATTGTGGTCTTTTCTTCTTTTCACATTACTTATCCATTAAAAGCGATCTTTCTTTAGTTTGAAAAGTAATTAAATGAAATTTCTTTCTTCTTTTTTTGTAGGACGATCCGGTACATGGCACGGTGTTTGTTATGCGGTTGTCCGGTGAAATAATCCAACACAACTTCTGGCCCGTCATACATTTCAGAAAGAGGAAGACACTTTCCGGAAACTTTTACATTACAATAATGATTAGTTGGTTAAACTTAAATTTCGATCGTTTATATGGTCGATCAACAAGCAATTTTAAATTAGTAATTTGAAGTATTGGATTTTTTTAAGATAGCAAAAGTAAGTTTGAGGTTATTTAAATATCTGATAATTAATTAGCTAAATTTAAGATGATATGGTGAGAACAAAAGTGAACGAAAGCTAAATAATTTGAAATGGAGTAATTTTATTTAATATAATATATTCATAAGATTTTAACTATTTTCAATGAATAGTTGATGAGCGAGAGAATTCTGCAGCATATAATTATGATTTGCTACTATTATCCAGTAATTAATACTTGTTCATTAGTTATATTAATATATGTAGCATAATCCATTAATTAATATTTTCTATTAATTTGCTTTTCCAAATGTGTATTCTCTCATTCGTACTTTTATTTAATAATTATTAAAGGCAATATTGAAAGATGTGAAATGTCACATTATCCGATAATTTAGTACTTTGGAGAAAGCTAAACGAGTAACATCAATAAATAACTATCAGAGCCCAAGCATTGCCTTTCATTTTTTCCGCTAAAAAAGAGTTAAAATCAATATAACATTTTCAAAGACAAGTAGTATATTGGATTTTGAATTCTAAGCAGCCGGATAGTTTTCAGAGATAACAGTGCTTGATTTTTATGGCAGTGAAAAGCAGAAAACAAACAACAGAAACAAGGAAAACAAATGATTGAATTTTTAAGATGATATCGTTCACGTAGTTACTGAATATTTGAACGACCAATTTACCGACTAATCAATTACATACGGTTGCAAAAGCATTAAATGGTAAAGTGTCAACCGGAAAATATCCTTATCCCACTTATGTAAGAAACAAAGGGAGCAATGGAAATAATATTTAGAATTTAACAAATACTACCGACAAACTTCAAATTATGACTTCCTAATAGGAAAAGCGGGATGCTGTGCAGAACACCTTCATTGCGCGGTGCTCGTCTTCATGGAAATTTTAGTCATTCGACACCGAAATTCGGATATTTGCAGCGACGAACTCCATCTAACCTGTCTTCATACTTGGAACACACCGCATCCCATGTTTTGCGAATTTTTTTATTCCTTATGATATGTATACAAAGCTAAATCCCGTAAGCTCAAGGCAATGTCTCTAAAATTCATTTTTCATTTCTTAGTGCGTTTTATCACATCATCTGTTATTTTATGAGTATATTCGTCAATTTGCTCCGAAATCCAACCTCAAATGTAACAGTGAGGTGTACGATTAATAGAGTTTATATGTTGACATATAAAAAAATTTAAGGTGTCAGTAAATAGGGGTAATTTATACAAAATGGAACTAATTCAATATTGAAGCAAGAATACATTTTTTAGCAAATGACGAAAAAAGATTGACAAACGTAAGTATGCGATACCACCTTTATCAACCAAAGTTTAATAGGAATCGGCATATGCCTACAATTTTGTACATAAGCCAGATACGGAAAATTCTTTCTCACCCATATCTCCACTTTCCCATGAAAAAAGTGGTAACTTGTCCAAGAAATCGTGTATCAAACAATTTATTGAATCAGTTGGGTTTTACATAATGTATTTAAATTTGCACCTTATATAATCGAAACTTTCTTCACTTGTTCCATCCATCTATCAGTAAGTATAAACTGGTGTGATAATAGCTACTTTTCCACTCTTCCTCCCCTCCCTTTGACATAACTGGCTGAGATGACCATTCATAATCACACACCAAACATAATCACACCACTGAAGGAAAAAAGACACGAATAATCGCCATTTCTAAGATGCGCTATTCTATCCTTATAAAAGTGAAAAGGAAAACTTTAAAGTCCACCAAATCTAAACATGAAGTCAAGACAAACCAGACAAATCCTTTGGAAAAATCAAGATAACCTTTCCTCTTCTCTCTTACCTTTTTTTTGAAAAAAAAACATCCTTAACCCCGTATGACTTGGAAAGAATTATTCACCTGCAGAACATGCTACACAAATGTACACAAGTACACACGCACACATGCACACAAACGCACTCGTAAACGATCGTGTAGAATATAACCACTCTTGTATTTCCTCCCAAAATCAAACGTTCAACTAAACTAGTTATCAAACTTCAAAGGAGGTTTGGAAGATAAGCAAGTACAGTAAAACTAAAAAGGAACTAAAGAAATTGCGTGTACGATAGAATAAAGACAAGAACCGTCAAAACAAAAAAGCAAAGTATGGGGGATGCCCCGATCAAAATGACGGAAGCCTTACTGAAGTACTTTTCCAACACTCAAAACTAATTCTGCAATTCTTCGTAGAATCTTCCAAGAAAATCAAATTAATTATCAGAAACTAAATTGATTAGGATGAGGTGGAAAGCAAGAACATGCTTCTATGCCTTTTCTCTTATGGGATGAAATTTTAGGAACTGAAAATAAAAGGACAGAAAATTAGCTACGCAATGGAAGTGTGTAGAAGTGTTTCGCCTTTCTTCAATGAGCAAATGACTATAAAACACACATCCTAAATCCGCTGGATTTTTTCTGAGACAATCACCGGATTATTTTTACGAATTTCTTCTCTCTCCATTGTTTTGTAATCAAAAGAACAACCATGCGCCGTATCATAACGATGCTCACCACAGTATAAGCCACCACAACGGCAGACGAAACCTATAATTTGCATAATTTTTTATCTCTTATGACTGCAAAAAATCATTAGTGAGAGCTTTACGGCTAATATCAATTTTTTGAGAGGCTATGTTTTTTTCGCTGAGGACTTTTCCCTAAACTGCAACCATTCCACAAGCACTAAGTGAACAAATTAGGGAAATGAGAAATAAATTCTAAATGAACTGGCAATATTTTACCAGTAAGGCCGACACGCTTTTTACAAACATGACAACGATTGGCCTTCTTCGGAACCGGTTGACCTTCGTTATTCAAAGTCGCCGAATCAGGAGCTGTCGCAGCATCAAGGCTTGCTATAGAGCTGAAACGTATCACAATGAGTAATTGCATGAGGGCCCAAAACCACCCATGCTTTGCAATCTATTTTGTTATAATACATCACTGAATTTAAATCGATTATCACCAATTTTTGAACAATTTCGGTGCAAAAAGCCTATGTCCATGGGAAATGAACATCTTCACAATTTATTCCAAAATCTAATATAGGGATACTTATATTACTGAATCAATATTACAATCTCGTACAGACCTTAATCGTACCTTATGCAGAAAGTTTGCATCTTCAGCAATCTGGCATCAAGTCAAGCGCTGTTAGTTCCACAGTGTAGAAAAACTAATCTGTGTTATAATTGTCTAACTTCAACAAATTTACGGTGCACACAAAAAAACAAACCTAGATGTAGAAAGGACACCAGAGCAAGTGCCAGACGATGATGCCGTGATACCACCCGCTGCTTCCACGGCCGCTGCTACTGATTCTAATTGGGCAGTCATATCTTCGGAGGATTTAGCAGCCTGCGAACAGGAAACCTAAAATTAATGCCTTGACAACATTCCTTCTCTTCTGAACCTTTAGTACTAAATAATCGGTTGACCGGCCCGTATGACCTTCCCGGACGTCATCTAATATTACCACTGCTCAACCAAACCCACTCAAACAAGTTTAGGAGAAGTACTTACCTCCCTAAGTTTTTCGGCAATAATCACCGTCGACGAAGTGGCAGTGGTATTATCAGCATTACACGTTGTATTGCTAACAACACTTGATGTGGCTGTAGCTGTATTCGCACCCGAGCTAACCACAGCTGGTAACGGTGGACTTACACGGGCGGTAGTATCCTGCTTACGTTTCACATAATCCTTGTAACATTTTGAACATAGCCCTTCAGTGGAAGGAGAACCGAAGAAACCACAACCCGCGCGGCATAGTGTAGTCGTCTGTTGTTGATTTTCCATAATTTGTCGTTTTAACTATCAATATACTTTCGCCTATCCACGTGACGGCCAGCAATTAGCTTGCTCGTTAGAAACTGGAAATAAGACATTCAATCAACGGTCATTTAATCAGCTGTTTACGGATAAAACAAAGCTGACGAAATAATAACGACAATAATAAATGATGACAACAGTGATAATATAATTCATATCTTTACAATTCAGGATATTATGTTCAAAATAGTCCTTTTACACTTAAAAAAAAGCATTTGCACAGAGCTTTTTCTAGCTCCTCTATGCTCGAATATGAGATATGAATCGGACATGTAAAACTCAATAAATTTATGATTTTTTGAAAAAAAACCTAAGTCAATCGAAAATCGGTTTCTTTCCTCACATCTAAAAAGGATTTTCACTCACTCACACTCTTTTACACTCATCAATTTGCCGCTTAATGCATGAAAATCAGCAAATATGATGAGTAATATTCGGTTAATTATTAAATTTATACATTTTTTTCGCCACATTTGCAAGTACAGAGAGACTGTCAAAGAGATGTTATATTATCAGAACTAAATCTCCAATGATGATAGATCAGATGCTGTATGAGTGATAGCACAAATCAACCTGCGCGGATAATCGTGAGAGACAATCAAAAATAATAACAAATATAACGACGCTTTGTAAAATAAACAACAGTGTTTTTCGATTTCTCACTACTGCTCTCACTAGAAAGAAATAAAAAGTAAATAACTCTCTGTTATTGATTATTTGCAGTCTTTGATGTTTATTGCTTATTGGTAAAAAGTAATTTCGTTCGTCATTCGCGCAAGCATATGATATAATGGGTACAGATCAACAAGCACAACAAACACTGGCACACACGCACGCACGCATGCACACGCACACATACACATACACAAACAAGAGAGATGAATTAATGGCAAAGAATAATATCAGGTAACTCGTGACACTGTCGGATAACTAATTTGATCGCTCCTCACCGCGAAATAATTAAAGTTAGCTACGGGTAACGCGGAAGAAATCTTCCGAGTATTCTACCCCCGCCCTAATTTAATTGTACGCCAGTCATCCAGTCATCATGGCTCCCTAAAATTTTGTTGCGAAAAAAATGACTTTCGCAAATTCATGTCCATATTGAATGGAACCATTCTAGTATTCCTCGGGAAATACTATGATTGAGGAACGTTTCATTTCCACACCACATATATTTACGGATTTACGTGTATATTATATATACTGCACGACACACACACATACATACACATACACACACATACATACATACACACACATACACATACACATACACACATACACATACACATGCACATACACACACACACAACCCAGTAGTATATAGTGGATCCAAACGGGCCTACTACGTCCTGCCAGCCAACCAACCAACCAACCAATCAACCAACTGGCCAGACAGTAGCGGACGGGCGGAGGCATACACTAACAGACAAACAGACGGACAGAGACATGCTAGAAAGATGGAGAGAAGATCGAATAAACAGATCAAAGGAAAGGTCGATAACCGGTTGTAGACAGTCGATGATAGCACCACCTTCTTTGCCACCTGAACATCGGTGCGCACTCACATACACACATACATCCAACCACATACACACATACATTCAACCACATACACACACATGCACGTACAAGTGCGTGCATATGTTCGCGTGCATATATAATCTAACATGCATGCATAAACACATAGTCATACACAAAGGCTCACTCATACATGCCACATACACGCATATAAACTTACGTGCACATGTGCACATCTATACACACAACCAAATATGCACACGATGACGTGCAGATATGTTTAACACACACATACATCGACATTTCCACACACGTCTACTTGTACACGTGTACATACGCTCACATACACACACAGACACATGTGTGTAAGGAGATAGTGCGGCTAATGCTCCCTGACTCACAAAGCAAGCAATAGGCATTCTATACGATCGATTGGAACTATTCGATGGGCGTGTGCTCGGTTGAGAGATAGAGGGGAAGAAGAGAGAAGAGAGAGAAAGGGCGGGGGATATTCCGGGAAATATTCCGGAAAGATTCCTCTCGAACATTTCCTGTCACCGAATGGAGCAAATTTTGTGCATTTAACTGGACGAGACGCTTTAAAAGAATATTTTAAAAAAATGAAAAGTTCGAAATGATGGTTATTTCATTGAAAAGATGGAAAATTCGTTAACATTTAAATGAGCAATAAGATAAAATCACAGAGAGGAATCAATAAGCGATCGTCATAAGCTAATGCCTATGACAATCAGTGTTTTCCATGAGTGGTGACAGTACTGATACTGTTTGTGATAGTGCGACAACAGCATGCAAATGAACATCGCATCACCTGCACAACTATCTTGATAAACTTACAACTGTTGATAAACCAATCATAATAGTAGTGACAATGACTCACGCAAACAGCGTATCACTTTTAGACGTATATTCATGTGTATGTATGGGTGGCTTCACAACATTGAATTAGTGGTGTGATAAGACGTCAGCCTCGTATATCACGTAATGGTGTTATCCCTTTAAGTTTCTGCACACACAATCTACACATATCCATAGAGTGACAAAAACAAAATTGAATTTTGAGAGAAAAAGGTTGAAAAGAGCAAAGATTAATAATATAAATGATCTGTCAGTTACTGATCAGCGATATGATGCGATTATTATCATTGATTTGTAGAATTTAAAAACAATAATTTCATGAAATTTTACAGTATCGGAGCTATCGGAGCAAAATAGTTCTAAGAATCAGTAATATCGATCGTTGTAGAGAAGAGAAATGGATGAAATAAGAATTGAAAACGCACCGCTCACCAGAAATCGGTCATGAAAATGACATATGAAATAGATAAAATGGAATGATTAAAAGCATTCGTAATAGAAAATTTGCTTTCAAAAAAAAATAAATTAATGAATGAAATTTCGAGTGAAATGTAAATGATAAACAAGACGACGTCGATCAGAGAGGTTTATTCTAATTTTAATTTCTGATGCGAATTGGCAGGAATTGAAGTAACCGAATTGGGTTGGCATAGCAATTATGTGAGCAGTTCAATTCAATTCATCTAAGTCATTCCTTTCAAATAGGAATAGAACAAGAAAAAATGGTTGTTTATGTTATTTTGCAACGAACGAACCTTCGAGAAATGTTAAACTTTTTCAGAGAAAAATATTTTCGCCTACCACTCACTTCTTTTCTATTAAATTTCAGTTGAAGTTTGAAGGAACAATATCAGTTAAAATTAAGATAATTCCTCCTCCTCCTTTCCTTGAACTCTCTTATCACAAAACTTCAATTGCTCCATTGCTTACTATTAATTTCTTTCCTAATAAGATTTAGCAAAATTTTATTTAAATTATTTAATTAGTGAAAAAAGTAATGCAGGAATTTCACAAGGAGAAAAAAGGAAATGCAGTGAGGTGGAAGAAGGAAAAAAAATCCTTAGTTGTCAGTTATTTAACAAAATTATCGTCGCACAGAAGAAAGAAGGCAAAGTGGAAGAGGAAGAGGAAGAGGAAGTGAGAAGGAAATGGAAGAGAGGAGGAATGAATGAGATGAACGGACGACTGTGTAAACAAGAAGGATGAAAATCATTGTTATTGACAATGTGGGAAAAAAAGGAAAGTGCTGGAAGGGTAGTTGTGAATATGCCATTGAAGTAATGCGAGAAGTACGGGGGGAGAGGAAGGGCTCGGCGAGAACGCCGGGAGAGCGTTGGAGCGGGGAGAAAGTGAAGGGAAGTGTGTATGTGCCGTGGACAAACGTTTTTTTCTTTCAATTCAGTAAGTAAGAATTCTCATATTAGCATCCTTCCCTCTCTTCCTCTTCTCATTTGAAGAACGAAAGAAACGCGTTCGTTCCGATGAATTTGTAAATTTCACTGATCGATTCAATCAATTGATCAACTGATATGTAATTATCATATCATATTTGATGAAGAAATAAGTGCTACAAATGATTTTCTCTTGAGAGAGAGAGAGAGAGAGAAGGATTCCGTTGTATAAATAATATGTTGTTACCTGTGCAACAAAACGTTAATAACGTGAAAGAAATTAAACTGAAATGAATCTAATAATATGTAAGGTCGTTTTTAAACTGTTCCAATGTGAGAAAATTTGAATCTTAGAAAAAATATTAGCATTTCTTGACTTTCGCTATAAAAAGAAGGAAATTAAATTTAAAGGAAAAATGATAATTTGGATTTTTCTTCGTCTATAAAATAAGAAATGAAACGATTATTTCAAACTTCTAACTATACTATCAAGTAACTTCATTGCTACTAGCTATATCATATCACTTGATACTTGGTGATAAGTCGTAATATCACTGCTAATATGTAAATATGCTTAATAGTCAATTTTACGACGTCGTATTTAATGGATAAAATACTGCGATAAAAATTTCGCCAAGAATTGAATTAATTTGAAGCAACACTTTTAACGAGTCATATATGCAACTTGCAGTGCCACGAAGAAGAGGAAATTTTAATTTCTCCTCATTTATAACAATTATTCGATCATAAGAAATTGTATAATATGAACGAGGAAAATTTAACAAATTTGCGTGACAATGCAAATTGAAGTAATTAAGAGTTGAAATTCACACTTGCCCTTAATGCCATAATTACTATCATTTCATTATTTTTGAATTCTAATCGCACAACTATTGCTATTATTATTATCGTTTTATTACCGTTGTATTTCTGATTGAACAGCCAACTGTCTCTATCGAAGAAATTAAATTGAACAACTAAACTTAGCACTTTAAAAGATAACTTTGATGTGTATGCACACATTTTAATTTTTCTTTTCGCTTTTAAATTCGTGCTGTTCAAAGTTGTCTTTTAAACTAAAATTTATTATTTCATATTCACATTACTGTAATATGCCTATAATGTTTTAATTAGTTTTTGTCGTAAGAAATTTGAATACTTTAGATTCTACAAATTTGATTTTTTTAAGAAAGATCGTTGATGGGAGAAATGTATTTCACAATTACAAATAACTTTTATTGAAATAATTGTGATTTTTGGAATTATCAAATAAAGGAAATGGCGAGATGGAACAGTAGGAAATGATTTACAAATTTTTTCAAATTTACTTGAGGTTTTCTTTTGATATATTTAATTTTAATCTCAGTGTACTCCATTCATTAATTTCTAACCCTTCAATCCCCCTCTAATCCTTAATCATCCAATCTTTCCAAATAAGATAGTTATCTTTTACATCTTCTGATTCGATCGCGTTAATCATCATCAATCTTCTTTCATCTTCCTCCTTCTGATATCTCCAAGAACTAATCGCTCTCCTTCGCGCAAAAAAGTGTTGATGAAAAGACATAACATCAAAAATCAAATTTCAACTTCCCTCGTGTTATTTCCTTCATCAGAACATTCTGCACTTCATCGGTGTGATGTTCTCCGCTAACAGATATCTTCTGATATCAGAAATGAATAATGAAAGACAATAAGTACTCATTTCAAGGCTATTAATGCAATTCTTCGGAAGAGGAAGGAACGGAGAAATGTTGACTATTTCATTGAATCAAACTAATTCGTTCAACAATCGTTCAATTTATTTAATCGTTTAATTTTATTAAATTCCTATGAAAAAAAAATACCAAATATTCGCCGTAAATATTGTTTTTCTGTTTACCTAAATGTCTACAACAATTTTTTATGGCAGAAAGTCCACAGATTACTGTATTACAATTACCAATTGCTGTTTAATTGCAATTTAAAGGATAACTTAGTCATTGCCATAGTAATGGAAATGGAAAAGAACCTCTGTGTGGTGGAATTTGCTCGAAAATTTTGAGTTCTTACATCGATTTGCATGAAATAATTAGCTTAATTAAACGTTTTTTAGTTTGCAAATCGATAATTTCATTTGTACATAAGAAATTAATAAAACATTTCACAATTTTTTACTGACAATTACTGGAAATTAGCAATTGAAGCATATTGGAATTTATGTAATTTAATGTAATACATAACTTTACTCACTGAAAGATAAATTGGATGAGAAAGCGATAAAACAGTTTTGCAAGAGAGATTTCTTGTAATTAAGGTGGGAAAAAACTGGCCGTGGAAAGAGTGAAATTTTGAATAAGTGACAAAGGAAAGATATAAGGTAAGATAGGGTAGAAGGTGTGTTAGGATTAGGTAAGGTAGAGTTAGGCAGGGTTGGATGGTAAACTAAAATAAAGTAAAGAGAGGGGCGATGAAAGAAATAAAAATGAAATGCTTCCTTTCCATCTGAATGATATCCGTAACGATGATAATGACAGAGTGATAAGGAAGAGCAATTAAATTTGGCTGAATGGATGATAATTAGATGAAAAGAGAAGAGTAAAAGGTTGAAGAAAAATTAATTTGAAAAATAGTCTGCAAGGGGAATGATTAACTTAAAATAAAAATAGCATAAATATTGTGAAGAGAAAGTGAAATACGCGACGTGTCGTTTCATCGTTTCAGTCGTTTCATTATTATTGTGGAAGAAAAAATTCTTTCGGAATAAAATCAATCAATGGGTTAGTGTCATAAGAAGTCGATCGAAGTTTATTTCTTACATGCGTCACGTTAAATCTTCTTTACAACATGGAAGATCGTAAGATGCAATTAGAGGAAAAGAGGAGAAAAGATAACTTTTTACTAATGTAACTGAAATTTATAGTTTTACGAAAATTCCTTTCATTATTACCGATGTGTTTTACGGCAGAATATGTCGTTGTTGTTGTTGTTGTTGTTGTTGTTGTTGTTGTTGTGTGTGTGTGTGTGTGTGTGTGTGTGTTTCATTAAAACCTGAGGATTTATGGAATAAGAGAGTGTGTCAGTTGTTTTCGGTGAAAAGATAAATGAGAAAATTTCCTTGGCCTGTCATCAACAGAGAAAAATGTTTTTGACCAATTTTTCTAAATGAAGCAAAAAAACACCGCCACTCTGCTAGCTCTAACTAACTCGATGAAAGTTCACATTTACATACGCAAACATTTACGTATGTATGTATGTGTGTGTGTGTGTGTGTGTGTGTGTGTGTGTGCCTGTGTGTGCGAGTGCACATATATGAGCAACGTAGACAGAAGACGTAGGCATATGTGTGTGTACAAAATGAAGTTAGTATGGAGGAGGGATTTTCGTATTTTATAAGAAATTGGAATGAAATTTTGTTCGAACTTCCCTTTGCTTTGTTTAATTAAATTAAAAAGTTCTTGGAAGAAAATATTGGAAAAATTTTGTGTTTTTTTTGGATAAATGAGTAAAACAACTGAAAAAAAAACAAAAAATGAGTGTTTTTTTGAGCAAAAAAAAGGAAAGAATAAACTTTTGATCTGTCAGTGAAATACTTTTCCTTCCACTTATTTCTCTTTAAAACAAATTTTTTTTTCAATTAGGAAACAATTAAAAATAGAGCAGAGTAGCAACAGAGAAGACAGAAAGCGAAGAAAGAGAAGGAGAAAAGAGTGAAAAGAAAGAAGAATAGCGAAAAACAAAATCAAACAATTTGATAATCACTTGTTGTCCTTATTTTCGAACTTATTAGTGTGAAATTGACGGGGAAATAAGCACAAGAAGAAAGAGAGATAGAGAGAGGAAGAAATAGAACAGAAAAATGGTGAGAGAGAGGGAAAAAGGTAACAATGGTCGTAATGAGAAGTTAATTTTTAACAACAAAAAGGTTTAATTTTATTTATATTTCAAAAGCCAATCTTTCATTTATAAAAATTTATATAAAATCTATTGAATGCATGAAAAGATGGAAAAAATATCGCATAAAATTAAACCGCTCGATTACTGTTGTTAGCTACCTATTACAAATTTACGAAATTTTTGCAGAAACATCGTTGAGACAATTGTTGAACAAAAAGTAAATTACAGTAAACAAAGAAAGAACGAAAAAGGAATGTTGAAAAATTTATGTATGACATTTTAAGCAAAGAAAACAAGTCTTTTCTTCTGAAAGTCCGTGTATTTAATTAAAATTAAAAATTTAAATCAAACAGTCGTAGAGTTGGAAACGGTAGCACAGCTGAGTGTTAGAATCGTTTGTCATAACCCAACCGTAATTCTCTCAACTCTTCCGCTGTTCAGTAAAATCTTTGCTCCTTTTAGCAGACTTGAATTTTAGTCTGCGAAAATTAAAGTAAGGAAATATTTGGTGAGAAAACTTCATGGTATTTTAATAGTTGTTGATGTTATCAAAACTTTTGTTATTCGACACAAACAACTTCGAGTTTTTTTTTAATTGAAAATTTTGTAAATTTTTCGTAAATTTTGTTTTTTTATTGTTTTACCCTTTTCGTTTTTTTAAAGTTAAAGTGAAATAAAAAGAAAGACGCAAAAAATAGGGAAAAAAAGGTTCCTCTTTTTCTTTTCCAAAAAAAATAACTGTTAGTTTTGCTTTTTCCTTTTTCTACGACCTTTGTTTACAGTTGAGCTGAAGGGACGATTAAATGTAAAAAGGCCTATACGTACGACTGCTAACGTATGACTGCCCCACTCGTTCAAATATCCTCCGTTTGTTCGTTGCACAACAATGCCTGTTTATCTGTCACCACAAATTTAAATTCACCTCGGCAGCTACGCCTAATTCATACATATCCTTCAGGCAGTCTACGAAATGATGCAAAGGTCCATTTGCATAATAATATATGGAAATGGAAGGGTAATTATTGCGTGGAAGGCCTAGAGATTTGTATGTGTGATCGTCCTTTTCGGGCATTCCTAACCGACATTTCTCAGAATACGACCTTAATGAGAGGAGCAGTGCAGTTTAGAAGATGGTATTTCTGCCTGATTTAGGGAGGGAACTAAAATGACATTAATTAATTGCTTTAATTAATATTACTAATTCGCTTCTGGTTGATCTGACTAAGATGTCAAATGACCTTTTAGCCCTTTTTCTCTTCATTTTACATTTGCTATTGCTAATCAATGAATAAATCGATCAGCCAATCAATTAATCAATCAATACAGAAGGTATTTTTCGACCAGTAATAGACGGGAATTTTGATAGCTTTTTCTCGAAGTCATAAGAATTGTGCATTTGGAAAAAAAAAGAAAGAAAAAAGTAAGGAAGAATTTTATCGAAATTTTTTTGCAGCAAAAAAATTTCGACAAAATTCATCGCAAACAAAAAGCATCTTCGTTTGCGGGCATTGCTTATTTGCGCTTTTTTATTTATGTGAGAAATTTCATTTTAAAGCTAACATTAAAGTATATGTTAATCGATGTCATTCCAATCAGTTATCAAAGTTTTATCAATTTATCAGGCAGTAAAACACGCAGTAATTTAGGACAAGTTCTCTTTGGGACTGAAAGGAAAGATTCGACCTAAACATTACGGTGAAATATTTAGCAAAATGATAACCAATGATAAACGACAAGGGAAATGGCTCTTCATTTTTTAATGATATTAATTACTTTGATCATTCGTTTTATATTCGCTTCATTTCCTTTAATCTCTGAGTTCTATTTCTGTATGGGAGAGGGAAAGAAATTTGGTTAGAAAATTAATTCATTACTGATTAAATTATATTGTAATCATAAAGCTTTGAAATTTTACAGTAATATGAAATGGAAAATAAATAAGAAACGAATTTAAGATTGTAGAGAAAAATGAAATTTTAATTTACAAATGACCTGTAACAGCCATATAGCTGCTTGCCTCTTTTTTATTACTTATTAATATCTAATGGTTAAGCAATCTACTGCTCATCGCAATGTCCGTGACCTTCTCCTATGCATTTTTCGTTGATATTTCCTGCAAAGAGAATCGACCTCGGATAGCGTGTGTCGTGCAAAAGTGTCCAAATTCCCGATCGTAAAGTAATATATCTAAAGTTTGCAGAAAGAAGCCATCCTATGCTGCTAACTTTCAAGCATATTTCTTTTTAATGTAACGATTACTTAAAAAACAAGTGAAAAAGTGGAGAAGTATTTATGGCTGTCTTGAAAGTTATAATCTTATCCGATAGATTGAAAGCCAATGTTATAAATCAATTAAGAATTTTTGAACTGCAATATTAATAGATGTCAATAATGAAATTCAATAAATTCCTTTATAATTTCTTAATTCGTAAATATATTTAATTTCAAAGATTCACTAATAATTTTTGATAACCCTAAATTGCTACATGAAAAATTTTAATTTTATGAATGGAATTGATTATCGAATTGACTAAACATCTCACTAATTTATTCACTCCAACGACTAATAATTGATCATTGCATTCAAGCGGTGCGTCGATGAGGAATGTTTAAATTTAGTCGTAACAATGAGTGTGGGGTTAAACGTCGTGTCTATATGACATGTGTAGTCAATACGTTTATCCGGGCGTAAGGTTTCTTGAAAATTACACTGAAAAAGCGGAGATGGTTAAAGCGCTGTCAACAAATCTGGGGCCAAAGGTTATCACACGTGTGGTGTGCATCAAGTAGCTCTCTTTTCTTCATTATTTGCGATGATAAGGAAACACCGCAATAGTCGATCTCTGATCTTCAACCTGCCATCATTAACAAATTAGGCCTTTCTCACAAATGTATAAGCGTAGCAGTTAAAAAATTTAGCGATAATATGAATTGAATTGTTTATTCATTCATTTTTCTTTTATTTGTCATGTTTGATTGAAGGGAATTAAAAAAATACGTGAAAAAAAGAATTAAAAAATAGAATGTAATTTTGTGATTACAACAGTTAATGTCAAATACGACAATTCTCATTGTCGATAAAAATGGGGTAAAATTAGGAGTTTAACCAGCCCTATGGTTAGGTATGGGAAACGATAAAAGCGCTGATCATTTGGACCGATATTCGCGTACCCACCCGTTCAACGGATGTTTCGATTAGAAGAGAGAAGATAACGGTGTGATAACGAGGGAGAAGAAGCGAAGATGGAACCGGGAAATGAGAAGGGAAGATTACCACGCATCAATATTTATTTCAATTTTAAACTTGTGATTAAAAAAACATTTTGAAATTTGATAGGAATCGCAGTGGGGCGACGTTGGAATCCAATGAAGGGAAATTTTCCAATTTACAAAAAAATGTTTCGCAATGAATTTTCGGAAAAAACCAATTACATTATAAGTATTTCATATTTTGGGCACACACACACACACACATACGGAGACTTCATGGTATATTAACACTGTAATTAGGTAACACTGTAATTAAACTAATTTTGCTAGAAAGTAATTCAATGTATTTCTGAAAATGATTATTCCACGAAATCAGTTTAACTTGTAATAAATCACTTTGAAAAATATTAAAGAGCAAAAGTCGGTAGCGAATAAGAAAGAAAAAAATTACTTACTACTAAACTGCAAAAAAAATAGAAGATAAATTTCCAAATGTTGTTTTCCAATGATTTTACATTTTTTTAAAAAAAATGAAAGTACAAATTCATTTACAACTCGACAATCATACGACAACGGCTATTACTACCACTAGAAGTCTCTTATACCATCGAGACTGATAGGAAAATGAGAAGAGAAGGGAGTTAGGTGAAGTAGGAGAGGAAAGTAAGGGGCATAGACGAAAATGGAAGGTTCGGCTTGGTGCTTGCGAGAGTCCTCCGGTCGATGGAGGAGGTTTGGACGGAATTCTCCGATGAACGTTCATCAGAGTAGGGGAGGTGATGATGGTAGCGACGGTGGCAGACAGCACTACTACCACTATCATTTATTGTAGTAGGAAAAGAAGGGATGAACAAATTTGTATGCAAAAGACTTTGAAGAAGAAAAAGGGACCAACTTGAACATATATTTATTGAAGCAAAAAAAGTGAATAGGCGCAGTGTTGGAGTATGCAATTATTGATTAACCAATATTAGAAAGAAATAAAAATTAGAGAATTCGTGAAATTCTTCAATTTCACATATTCCAACCTCCCATACATTGATTAGAAATCGATGATGAAATTTATGTATGACTAATAGAAAATATTGCGCTGTTGAATGCACGATGATTCAGAAATATTAATGCTGAACTGTCAATTTGTCATTGTTCTGTTTGTCGTGTTATTTAGATGGATTAGCACCACCACTGCATATTTTTTAATTTGAATGAAAAAGTTCTCTATGAGCATAATCCGATATCGGGTACCTAAATCTGTTTAGAATTCGAAATTTTTCCGATCATTGCGCTTTGAATATGATAGAACAACAAAAACAACTGTATTTCTTACTGCATTTAAAAATCAAGTATAACAACTACTAGCGAATAAACACACACATACAAAAAAAAGAGCATAAAATTAATGTTACACGAAGAAAATACCCAAATACTTTTACTTTAAAAGTAATTTCTTTAGAAAAATAAAAAAGGATTTTGCACTTCATAAATAAAGCTTTTTATATATGCAGCTTTCATAAAAAAACAGACTACTAACAATCAAACAGGAATACACACAAGCAATGAATTTATTGTTACAGTATGGCGCTTGTTCACTTTTTTTAAGTAACACAGTCTGACATCGACTAATGGAAAATGTTTAGGATTACTTTGCAATATTTCATTTATGACGACATGAAAATACCTTGCAATGACGAGCCAAAAAATATTCATACCTGACCTGCAAACGCTCTAAATCATACAGGAAATGAAATGACCAATACTATGAACCCCTTCCATGTGAGGCTAACATACGCACATATTGATGCAATCATTGGAATGCATGCTAGAGTGAATTATTAGTTCGCATTTACGTCAAATAAACTTACTCAAAGAAAGAAATGTCCAATTCATCTTTTTTCAAATAATCAAGACTAAAAATGGTATTTAAACATATATCTAGATGAATTATTACGAGACACCAAGGGTTAACATCTTTACCTGTGAATTACAAATGATAAGACGAGGAAGACGACTGTACCGAATAAGAAGGAATTTATCCTAGCCATATACTATTCGTCGAAAATACTTTAAAAACAATCATTAAAAAATTCAAAAATAAAAGGTAAATGATAGAAGGAACAAATCACCGGATGGATATCACAATATTTATAACTACGCAGACTCCTACAACGGTAATAATAAGCTATTATCATGCAGGGTGACGGTTTATGCCGTGCATAATCTGTTGAATTAAACTGAGATTTAAATTTTAAATTAATAAAAAATGCAGCAAAACCAGGCATACGAAGAAATGCTTCACATAAAATTATGATGATAAAGATGGCAACAATGTTGCCGAAATGATGTAACCAGTGTGTGTTGGCTGAGTTGCTGGAAATGGAAGTAGCGCTGACGTGTAGCTCTTGTTATTTTGCTCCGATATGCATTCTGCCTCGGATCTCACGGCCACTGTGGCCACTGTATCTCCCTCCAATTTGGGTCTTTTCAATATCATAGTCATAGTTCCGTTTCCATTATCTTGCGCATGTCTCTTCTTATTGGCAGGAATGTCTCGTGTATTGAACGATTTCAGTGTGTCCATATTAATATCGCATACATAAAATTAAACTATGGAAAAAATGTATATGTAAAAAAAGAAAAATATAGCTCTTACAAAAACTTTTACTTGACACATCCCTAACTGCAGTATTTCGTAATAACGGAAAAAACGAACAGGTTGGACACTCTTAATATACAATAAAACTCAATATTATATCCCTTTAAGTTCACAAAGATTTGAATCAATTGTAGTATAAGACAGCTGATAAACATTAAGGTTACACTAGTCCAGGAGTGTGCTGGAAATAATTTGAAACTTTTATTAAAAGAGGGGATTATCGCAAAATCAGGGACATCCTCACCTGATGTTTGATAGAAGAGTGCAAACAAGTGCTCCAAATTGCAGTCCTTCTTAATATTTTCACCTAAGCCAGTCGACTAACGCCTAATCCTAACTACTAGAACGTATGTTCTAAAAATCTGAAGAATTGTACACGGCCAAACATAACTCCTTCATCTGTCCTATATGCTTTCAAGGAGAAAAATAAAAATTATTACTTTTAACTTTCTCGGCACTAACTCCACCGTACTGATTTGCACAAAGCCCTCGCAGTGAAGAGCGTTACATGTCCTTTGTATCTGTAACACAATTCTACTGAATGTTGGACCTATAAATCTCTTCCTTTATTCTGCTTGACAAAAAATGAGTATTTTTCTCCATTCCTAACAGGAGGTTTATTTTCCATAAGAAAAAAACACCTGTTCGATGCAGGGAGAAAAGCTGACCACACGTCCACCACGTATACCACTCAGCGCGCGCTTTACATGTTTGATTGCAACCCACGGAGCGGGAAGATCCAGAAAGACTGCGTCGCTTATATTTTCCACAGAAAATCCATTTTCGATAACATTTTGATGCACGCATGTAGTAATTTTCCCCAATCCGTGTTTCTGTAAATTTCTTAACGAAATCAAAAACAGATGACAAAAGATGAAATTACCCGGTTTGCAGAACGTCACTCAATAAATTGAAAATATTTAGGGAGAAAAAATGACCAAATATGTAATGATAATGCTAACCACCATCTCAAGTTCGACCTGTTTGACCCTTTGCTCTTCAATATCGTGCGTATACAAGTGTCCTGTGGGTGCAATAGCCATTGCTAGTGCATGCGAAAGCGAGCCACTTCCTGTACCGCATTCACAAACTATCTGTAATTTTTGATAGTAAATCAACATAACAGTGCCATCAACAAAACAGCAAAAAAAGAAACATATAAATGTACGAAAACTCACTGATCCTGGTCTAACATCTAATAGCATCAGAATTAATGCGCAATCGGGTGTGTAGATAATCTGTGTCCGACGAAGCAAAGCACGTGTCCACATTTCTGCATTCGGGCGTAATACATAAACATAACCCGCTGTAGCACTAATACGAGATCCATAACTGGAAGAAAAGTCACAAAAGAGTTCTTTTATTAAAAAAAACTTTAGTTTCAAGTCATGAAGACCATCCACTATTTTCCTGACCAAATGCCAGTGAAAGCATATTTAATTTTAAATAATATTTCGATATCATATGAGTAAGCCATCAACTTCTAAACATCCTTCAAAGCATTCTAAAATGATTAACTAGACTTTAACTTACCGTTTTCCTATAAGATATTCATGCTTTAAAGCACCGTATCTCATTGTCAGAATGAGACCACGCTTCACTTCCACTGCATAAGTCGTTCCGTAATTGACATAAATAATCACAGTGTCACCTTCTTCAATTAATTCCTTATTGCTTAAAAAACCGGAGCTCGTACTGTTTACAACAGCAAGCTGAAAAACACAGCGATTGCAATGATATCGAAAGCAGGGAAGGATAACAAAATTTTCAGGAATGTTTGCAATTTCGATATGAGTAAGCTCTTTTCTCAATACTAAGAATTTCCATTCTTAAAGTCATAGAAGGTACAGAGTAGAAAAAAAACTGAACAATAGTAACTTTTGTTTGTTTTGAAAATACTATTCTTTAAGCATTGTTTCTAACAAAAATTAGACAATTCAACTTACCTTGCTGTCCTCTGTTTTTTCCACCTTATCATCAATTCCATTCATCTTTTTTCTGTAATAAAGTGGAACTAAGCTTATTTCTTGTCAGCAACACTCTGATCTTGAGCTATGTGGAATTATGAGATCATTTTCTGCAAGATATGCAAAGACTAAACTTACAGAGTAGTTTTACTGCAGAAATTTTACACCTTCTGTTCCGGTTCCACTATTCAGCAATTGAGCACGACGTTGTTCGACAAGAACTGCTAATGACTTCAGCAATACGTCTTTATCCAAACCGTAAAAAGCTACAATTGACTACCAGTGAAACAAATATTGCATAGGAATTTCTCTATCAGTAAAGTAAATCCACCTAGAACTTTAAACAACTAATTTTCGGATTATCAAATCAATTGATTGATTTCACTGCTGAAAATCACAATGCTTAAACTATTTAGTTTGTTCAATACTCGAAGATGTCTTGTATATACATAACTTTGTAACCTAAACATCTTAATATGTTCTATTACTAGTATTCTAATTTTTAATCTTTTCCTCTCTGTGTGGCGCTATGAATGTTTATATTTGGGATATAAACTATCAAAAAAAGTATCCAACTAACATTCCTGTGTAACGTCGTCGCCTTGTGTTATTTCGTACAAAGTACAGGGAGTGTTAAGTAAACTATTACTTACTGCCCACTCGTATATTAGAATAGCCCACTCCTCTGGACGCCTCCAATAGATATGACACCGACTTTTACTTTTATCTAACCAGTCAATATGTCCTGCAAATCAGATCTCTTTATCCATAAATTCTAAAATTACAAGCATAACTTCAAAAAATAAAAGTTTTATGAAGTTATTCTCAGTTGTAAAAATTCTTATCCAAAAATCTTGAACTGATCAATATTTGCGGCAAAATTATGGTACAGAGAAAAAAATAGAAAGAAATGAGAAAACGGACCAGTATTATTCGCTGACTGATTACTTCAAGGAATTTTGGGTAAAGTCTTTCAAAAGATAATACTATAAGCAAACGCTGCCAACGTCACCTACTTTTATGTTCGAGATAATCAAACACTACTCGTACACCGTCCAGCGGCAATTTCCGATTCAAGGTGCTATTGACGAACAATTCCGAATTTGATATATCTGCCAAGTCCACTGTATAAATTTTATGAAACTGGCAATAGTCAACGACCAGTCTACTCCAAGCCTCTAATTGCTTTTCACGGGTTATTAAGGTAGTTTGCAAGCTGGAATAAAATGAACACAGTAGAAGCAAGAGAGCTTCAAATTTATCTACAGAAATATTTGTTTACTGCCACACACAAATACAAGGAAAGTATGTTTTGTTTGGGAAGAAGGAAGCCACCAAGATAACCACCAAGATATATTATCATTAGTAAGTCCTAAATTCAGTTACCGACAATAAGAATAGAAACATGAGATTTGAAGCAATCCTATGATAATAACCATGCCATATTACTGACCTAAGGCATTTTCAAATAATTCAAAAACTTTTATCACTATAAATTTTAAAATGAAAACCTAAAAATAAGCCCTCTCTTAATACTTTACTTTTATTGTTTTTTCTTTAACTTACGTGAAAAATGGTGGAAACTCATACTGCCATGGCCATTTAAATGACATTTTATCTTTTCAATGCCATCGAATTTCACTGCACTATACTACCAGAACAAGCGAATTTCATACTGAAATATATTGATCAATATTCATTAAAACCTACAGAGACACGATTGAACAAAATGTGGGTTAATTAGATCAGAAACGGCATATATCAATTCCAAATTAATGTATTTCTTGACGATAGCCAAGATGAAAATTAGAAAACTAATTGCAAAATAATTCAAAACAGTTAAGCTCTCGAAATCTTCGGTGATGGCTAGGCCATCGCAGAATTTATTTCGCTATCAATGTTTCTTGCGAAAGTAAATAAAATTGGCCACAAAAACGAGCAGCGTTCATCGAACATGGGAAAGCCAAGACGAAATCAATAATGATGGAAGCATTTTAGTGTAATGTCAACAGAATTTGTAAAAAAAAATGATGATAACTGAGAGAATTGCAATTGCATCAAGCAACACAATCTACCAATATCGCATACTATGAAATCAGTAAAGGACAAGAATCCAAAGAGACAGGAAACTTCCACGACACTTCAGTCTAAGCCGTTTGACTAACGCAAAAGTGGTCTTAATGATGTCAGCAGTGCCAAGCAAACAAGATGCGGACATTGACGAAAAGCGCAAACAACCCCTTAAGTCTAACAAAAGGAATAGAGTTGCATCAGTCACTTGTATACGAGTTCTGCAGCTATTTTCTCGTGATGACACATCAAGGAAAGGATGGTTAACTGGTTGGAGGTAACAGGGTGCGGGGGTACGTGTGGCTAATGGAGAATAGCATTACATATGGCGTGAAATATCATTTGTAAAATACATGTTGAATATTTAAAAAGAAATTGAAAAAAAATATCGATAAAATAAGGATGGAGGGAAGAGGATGGGAGTAAGGACAAGAGGAAATAAAATAAATTAGTTGTAGTCTTTCTGGGCAGAATAAAGTGATAATCTCCTTATGACTTCATCTTATTGCCAGTGACAAGTAGAGACATTTGTTCTAATTTATCAGACTTTTAATTTCGTCCGAATGCCCAGGCAATTTCTGGTGTTCATTCCTTTACTCCTTTTATCAGTTATTCAGTTACTGGTTGTTTCGGAACGTCATCAATTAGAATTCCTGTACTTCCCGCATCAATTGTACTTTTCATGAAATTTTCGCGTACAATTCTACAAATTCCATGTATATTTTAGGTTGTAAGTAGAAGGAATTGCGTTGAAAGAAATGGGTATGTAAAGGGTGGGAATCATCTGAAACATGTCGTTATCAAGAGGTGGACACACCGAATTATGCAGCTATGTTCAAGGTATCACGAGTTTATTTTAAACAAAAGAAAGAAGAAGCTTTGAAACTGAAGTATTTAGGAAAAATCACTCAGACCTGTCTCATATTTTTACCAACAGTCACTCTGTACTGAATGTCTCTTTACCCACAAAATACCTCAAACATGCATATAATTTTCCACATAAAGGGAGAATCTGGCCATTAATAGAAACATTGCATAAGCAGATATTGAGCGACTAAATGTTAGTTTTGTTGATGTGAAAAGTTTTAGAAATGCGATAAGCAGATAATGCAATTGAATTGTTTATTCTGTACTTCCTATTATTACAGAGAAATGTAATTCCATATTCGGATCAAAATTCTGGGATTGCCGGTTGGCGTGTAGCGTAGAATATGCTACAAAAATAGACAAGTTTGAGAATCGAATCTTTGCACTATCGAAATTTCGAGTTTTCATATTGCATGGGAAAACACCATCTTCTTTGAAGATTGACCGAACTTTCCATATCTTATCTATACGCGTGATTCAAATTGTTAACGATAATGAGGTAATTATTTGTTATCATGCTTTTCATCAATATTAAGCAATTTGTCATTATTGGATGAAACTTTGGAGCTAATGATCACTTATGCACAATCTACTAAATATTAAAACGTAGTATTACTTATACTGAAATAGTGAATCGAGTTATCAATGAGGTAAATATCAGAAATAATGTTCCAGAATGTCTAGATTTTTATAACAGTGCCATAAATTGACCTTATGGTTATCTCCATTAAGGAAGAGTAGATATAATAATTATTTATCTCGTCCGTATTTGAATAACTTATTATTCATTTCCAAAGTGATCTTTTCAGATGTGCTTTGGTCTGGATGAAAGTTTTTTGGGCAAAAGACGCATTTTCATTCGTATAGAAAATGGTTCCAATAATATTGCTCTTTCTGTACTTTCCGCTTTTAAACACTATTTTCCGGATATTACTCAAAACCTAAGGTAGACAAAGTTAAGGATCTGTCAAAAGATCTCATATAGCCTGTGACAAAAGGATTTGTTCCTACATCCATTTGTCGTGCATGTTAATATTTATAAAATGCATGCAGGAATTTGTTGGAATTAATCCCGACCAGTTTATATGATGAATTTTGGTTTTTGCCTGGCAGTCGACCATATCTACCATGTCACAATTTCCGTAGATCTTATGCTGCTGTTTGTGATTATTATGATCAACCATTCCGAGATGAAGTTGTTTGGGTAAGGCTTGTAATATATCCTTTTTTTAATTTCTAATTTATATTTCAAGATAAACGGAATTAATATTTTCGAATATTTGGTCCTTTTTTTTCAGGATATAGAAAAAATATATGCTACGCATGGAATCCATATTTTAAGATTGGATGACTTCACTCATTTGCTTCCAAGGTGATTTTCCATTTACTCATATATCATATCTCTAGTCTAATAAAACATGAATTGAACGAATTCGTCCAAGTAATATGTGATAATTTTGCACAATCAATAAGTCTAATTCATCGATCGAGAGTCATGAATATTGAATGTTGTAGTAGATAATTGCTTGCTTTTGATATATTTTCATGATTTTATTCACGAAGTTTTCCTAAAAAAAGGATGAAATTATATAAAGTGACATGAGTGAATGTCATGTTTTCAGAGATTTGCTGCCCATCGTAGCTGTATGTCAATATTCCTGTTATTTTACGGGCTTATATATTGATGATGTCAAATTAGGCTCAGATCTTGTGGATATTATTCTATCAGTTGTTCGCAATTCGCGTTCTCTGAAAGTACTTATTCTTCGTGGCTGTGCTCTTCCAAAGTAAGTTTCCCTCTTCGTTATCTATTCCTTAAATTGGAATGTGAAAGAATGCTTACTCTCCTCTTTTTCTATTCTCACTTCCAATCATGTCGTATTATAGAGTGAAGATGAAAGGCTTGTAAAACTGTATGGAATAGATAAAAGATGATGTATTATCTTCTTTTATATTCCTCTAAAATAAAACGAATTTATAAATCCTTGATATCATTGCTTTTGATGAAGTATAAAATAGCAGATTTTTTCATTGTTAAACATTGTAGAGATTTTATTACTTCGTTTTCGAGCGCTTTACAAAACAGTACTTCTTCTTTGGAGGAGATAGATTTTTCCAAGAATGTGTTGGATGATAAAAAAGGTCTTGCTTTATTAAATTTGTTTTTTTTTCCATTTTTTCAAGTAGATTCTTAAAAAAAGCATTTTACTGATATGTTGCAAAACAGATGCTATGGATCATAGATCAGTACTTACTGGTACAAAATTTATTCTAGGCTTCGTTGCGTTATCATCTTTGCTGTCAAAATTGCCATCACTACAATCATTAACGCTTTCTGAATGTGCGATGTCAGAGAAAAACGTTAATCAAGTATGCTATGGAATTCTGCAAGGAATCAAAGCAAACACAATTCCTGAGTGCAAATTTCTGGCTACTCTTGATTTTTCAGGGAACAATTTGAAAGATGTAAGCTAACACGTAATATGATGAATCAGCTAGAAACTTTTTTACCAGTAGTTATAATGTGCAAATATGTTTCTTTGCAAAAAATCCTAATAAAAAAATAGTACCTAAACACGACCTTTGAATTCAAAAGTCATTAGTGATACCGTCAGATAAGTCGATTAAAAACTGTGGATATATAGGTTGAACGCTGATCTAAGACGTGCAGACCTGCAGAATGTTGAACGTGATGTATTAGGCATGTAAAATGTATTAAGAATGGTAAAATCTGTTATGGTTAAATACTTTTCTTTTTCTTTCACTTTTAATAATTAACGTATGCAGGATGTCAATGATTTACTCCAGCTGCTATCATTATGTATTAGTCTTCGAGTTCTGAATCTGTCTGGGACTGGTTTTAATATCGATAAGTTGTGGGCATCACTCATTTATGGTGGCTTGCAGTTGGAAGTACTGAAGTTCGTTAGTTTTTTTATTACCCTTTGTTATTATTCTGCAAGTCGTTAGTCAAATGAACCGGCAAATATGCGTTATTTTGCATTGCTACTCTGTTTTTCAGTATCTTTATTTATTGGCTGAGTATATTCATAAGTTGACCGTACAGCCTGTATCGCATTTTGATCGAAATCAGTGCAGTCGTTTATCACAAGTCTTATTTGAGGAATGGAACTTTGTAGACTGTTTGTTACTTTACGTGTTTAATTCCAGATTAGCGGGTTGTCAGACGGGTCGTCGTAGTAAAGAGAATGCTCAACAAATGAAAGAATATTTTTCTACCGTAGTAGCATTAAGACAACTTGATTTTTCGAATACTACGTTAAATGCGGATATTTTAAAGGTTACAGTTCTTGAATCATTTGCCATATTCTAATCATTTGATAATGGGATAGAATGAATTGTGAGTGTAGGAAAGTGACTTCTTTTTTGCATTGGTACTAGCTGGTTCAGGTTTGTTTAACAGAAATTTGTCGTGTGATGGATTTGAAGGTTAATCTTCATTATACAATGAATTGTTTTAGGCTTTGCTTCTTGGCCTTGCAAGTAATCAGCAGCTGAAACCATTCACGTTGTATTTGAATGGTGTCTGTGACAGGTGAGTATTTTAGTGCCAGAATCAAAATTTTAATCTGTACTTGGTACTAGAAACTCTAGTTATCCATTGCAGTTTCTCTTTTTTGATGAAAGATGATGTTATATAGCGTTATTTTTAGAACAACGTTTCCAACGTATTAACTGATATGTTGTTGGTTTCTTCAAGCAATTTATTCCTTGTTTAATACCTGACTCATTGTTACAATTCCAATGCAAACTTGGAGTTTTTACGGGAATGATTTCTGCCATAGGGGTCGGAACTGAGCCTATCGTTGAGTGGTATCTTTGATGAGTTCGATCCAGCGATAACTAGTTAAAATGGAATCTAAAGATCTATGCTATACTGATTAAAAAAACTGAACGAAAACCATTTCTACAAAACTACTACAGGAGTTCAATAACTGTACTGGAGACGTGCCTTAGTGGTGTGGATGTTTGTACATTGTCATTGAAAGACAACAATTTGGATTCAGAACTGTTACCAGTTGTTTTGGCAATTTCACGAATGTGTCATCTTACAAAATTGGATTTGAGTGGTGCAAATTTTCCAAATTGGAAACGAGGTGCTAAGAATACCACAGTCGTGTCCAACATTCTCTTAGAAATTGTTAAACTTATTGGTGAGGATGACTCGGTAAATTTTGAAATTTTATAAAGTTTTATTAATTGTAGATTTTCTAATTTTTCCTATCGAAAAGCAAAATTTTGATAATTTTGAATGTATTTATTATACTTATTCAGAGAAGATTTGATTTACTAATAAATGATGGATTGTTAGTTTCATACTATTGTTAGTGTCAGATTTGATATGAGAGAATTATAATATATATATATATATATATATATATATATATATATATATATATATATATATATATATATATATATATATATATATATATATATATATATATATATA
>JABVXW010000170.1:0-116384 GCA_013365375.1 Litomosoides brasiliensis | reverse complement strand
TATTATTATTATTATTATTATTATTATTATTATTATTATTATTATTATTATTATTATTATTATTATTATTATTATTATTATTATTATTATTATTATTATTGTTATTATTATTATTATTATTATTATTATTATTATTATTATTATTATTATTATTATTTATTAATATCATTATACTTATTTGATGATTATTATACATCAAAAATCAAATTCGAATAACTTTTTAAAATTATCAGTTAACGTTGTTTCAACGTAATTCCCTATCTTTCAAACTTTTTTTTTGGTGCTCAATTAATTCCAATCCAATCATTCCACACTTTTCTTTGTCTTCTTCTCTGTCATTTATGCTTTTTTTCCATTCTTCAACTGTCATTCCTTCCTTCAATTCAATTCTATCCATTTAATTATGACTCTCTTATAATATGCAAATTACTTTCCTTATCGATCCATTCTCTCTCAACAACTACTACTTCCATATTGCCCATCCAGCGATTCCTCCAGTTAAAGCACTCCAATTTATTGTCCTACCCATAACTGATTATACATTTTGTAAAATTCAAAGACCCTTTTGAATTGCCAAAAAGATGATTGATTCTTTTCATTCCTCTTCGTCTGTCTGTCTGCCTGTCATTACCTCTTTTTAAATAGTTCAAATAGGCTTATAAAACTTGCTTAATCATTAAATTTATTCTGTAATGAAATTCCTCGTCGTGTTGTCATTGTCAACATTAACCCTTTGGACCATACCTAATCAGTCATCCTAAAAAGCACCTTATCATTACAACTCTGCGAAACAGTTTATCTTAGAGGTATATCTGTCAACTGATATTAATACATTTATCATTTTTCTTATTATCATCATTACTACTAATTTTATTAATTATTAATATGATTTAATTAAAGAATAGAGTGATACAAATTAAAAAAAGAATATTTTTAACTATTACATAAGTTGAAGTGATATATTTAATTTAATCGATTTTTTAATTGCTTATTTTTAAAAAGAAAAAAAAAGTAATACTTATAAGTAATGATAGAAAAGATTGATTGGTTTAGTGAGTGGAAAGTATTTGATGCAACAACGATGAACATTTCCTAGCAAAACGGATAATCGTAGCGGTCGAAGGATCGGATTACTTTCGCTTTGTTTAAAGGAACAGTTCATTTATGATGACCCATTGATTCATTCAACTATTTTCTAATGCATCATTGAATTCATTAATTGCAAGCAGCAAAAAAAATTACTTTTTCTAATTTAATTCTGTATATTTAAATTGTAAAGTCTATAAGAGCTGAACGACAAAATTGATTTGCATAAATTTTATTAATTTTTATTTTCATTTACATTTATAATTGCATTATATTTTAATTAATTTTAATTATATTATATTTTAATTATATTTTAATTAATATTTTCAATTAAATATTTAAATTAATATATTCTCATTGTTTACTAGTAAAAAGATGAATAGTGTCATTTATTAACTCTTTCTCCCTCTCTCTCTGTTTTTCTGTTTTCATACTTCAGAATCTTTATTGTACTAATTGTTATCTGCAAGTTTAACAGTTCCATACGTCTAAAATTATATATCGATAATTTAGTAATTTTAATATGCTTCAATATCTTAAAAGATTATCAAAGTACTGAAATACAAATTCAAATTAGATATTTAAATACGAAATAAGACAACACACACAGTTTTTTTTTGGATAATTTTTATTTTTCAGTTAGACTTGAAATATTTGGAAATTTCGAAATATAAAATGGTAATAAGTCAACGAAATGAAGCTAACGCCAACGTTAATGAGTTAGCTCAGTTTAACAAAACTAAAAAGCTATCAAATGAAGAAATACAAAATTGAAAAGAAAATTATTAAAATTTCAAAGTTTTAAACAAAAATAGAATAAGTGATAAAGTTCTGACAGAAAAAAAAATATAAATTTTAAGAAATAATTTTAACAAAATAACAAATTAAACTAATAATAATAAAATTTACAATGGAATATGGTTGAATAAAATTTTAAAAATACGCTTTAACATATATCATAAATAATAAGCTTTAACATTAAAATTTTAACAGATAAGCCTCAACATATAAGCCAACGCTTAGTTACGGTATGAAAAAAATTCCACGTAGCAATTACTTAAATAGTCACAGGAAATTAATTATTTTGCATGAATTGAGAAAATATGCTATTAAATTTAAATAAAATGGAAATTAAACTTAAAATGCTATCCGCACATTCAATTCGTATTTGTTTTGGAGAAAAAAAAACAAACAATAAATTTAATTCTAATTTTATTTAAAGAAATTTTAATGGAAAAATGCAAAAGAGAAAGTGAACAGAGAATGGTGAAGACTTAACGATGGTAATTGAAATCAGTGAGTTGCCTGAAGATATGATGAAATTAAAAATGTTTTAAAAATAATTGAAAACAAAAAGTTGGAGGGAATTTTAATATAAAATGAAAAAAAAAATCGCTAATTAGCTTCAGTCATTTTATTTCAGAAAAATAACGAAGAATAAGCTGAAATAATTGCAGTAATAAAATACTTCAAAAAAAATGATTTCCAGGAAAAAAATATGTAAACGGTACTAATAGTAGGAAAATAACATTAATTAATTAAATATAATTAGTCAAAAAAGTGCTAATTATGACCAATTAGTTTTAGATAGCAGAAAAATTTCAGCAATTGCTATTTCACCATCGTTTAACTAAGTAAAAACATATTTTATGAAATAGTGGAAGTGAAATTTAAAACAAATCAATATTTTGCAAAAATATTCAAACTCTTTTTTTGCGCAAAAATAAAAAAATTACAAAATTATTGCTCAAAAAACTCTTTTCAATGCATCAATTAAAGAGAAGCAAAGATTAAAAAATTCGTAAAAATGGAATTTCCGGAAAATTTGCATAAATTTTTCAATAAGGCATTTATAATGCTAATTTAATATTTGAACGTGTGCCGCACTATTGGAAAATTAAATCTTCATTAAATAGTCGCAATGAAATTTTTCAACTTATAATTTGAATTTCAAGAAGATGCTCATTTTTTTGATTCTAAGAAAAACTAAGAGAATTAAAATTTTTCAATTAAAAAATTGTGAATTACAAATTGTGCAAACTCTCGGAAAATAATTGCTAAAATATCAGGCATATAGAAATAGCTTTCGTATCGAAGTGAATATGTTGGGTCTCAGTCAACGCTAAAATTAATTTAAAGCAATTTTTTTCAAAATGATGAATTAAAAGAGTCGTTTTGCAATAGAGTGTAATAGTTTATTTAGAAATTCAAAAACTTGAAAATTCCAAAAAATAAGTTTTTTGCTAAAAAAAAATTAAAATTGTAGATAAGTCGGAAAATTAATTAAACTATTGGAAATTACAAATTGTTATTACAACAAAATTTCATCTTTTTTATAAATTAAAATGAAACAGATTTTGAGTGTACCGTATATTTCTAAAATAAACAGTAACATAATAAATATGATAGAATTTATTTGGCTAAATTTAACTGCATCAAAATGCATTGTGAACGCTTTGAGCTTCACTTATTTGCATTTAAAAAGTTAAGTTATCACTTGAAATAGACGTTTCATTTCGATAGCTATCCATTGTATTAAGTGAAATGTCTGATTGAAAGTGAATTTTGCTGGTAGTAAAAAAATATTTTGCCGTTACAAATGTTAGGTAACAAATGACGTCAGCAACATTTACGATGATATGCGACTATTTTCGACGTTTTATCAAATGATAGAAAAAATGTTAATTTCAAATATCAATCTTTGTCACTTTTACTTCTTTAATTTTTTATATCATATGTCGCTTCTATTTTAATTTCTTTGTGTTGGCGTATTTTGACTTCCTCCTGTGACGATACTTTTTATTTTGCATAAATACCTAAAATATTCCGATAGCATTTGATCGGTTTGACACCAAATTTAACACTAATTAAATTCCTCCTAACTGATTTAATGTCAGTCCACTTCAAGAGAATTGATTATCGCATTACAGATTCGACCATTCAAATAAAAAATAGTATTAATAAAAGTATTTAGTTAATTCTTTTTGGTAACTTTTTTTAGAAGTATATTTTATTGTAAAACATACTGTATCTTACTCCTATCACAAACGAGGAAGTATTTTGATATCTAGACGATACAGTATCGTCTACAGTAATGGCGCAAAAGAAGATACAGTAATTACGCATTCATTTTGAGATACTGTATTTTTCATGGATATTTACTTAGTAGCGTAACTAATTTGAAGAAAAAAAATGAATTTAGATGATTAATTGTTGTGCGGTAAGATTGTTTCTGTCATTACTTCATTATTCATATTCCATTATTTGCATTTTTTTAAGCAAATTCCCATTGTCAGATTTGTAATAATTCTGGCCTTTAATTGTCCATCCGACGCTAATTAATGGCACATTTTGCTATCTACTTTAGTCCCTAATTTAAACTTAAAACTTTATTTATCGTTTATTAAAGTAATTGCGGCAGGAATTTCCGGTTGTCACGTAAAATTTTCATCAATTCTCCAATCAGTGCCATTATATTGAGAATATACTTTAGAAGGAATAAATATGTTTTATTCCTTTTCAAGATTTTCAATTTTTTCTTATTTCACAGATTATGGAATATCTCTGCTGCTTTTGATCACTCCGATTATCGTATTCCTGTCATTACGGTAGCACTTCCTATACGATGCAATACTGTATCCCTCCTTATTTCATAATAGTAGCCGAATGAAAATATAGCGTAAAACGATAGTATTACATCAAATTTCATTCCTTTTTTATATTTTTTACATCTATTTCCAATCATTATTCAATTAAATATTTGCAAAACTTATATCTTATTATAATTTTCTTTTTAAATATAAATGACTGGGTATTGTACACTTTAAAACACTATCTTCTTTTTAAAATCATTTTAAGAATTAGAAGAAAAAAATGGAAGAAAGAATACCATCTAACGTTTTCTAACTTTAAAATGAAATTGAAGGTCAAAAAGAAAAGAAAAATGAGAGAGTTAGAAAAAAAAAAGAATCGATGGACACAGGAAGAATGATCAGATATGGTGATGACAAATAATTTCAAATATAATCTATGCAAAAATCTTCATCATTTCATTTGTCCTAAAATAGAAAAATTATGATAACAAATTTCATTTCTTCATTCCTAACGGACGGCATACGGCCTACTACTACTACTCTGTGCGACATTCACTTAAAAAGTATTTTACGACATAAGAAGTGAATTTTTGTGAGAGAAAAAAAAAGAGAGTGAAAATATGTGGTGCATTTAGTAGAAAAAGAAAAAAAAATTTTTTTTTTCCATTTGTTATTTGAACTTATTTGACCTCTTCTCTTTTGCCTTTTCACTTCTTCGTTTTTCTCACCACACATTAGTAGTTAATTTTGTTCAATTAATGAGTTACAATCATCAAAGTCCTTGAACGAAATTTTTTGAATATTTTTTGATTGAATGAAAATGATAGGAAATTTTATTGTGAAACGGGAACGATGGAATATTTTAGTAGCGAAAGATTTGCAGCAGGGAGAGGTGGTAGAAATTGCCAGTTCATTAAAGCCATCATTATCCGCTTTTTTTTATTTCAATTTTACTATTTATTAGGTTGAATTAGTTAAAAGAAGTAACGAGTGAATTAAATAATAGGTAGTTTATAAATGCAAAATTAGATTAATTTTTATCCACAAATGGCTAGTTTTTTTTGCCGCTTGCTTTGCTTCAAGTAATTTATTAAATTAAAAAATTACAAATTTTTTTTTTGTAGTTTTAATTGGATATTACTACTAACTGTTGAATTTCGACGATATTATATTTAATAGAGCAAAATAGCAACAATGCCTTATGAAGGGGTAATTTTTTTTTCTCTTACTTTTGTGTTGCAAATATTCAAATTAAATTTTTTTTTAATTTGATTTTAGGAAGTAAGAATTTTTTTCAGTCGTTTACTTGCAACAAATTTAAGTAATTTGCCGTAGTAAGAAAGTGTAGAAATTGCAATGACTAAAATTAAAATAAAACAGGATAAGTGCATATATTTGTTCCGGAATTGCGGTTTTAATAAGAAAATACGTTAATATTTTACAGAAGTACGGATAGTAGTGCTTTGTACATCACTGCAGAATAAATCTAATAAATTATTATAATAAAATTACGAAATTGATCTTTTTCTATTAAAATTAATTTTCAAATTGTTCGCTTTTCTGCACGACCGATATGTTACAGCTTGTGATAAAGAAAATAAGGAATTTACTTCATTTAATTAGCAAACAAAGTTATCACTTTACTTTAATTAGCAATTGCTAATAGTTTGTTAGCTAAGAACTATTCAACGTAAAATAAGTGGCAATAAGTGTTTGCACATTTGCGCATTTGTTTTTCTTAGAATAAGTTAATAAGTGAAATAATTTTATTGAAATTTTAGTGAATTTTAAGTGAAATAATTTTTTACAATTTTATTTAGTGAAATAATTTTATTAATTATTTGTATCGTTTACCAATCAATTTGTTAAATTTATTAGATTAACTTAAAATAAGTCAAATAATTATTTATATGTCTTAGAAATTAATTTAATACTGACGTTTCCAGCGTGAATGCATTTCGATACATATTGGACAAGCAGGAGCGCAAATTGGTAATGCATGTTGGGAGCTATATTGTTTGGAGCACAATATTGGAAAAGACGGAAAACTTGGCAGTGAAAGAAGTGAACCAGAAATACGAAATCAAAAACCGGAAAATCAGGTGAATGTTCCATTAATTTTTAATTTTTTACTAATTTTCACTTAATTTTTAAATTTTAAATTTTACTTTAAATTTACGGCGCACAAATTAACCATTCAGCCGTAATTACTGCTTTGCCCTCATCAACTTGCCTATTTTAATTATTTATTAATTTATCAAAGCTAAATGGAATCACCCGTCCTCTTTTTCACCTTTTCTTACTTTTCAAAATAACTTGTTTAATTAATTGATTACTTAATCAATTAATAAAAAAATATAATTAAATTAAACGTTTATGTTCGTTAATTAATTATACTAATTTATATTTTATAATTATTTATATTTTAGTCCACATAAAGGTCAAATATTTAATCAATCAATTGCTTAATATTTCACTTTGCTATTTTGAAATTAAAATGCAAAACTTAAATTAATTTTTTCTTTGTATATAGGAACGAAAAAGTTGTATTTATGATACCGCTGATTCTAAATATTTTAAATTCTTAAAACTAAAAAAAAGGCATGCCGCTGATTCTAATTATTTCAAATGGTTAAAACTTAAAAAAAAAAGAAAAATCAATTCATTCATTTCCAGTCCATTACCACATTCTTCTCCGAATCGTCCGGTGGCAAATACGTTCCTCGTGCTCTTTACATTGATTTAGAGCCTACCGTACTCGGTAAATTAATTCATTTCATTTCATTTCATTTTCTTTTCACAAATATTTAATTCTTTTCAATCGATTTTTCTATTTGAAATAATATTTCATTTTTCATAAAGTAACATTTATTAATTCACACATATAATTTAAACACTTTAATTTTATAGTTGGTATTTCGTGTAAATTTCAGTTGAAGCATTTCACTGATTAAGATGATAAATGAACGAAAAATAAATTTTATTTTAATTTAAATAATATCCTTAAATTAGAGGAAATTCTCGAAAGGCAATGACAGAACTTTTTTGCAGTTTTTAAATTCATTTTTTGCTGTTTTATAACTTTTTACATATTATATTTTTGCTGTATATTCACATTTATAAATTATTTAGTATTTCATTTCATTTCACTAAAATATTCGAACATAAAAATTATTTTTATAACTTTTAAATTTGAATTATTAGTGAATTATACTTTGTAGCATTCTGAAATCACCCGATATCGCTTAAATTATTTAAAAAATATAAATTATTTAAAACATTTAAAAAATTATTTGTTGAATATTCGTTGTGATTGCTTGTTTGATTGAAGTTATTTCAAATCTACCTTGATCAGTTAGATCAATTACCTGTATCGGTTGAATCAATTGAAATCAATAATCGATTTTAATTTTGTTCACATCTACTCACATTGTGATAGTCATAATTAATTAACAATTATATTTGGCAGATGAAATCCGTTGTGGACCGTTTAAGCAACTGTTCCATCCGGAACAGCTAATTAGTGGCAAGGAAGATGCGGCTAACAATTATGCACGTGGTCATTATACAATCGGAAAAGAGCATATCGATATAGTATTGGAAAAAATTCGAAAACAGGTTACTGTCTTAATTTGCATATTTCTATTAGGCGACCTAAAATTTCATTCAGGTTTTTCGCAAATAAATTTCCTCTTAGTTTTAGACGGAACAATGTATGGGATTGCAAGGTTTTCTGGTGTTTCATAGTTTCGGTGGTGGTACCGGATCCGGATTTTCATCATTGCTAATGGAACGACTTTCTGTTGAATATGGTAAAAAATCAAAGCTTGAATTTAGGTGAAATTTTCAAAAATTTATCATAATATTTTCTTCAATCAGTTTATCATTAATCAATATTCCGTGCAACAAATCAATTAGATTGTTCTTACAACAACAAAAAAAAATCAAATATGGAAATACTACTTAACCATCACTTCATCTGCATAATCCAATAAATCATTAACTTAAATAAAATCTGTTAAAATTGAAGTTAAATTGAAAAGTGAAATTGACGAAAGTAATGGTTAAGGGCATACATACAGCTATATATCTTACAGTATAAAATATATTGATAAATTTAATTCATCATTTTTCCTTTCGGCAAAATGTTTAGAAAATTTAATTAGATTAATTTAATTAGATTAATTGCAATTTTTTTTCTGCTACAAATTTGTCTAATTAAATTCTATCATAATTTATTAAAGGAAAGAATTCAAATTATTTTCATATTAAAATTATTCAAATTACGAATTCAATTACGAAAAATTACGAAAATTACGAAAAACAAATTCAAATTACGAAATATTGAAATTAGTAATTTCAGTATCTATCCGGCACCACAAGTGTCCACAGCTGTCGTTGAACCATACAATTCAATTTTAACAACTCACACAACACTGGAACACTCAGACTGCTCATTTATGGTCGATAATGAAGCCATTTATGATATCTGTCGTCGAAATCTTGACATTGAAGTTTGCTATTTTTAAATGCTAATTAATTAGTTAATTATTAATTAGCAATGTAACAGTGGTCGAACGTACGAAAGGCATATTTCCCCGTTTAAATTTCATTAATAAATATTTGCCAGTAAATGACAATTAGTAATTAATTAAAACAAAGTAATTAAAAAAAGTTAGAACTTTTTAAAAATCATAAAAGTGACAAAAATTTTTTACGAAACATTTTAATACACTTCAATTTAATTAATTAATTTGGAAAATATGCCGATAATTTAAAAAGTGCTAAAAATAAATTTTAACATGTTTATTTTACAAGCTATTCGAAATTTTTCATTTCAAAAAATGAAATATCAAAGAAACAAAGAAAAGAAAATTTCAGAGACCATCATATGTTAATTTAAATCGATTGATTGCGCAAATTGTATCATCCATTACCGCATCGCTACGTTTTGATGGTGCACTAAATGTTGATTTAACTGAATTTCAGGTTTTTCCTCTCTGTAATTTCTTTCTTTTTAACAAAATTAAACTTTTATTTCCATTGAAAAAATTAAATCATTTTCCATTCTTCCTTTAGTTTTGCTTTTTCTATTAAAATTATTTTAAGAATTCAAAATTAATTTTCTACTGCTATTAATTAAGATAAATTAAAGTAGATTGATTGTACAATCTGTAATATTTAACAATAAATAAGGAAAAAAAAACAAAAATAAAAATTTGTTAAAATGTTTAAATATAAAAATAGTTAATCAGTTCTTAAAAAATGCAAAATAAATTATTTAAAAATTTATTCAATTCATTTAAATTGAAATTTAAATGTAATTTTAGACAAATTTGGTACCATATCCAAGGATACATTTCCCCTTAGCAACGTATGCACCTGTAATATCATCCGAGAAAGCCTATCATGAGCAGCTTACAGTAGCGGATATTACAACGACGTGCTTTGAGCCGCATAATCAAATGGTTAAATGTGATCCAAGACGTGGAAAGTATATGGTATACGTTAAAATTACGTCATCAAGGATGACTGCTACTCATTCATTTAAATAATTTTCCCTTAAATTCAAAATTTTCCTTTTAAAATTATCGATTAAATAATAAAGAAAAGTTTGAATTAGTGATGCAATCAAATACTTTGCACTTTTAACTTTGCTAAATTAATAACTTTATAACTATAATTTTTACCAAATAAATTATTTTATATTTTAAATTTTATGAAATTTTAGTCTTTTATTTGCCAAATTTTATCAAAAATTTTCGAAATCAAACTATTTCTAATAATTCCTTAATACGAATAATTTTTAATATTTCTATTGCATTTTAAACTTGAGCAAATTTATGAGGACTAAAAATTGCTAATTGTCTTTTTAATTAAAAGTTATTTCAAAAATAATTTTTAATTAAAAAGAGTTGGAAAATTTTTTTTAATATTTTACAATTTATAAGCTAAAAATTTGTTAGTATATTTCGAGTAAAAATAATTTCTATTCATACTACAGGCGGTATGTTTGCTATATCGCGGTGATGTCGTACCAAAAGATGTAAATGCGGCAATTTCAATGGTTAAAACAAAACGTGGCATACAATTTGTTGATTGGTGTTTTTTTCTTTATTTAATAATTTATTTAATTAGTAATTTATTTAATTAGTTAAAGAAAAAAACTATCCACTTTTTTAATTTTTATTATATGTAATTTTTATTTTTGTAGGTGTCCGACAGGATTTAAAGTTGGCATTAATTATCAACCGCCTACTGTTGTTCATGGCGGCGATTTAGCAAAGGTTAACCTTCTGGCCCTAAATCGCCTTCCTCTTAAATTTTAAAAATTAAATGCAAAAAAATTAACTAGCAAAATTTTAACTTGGTAATATCAGGTTTAAAATTAAATAAGTTTATTGTAAAATTTGCAAAGGTACATCGAGCTGTCTGTATGCTATCAAATACGACAGCAATTGCTGAGGCATGGGCTCGTTTGGATCATAAATTTGATTTGATGTATTCCAAACGCGCATTTGTCCATTGGTACGTTGGTGAAGGTATGGAAGAAGGTGAATTTACGGAAGCACGTGAAGATTTAGCTGCCTTAGAAAGAGATTATGATGAGGTACGAGGAAAAATATTGTTTAAAATAATGCTAATTTAATGCGATTATTTATAATAATTCAAAGAAAACAAATTTAAAAACTTTTTAAAAAATAAAATTTCATTAGTATTTAGTTAACAATATAAAAATTATTGATGAATAAACGGATTTCATATATTATTTTTTTCCTGCAAAAGTTGTGGCATAGGAAATTTCGAAATTATTCAAGCTATTTCATTTCATCTATTTAATTCCTTTTAAGTTATTAATTAATAAGTACTAAAGTTTTGCAATTAATAACTTTTTAAATTTTTTTTTTTATAATTCAACTACAAAATTAACATTTTTTCTCTCAGTTTAATATATTCAAAATAATATTTTTGCAATTTAAACGCAAAATTTGATTTTGCAGGTTAGCAAAGATTCCGCAGCACTTAGTGATGACGAAGAAGAAAGTGAATATTGAAATTTCTTCAAATAATAAATGAAATTGATTAAAAGAAAATATTGCATAACATTTTAAAATATATTTATATTACATTGCAACATATTAAATTTAAATAAAAATTATAATTCAATTTTCCTGCCATTTGTTTTCCTTCAATTTCTCGGATATTTATCAATTGCCGCACATAAATAATAATTAATATAAAATTGATTTGCACAGTAACTGAATGTAAGCATTTCGAGTTATCAATTGAATATTGAAAACGTGAAAACTTAAGATGATAACCTGTTTTCTGATTTATTCGAGTAAACAAGAAGTGTGATTTGTTGCAATTCTTCTTTACTAATTAACATTTTTGTAATTATTTCATTTATATATGTAAAATTATTATTTCATTGAACTTTAATTGAGCATATAGCAAAGAGCAAGAAAGGAAACAAATAATTTTGAATTAAATTTTTAAAAGGAAAAAAATTTTGATTAATTTATTTTTGTGATTTAAAAATATATGAAAAGATGACAAATAGCTCAAAGAACAATTCATCTTAACTCAAAAAATGATTTATTTGAGCTTCAATGATAGATTTGATTTGATGAAAGGATTTTAAGGTTATAAAAGTTATAAAAAAAAAGTAATCAAATAAGTGAGAAAAAAAAAGGATGAATGAGTTCAAATAATAGAAGTAATACAATCCATTGAATTACTGGTAAATAGCCTAAGGTAATAATAAAGGTCATAATGAAAGTTATCAAAATGAAATAAATAGGCTAAAAGAATAAAAGAGAGAAAGAAAGAGAAAGAGAAGGAAAACGGAAGAGCGAGAGAGAGAGAGAGAGAATGAATTGAATAAATTGAAGTAACAATGGTTGAAACTGCTATACAATTGATAGGATAGTGATCAAATAATCGATTAATGATAAGAGTTGATAATTAAATCTTGAAATAGTTAGCGGAAGAATAAAGAAAAAAGATTATTATTGTCATTATCATTATTGTCACCATTATTATCATCATTATCATTATTATTGTTATCAATTTTTATCAGAGAATAATAAAAAGATTCCTGTAAACAATTAACTTGTAGAATTTGAAATAAATTATTTGACTATTTTAATTCAGGAAACATTCCGGTTGATATATACATACATATATGCAGTTTTTCGGTTTACTGGAAGAGGAAAACGGAATAATGTGATAAAGAAAGACAAATACAATAAGTGAAATTAGAGATTGTATAAACGCAATTTCGAAGAAATCAGTAAATTTAAAGTATTCAGTGAAAAACAAGTGTTAACATCAAACATTAACAGTTTGATTATTTTATAAATTTTTTATTTCTTTCTTCATCTTTTCACTTTTGAAATTTCAAATATCAATTTCATTACAATTACATCAGTAAAAGAATGTTTTAATTATCGATTTAGACTTCGATTATTAATTAAAACATATGATTCGATATGAATTTATTAACAACAATTGCAATTTTGAATGTGAATAGAATATTTTAAAAAATTAAAATATTTTTACTAGCCGAACACTTTAATTCTTGTAATTGCAAAATCAAGAATTCGATGATCAGGATAAGTTAGATCGCCAAATGATACAGCCTCATCGCTGTGCCAAAAAAAAGATCCATTCTGAAATGAATTTTAAAATATTCGGTGATGAATTACCAATTAGTAAAATAACAATCAGTTAGATATTATAATAAATAATTTAGTTTTAAAAATTGTTAAATCAATTTAGGATATTTGTTTAATTTGGCAATTAAAGAGTGAGAATAGCTATACCTATTTTGTTGCTACTAATTCATAAAAATAAGGATTGAAAGTTTTAAAAAATTTTTTTCGCTCAATAAATCAAAATTTTGCAATTAATTGCAAAATTATTTTTTAATTGGAATTTCTAATTTTAATTCCTAAAATAACTCTTCAAATTAGAATTGTCAAGAAAAAATTACCAAGCAAAATTTTTCATTAAATAGCATTAATGCAAAAAACTAATTAATTGATTAATTAATTAGCAAAAACAATGAATACCGTATTCTTTGAAAATTTTAGTTCATTGCCAGCTGTTAATTCTTCAAATCCATTTGGAACGAATAAATGCTTTCCTTCCTAAAATGTGCAACAGACACACTAATATTTATGCATTTTATTTTTGAAAGGACTGATATTTTCACTGATAAAGCTTGATAACAGTCATATCAGTTAGAGCAATAGGTTGCATATTTGTTAAGCTCTCATTCTACAATATTAAAAAAAATTAAATTATAAGAAAATTAAATATTATTAAAAAAAATTAAATTTTAATTTATAATATGACTTATAATATTAGTTATATTATAAATTAAAGCACTAAATATAAATAAGTATACAATGCTTTATCAATTACTATTATTCATTCATTTAATTTTCTGCAACAATCATACTGTAAACTGATATGTAGAAATGAATTAATGATAACCTTATCAATTGGATCAATAAGTTGAACATTCATTAAATTACTACATCGTATCAGTGCTCGTCCGGTAGCACGTGCTGATAACCATCTAAAACATTTATCACTCGCCATATCTTCAAGAGCCGTACGAGAGAAAACAATGCCAGCTTCAGGTAAAATTACTTCATTAATATTCCACGGGAATAAATATGAAAGTAAATTTCTGCAAAAAGAAAAAAAAAGTTAAATGAAAGAATAATTTAAGATTTTTTTTTTGTTTTTAAAATAAAATAAAAATTAATTAGTGATAAATTTCAGATGATAATGATTGAGATGAAATTTAATCAGTGATAAAATTACTATAAGCTAATGGTACATAAATTACAGTACTAAAATTACCAATCATTTACAGTAATAAAAAATAATAATTGATAACAGGCAATAATACAACTAATAATAAATTATGATCGATTGATAACAATGATAATGAAAATTGATAACGCACACAGATAGTAATGATAATAAATTTGCAGCTGTGATAGTATTAAAAGTTATAATTTATCAATTTGTTATTTATTAAATATATTTAAAAATAAAATAAAATGAATATATTCGCTCATTTCATAAAGGAGAAAAAGAATGCAATATCGAGAGAGGGAGAGAGGGACAAAAAGATAAAGAAATATTGTTCCTTTGAGACATTAGAGGTTGAAAGTGCTAGAAATGCAGTACATACATTGGGAGACAACAGAGATTGATAAAAAAAAATTTTCATTTTTTGAAATGATACTAGAAAAATGTAATTATTCGCTTCATCATTTATTGTATGCCAGTGCTAATATCATTGAGAAATGACACCAATATTAAAATTAAATTCCGTTAATCAAATACAAATGAAAAGTTCAAAGTTCAAATCTATATAGATTAAAAAAAACAGAAGATAATACAATTGTTACATTTAATTTTCAAATTTTACTTCCATTATTAAATTTAGCATTCGTTGTAATTAATGGCTTAAAAGTTTCCGTAGGAAAAAAAATTACAACAATAACATAGGCCTTTCTTTTTCTTCTTCAAATAAAGTAAAAAATAAAAAAGACTACGTAGCAAAAAATTTTATATGCGTAAATACGGAGGGATTACTTCTAAAATTTTTGATTTATTTTTCTTTTTTCATATTTTACAAATTTAAATTTTACACTTTTTTTTCTGTTATGTTCCGCTAGTTTAAACGTTTGTAAAATTTATGAAAACAAACCGTTTGTTGGAAACTCTTCCCAATATAATTGAACGATCTGAATCATTTAGAGTGAGCAATACCTTACGTAAATTTGCCATAACAATAAATGTTCGTTCATCACTGATAACTGTCCAAAATGATTTCTGTTGTTTGCTATACTTTGTGGAATACTTGATAAGTTCACGGTATAAATCCCAATGATACGGTGTTTTCTTCGTATTTACAAATGCAACATGAAGTTCTTCTGCAACATTTGCATAATTAAATAAATTCGAAATAAATAAATTTTATTTTTTGAAAAAAAAAACAAAATTTTTGATTGATACAATAAAACGATAAAAAATAAAACATTTTTTTTTTGATTTTATTTAATTTATTTAGTTTAATTTATTTATTTAATTTCTTTAATATGTGATGAAATTAAAGCAAAAAAAAAATCTTATAAAAACAGCAAAAAAGTGCATAAAAAATATTTTTGTATAAAAAATAAAAGTGCGTAAAAAAAAATAAAAAATAAAAGTGCATAAAAAAAATTTTAAAGACATTTATTTTAAAATTTATTGTAAAAGAACGGAATAAGAATTAATAAATAATAAATCAAATATATCATTATTTGATTATTATTGGAAAAAAAAAGATAAAATTAATCAATTACCTGCAAAATAACGAACAATTTTCTTCGAATTTGTCATATAAATTGTATGATTACATTGTTTAGTATACGTGTCACGTAATGATTGCACGTATTTGCGCTTAGTTAATTGATTGGGATGAATGAATATGATGCATTGTATTTGAATATCGGATAGAGTTGAATGATTTAAATTAATTGAAGTAAATTGCTTCAATTGTTCATTTGCAGTAAATTCCTTAATGGTCATGAAATTTTCATTGTCAAATTCAAATGTTGCAAAATATCCCAGGATAATACCAATTAAAATACCAAGTAAAAATTGCAAAATAATATTTGACAAGCATTGTTTGTGACAAATTGCGACTTGTCGCGTTATTATCAAAATCAATTTTCGCATTAAATTTTCACCATACCGCAAATATCTAAAATAAAAATTTTTAATTGCACATGAAATTTACATATTTTATTTCATTTTTTTTCTTTCTTTACAAATGTGTTCCAATAAAATAATAATAATATGCAAATAATATATAAACAACAGAATGTGCTACTTTGTTAGAAGAAATATGCAAGAAAAATAGCTATTTGAAAATTTTTAAAAATTTCACATTTTCTGCAAAAGTGTTGAAATGTAAGAGTTATCAAATTACAACTCACGTAAAAATTAGTTCACAAGATGATTAATAACTTTGCAACAACTATTTAGGTCACATCGACATCTTCACCTGATAACGATGATGATGGAAGGTGAGGAGTGTGAAGTTTTGTTGTTGTAGCAGCTCACTAGGTAAATACAACTAGCAGTTAGTTACCGCTAGTGAAAATTCATTTTAGCTAATATTTGCAAAGATGAAACTGTTTTAGTGAGTTGTGCAAAATGTAAAATAAAAATTTGAAAATTGCAAAAATGAAAGGATAAAATGGAAAGAGCAATAATAGTAGTGATAACGATGATAGGGATGATGATAAATGATATGATAATAAATTAGATAATTATTTTGCACGAGTTTTAATTCAATACACTTAGCTCTTTTCATACATTTATCAGTTGAGGAGAAGAGAAGGTCAATAAAACGAAAAGTTCAAAGAGGAAAAGAAAAAAAAACAAATAATCGAATTTTTGAAAATTTTTTTTTCGTCATTTTATATATTTGAAATTCATTCAAATTCTTTTTATCATCAACTCATCACATTTTATTTTAGGCACCAATCTTTCATTACTATTAACAGACCATTTCACTACTCTTTGTTATATTGCATAAATTTAAAATAGAATAATCAGATAAGGACAGTTTAATAAATATAGATCAATAGATACAGATATCAGATATAGATCAATAGATATAGATATCAGTGATGACGAATGATTGTAACTGAGTGGAAATAGATGGAAAAATTCGATTAATTTTTAATTATTGCTGAAATTTTCTCTATTTGATATCACTAACCCTATTATCACTGTTCATTGTACTACGATTTTCTTCTATCTACACCGATCTATCAGTAAGCATTCTGATAACTAACATCACTTTATTATTACAATCATTTTATCATTCATACAGCTCCTTCCTATCACTTCCCAACAATCAATTATTATCATTTCTTCTGACAATCAAACAAACAATTTTTCCTTCATTTCTATCCTACCAATCCTTTTTTTTTTCAAATATTTTTAAAATTGATTGATCCATTCCGTCAACGACTATAATGTGATGATTGGAAGAAGAGGAAATGAATACTTTTTCATCCATAAAAGTTTATTTCATTAAAGGAAGGAAAAAGGAAGTAAATGTAAATGTATGGGTATCTTCCTACACCGATCATAATTTAGTCAAAATTGTTGTTGCAACGATCATATGGGCGATCTGAGTATTGAATCAGAACAATTAAATTCCATGCAAAAAGGTTAAAAGCTGATAAAAGTAAAAATTGAAATGGAATAATTGAAATGGAAATTTTGAATCAATTAAAATTGAAAATTGAGAGGAAAAAAAAGAAGACATGAAGTTGGAAACCAAATTTATTCTACATTTCTAAAACCTAATTCATTCAAAAAATATACAACGATCATAAGTTACAAGGTGCTTTCCGAAACTAACCAACACCTAACACAGCATCAAATTGAAATAATTACTATCCAGTAAATTTGTAATTGAATTAAATAATTTGAAATAATTTGCCATTGCATTTTATTATTTGGAAAAAAAAGGAAAAAACGGAAATGATTTTAGGAAGAAATTACAACTACCTGAAACTGTTTATCATCAAATGAATGAATTTATGATTATTTGAAGACGTTTTCACGTAAATGAATGAATGCTATTACTCTGTTAGACTATCATTTTTGCGTGAAACGGAAAGGAATCGTTTTTAATCTAAAAACTTTTCCAAATGAAAAATTATTTAATAAAAATCGATAGAATTTCAAATGGAAGAAAATGCATTATCGCCGAAACATAGCAGACAGCAATGAGATCGCATGATCGAATGGAATAGAAATTCAATTTTTTTTTTCCCTTTATCTTCTAAAGGAGAAAACTTGTTTTCGGAGTGTGGGCGTATGTTTCTGTGTGTGTGTGTGTGTGTGTGTGTGTGTGTGTGTGTGTGTATGTGTGTGTGTGTGTGTGTGTGTGTGTGTGTCTGTGTGTGTGTCTGTGTAATAAGTGATCGTTTTTCTCTCTTAGATTAATAAGTTCACGTTTTTAAAAATTTTCCTGAATTCGTAAATTTTAAAAACCGATAATTCTAGTTGTTATTGTTCAAAATAATTTAACAACGTAATCACTTTTCACCTTTTTTTCATCATTGTTAACTCTTTCGTTATTTTATTTATTATTGTTATTAATAATAATAATTATTATTATTATTAATTATCATTATTATTGTTATTATTATTTTTATTAATTTTTAAAACTATACAAATAGTGATAGTCAAAATGATATTTTGGTGAAATTTTTCCATATCGTTAGTTTATAATGATTATGGATTTACTATCATGATTGTAAATTTATCTGATAGCTATCATTATTTTCTCTCTGCTCATTTACCCCGTATATTGAGATTGGAAAAATAGAATTATCATCAACACATATTTTTAGGATGAAATTTGTTAATTGTTAAATTTGTTAATGTGAAGAAAATTTCTTTCACAAAATGTAATAAGTAAGATCGAATAGAAAAAGCATTAGTGCAAAAAAGATTTTAAATTGCTTACAATTCTAATGTTGTGGAAAGGAAAACTAAATTATTGAAAATATCCTGAAAATTCCAAATTTCAAATTGCATCCACAAAAAAAAACAATTGGAAATTCAATTTTGTTTTCTAAAAATCCCATCATTTCAACTCTGATGAGAAATTCAGCAAGGTAAGAGATTGCTGAGTTTTCAGTGGAACAATAATACCTTCTTCTATAATCGCTCTCGAAAGTAAACAAGAAAAGAACTTCAGGTATCCTCTCTCCCAATAAGTAAACAATGATTGTGGGATCGAAGTTTTCATATCTCCAAGACAGTCAAATAAAGCCGACTGTGAGGAGTGCACTTGAGGAGGAGGTGGATGTTAAGGTAATTAATAAGAAAAGTTAAAAGTCAAGTAAAGTGTTTAAGGTGAAAGAGTACGAGTCATTACTCGTACTCTTTAAGGACAGCGTTAGATGACAAGTGAGAGATTTGTTAGGAATTGTAAAATAGTGCACAAATAACGGCGAGATATGTATGCTGTAGTAATATTCATGACTGTTGCATTGCTAATTTAGATGAGCGATAATGATTGTAGGAATTGAAAGAATGTGAAAATAGTAACAGTTACAAATGGTAGTAGTGAATGAGAGTAAAACGGACAAAAAATAGTTTTTGCGGAGTGAAACGAACGAGCACTTCTTCTATCTGGAAAATCCGGAATTTCCGCATTGAATGATTCGCATGTGGGGATGTGTTTCGATGTTAGTATCGTTAAACGTGTTTTGGATTTTCCAGGCATTCATGTGTGGAGGACATTTTTTAACCTGAATTTTATTGGTCTGGAACGACGAGAAAGGTTTGGTGGTCAGAGATGGCTTGACGATGTATCGTATCCAATTTGAACTAATTTGACAAACGTCAGTTTCTAATGTATTTCATTTTCTTCTCATTTCTTTTTCTTGTTTGAAATGTACTAAGTGTTTGGGAAAAAAATATGATGAAATGTCATGGCGCTATTATTATTGTTATTGTTATTAGGAAGTTAAACAAAGAAGTAGTTTTACGCGGCACAGTTTAATTTTGATACTTTTCAGTTTCGCTTCAGTTTGTTAATTTATTGTTTAATTAATCTTTATAAAATTTTCCTCATGACTAGTATGCTTCAATATATTTGTTCAAACAAAAGTACTTGTAAATCTGGCCATTACAGTATCACTTCTAACTTGAGTATAAATTACTCAAAATGCTTTTAAGGATAACTAATTAACGCTTATGGTTAAGCGTTTCATTTCAGTAAATTTTAAGAGTAAAATCTTACATAGTATACACATCACTGCTTTTTGACTTTGGTTATTTTTCTTAGACGGGTAGATAGTAAAATAAAAAAAAGTGTTTTTTTCGATAGTGAGTCATTAGTGAGGAAGCTGAATAATGTTACATTTTGACAGGCTAGTTCTCCTAATACGGGCAAACGATGATGAATAACGAAAGTAGTGTTTCGTCAAGGAGACGAAAACTTATGTCGATCGGTGTACTCCTTCTGATCAATTTGCTCAATTATATGGATAGGTATGTAATTTTCTGGATTTTATTACTGATTTTATACATCCTATTTGAACTCTGTTACGATGCATGGATGTGTTCTGCTTTTTTTGGATGTAATTATAGTGTTATGGTCATACAGAGCTGTTTTCTGTATGGAAATATTAAGATGTACATATTAGCTAGTTGTTGATTGTTGTTCATTTGAAATTAAACTACCGACAAAATGATAAATACAAACCTTATAATTTCGATAGAAGTAGCGAGGTAGCATGTAAGAAGACTGAAGTTGCATGGGATAGTTATTTAAAGTTCCAAGTTTTTCTGAAATTAAATAATTGGTCACATTTAGATGATATTGAATTAATATGAAGTAATATTTAAGATTTACAATTGCTGGTGTACTTACCCAAATACAGAAATATTTTAAAATCGATAACTCAGATGCTGGACTATTGCAGGTATGCATTTGTTGTGTCATGATAACTCTGACCAAACTTTTCGAGTGTTTTTAATTGAAATTTAGTGCGAAAAATCTTGATCCACACTGAAGTTTTGCTTGTGTTCTTTTCTGATAATGAGTAATTCATTTGGTAGATTAAATTTAGTGTTTTTTAGTTGTATCGTTAATTTGTCTTGTATAATTAATGCAAGACAAAATCCATGGTCTGTTCTTTTGTCAGTTAAAACTGCATATCTTAAATGACTATGTAATTTTTAGATTTTAGCTAATTGCTTTACAAATGTGAGCTGCTAAATTGTTGAGGAATAAAATTCTGAATTATGAATGAAATAAGTGGACTGAATTATGCGGATTTGCAGACCGCATTCATCGTTTTTTACATGATATTTGCTCCAGTTTTTGGTTATTATGGTGACCGATATAACCGAAAATTCATTATGGAGATCGGCTTAATTGTCTGGATGGTAGCGGTGATATTATCAACACTCTGTACCCCTAAAGTTGGTATTTATGTTTCTTTTCTTGTTGCTTCGATTCATGCTCAAGAAGTTTTGTTGATTTCTTGCTAATTTTTCTAGATTTTACTTCCAGCATTTCTATCTGTTTATGTTATGTCGGGGTCTTGTTGGTACTGGTGAAGCATCTTTTGTAACAGTTGCACCAACAATAATCGCTGATATGTATGTGGGAAATCAACGAAGTGTTGCTTTGATGATTTTCTACTTCGCAATACCAATTGGAAGGTTCGTTTTTTTAGGTATATTCTTCATCAATAGAAATATCACCGAAATCCCAATTTTTATAAACACTAGCACATATGATCTGTCTGATAGCTCACACCATCCACACTGGAATTTACTTTGATGTGTTGGGGATTGCGCTTGGCATTTGGTTTCCTCCTCATCAAGACACGTTAATGATTAAACAAACCCCTCATGGTATTCATCTCATTGATATTATGAAAGTAAACTGTGCAATCTTTCTGCAAGATTTCGCATGAAGCTTCATTCTTAATTTTAGTGGATTGGGGTACGCTACTGGTGCAGCTTTTACATTGTGGACAAATACTTGGCAGTGGGGTGTCCGTGTGACACCTATCATTGGCATCATATCACTTTTTTTACTGGTTTTCGTTGTTAACGAACCAGTACGTGGTGAAGCGGAGCATACAAATCCTGTTCCATCATCTTTTATTGCAGACATAAAATATCTGCTTTCTGTGTTTGTTTCCTTTCCTTTTCATGATATTTTTGTAGCGAGTTTTTTTTAACAAAATATAAGATTTAGTTCAACGGGACTGGAACTTATACTTTGTCTGATTTATCGATAGCTCTCTGACTTCAGCTGTTTACAGGGGAAGTATCGTTGTTCTTTACTATTGTTTAAAACGTACATTTTCAATTTTTTAAGACCAACTTACATTACCACAACTCTTGGATTGGCGTCGGTAGTGTTTGCGGTTGGATGCTTGGGATGGTGGACGCCGACACTAATGCAGTATGCATGGGCCGTGCAGCATGGTACCACCTATATTAGTAGTGAAGTCAAGGCTACGTTAGTTATCCTTACCACTTTTATTTCGTTGTAAAAATTACAAGTAAAATAAGTAGGAAGTAGGACACTATTTCAAAGTCAGTCAGTAGCGGATGAGGGCGAATCATGAGATAATTGTAATTTTTTCTGTATAAGTTATTTTTGCTGTATTGTTTCTTAGCATTAATTTTTTTAAGAATTGGAATGGTATTTGGAATCGTTACATGTCTTGCCGGATTTTTCGGTGTTTTGTTTGGTTCAACGTTATCTCAGGTAATACCACTGTGTCTCTTGTCACTCTAACTAATATGAAAAATATTCGAAAAATGTTTATTTTGACTGAATGTACTACCTAACTAGTTTTAATTTAACAATATTCCAAATTCAAATTATTTAAGATATCGCGTCACAAAAAGTCTTTCCTTCCATGAATCAATTTTAATACTTTTATTGAGATAACAATTGAAATTAAATCTAAGATTTCTTTGTTCAAGATTTGGCGGTCAGGATTTGGTATAATCCCGAAAAACGACCATGCTGACTTACATGCCTGCGCATTGGGTTCGCTGTCAGCGGTGCTATTTCTGTATCTGGGCCTTATTTTGTCAGCGAAAAACATTACTTTATGCTTGGTAATGCCACTAACTCTTTTCATAGGAAGTAAAATTATTTTAGTAGTTCATCGACTTTAAAAACACTCTAAAATGTCCTACATACTTGCTTTTCAGATCTTTACATTTCTTGCAGTGACGGGTTGTTGTGTTAATTGGGCAATCAGCATGGATATATTAATGGTAAGTAAAAAGTACATTACTGAAGGACATAAAGAATTTGTAAACTTTAACATAGTGTATTACTGTTATGTGCAAAGCATTTACCTACGTTCCTGTACACTTATTTTAATTTAGAGTTATAGTTTCCCATGGTATATAGTAACATTTATTATATTCTTTCGGAATTTTAACTCTTTCTGCATTAGGTTGTAGGGTTTTACAGAAATCTAAAACTTTGAAATTCATACTTTTTGAAAACTATTGGTTCCAGTTTCTTTTTAGTCTATTATAAGCTTACGTCAGCGATCAATAGCAACAGCAGTTCAGGCCTTGATTCTGCATCTTCTGGGAGATGCTTTCTCCCCATATCTGATTGGACTAATATCGGATGCAATACGTGGTGAGTTTGTAAATCTAATTTCATCCTTATGTAGTATCATTACCAGTGTATAGATATAGACGCGGATTCAAGGATGTATCTTAGTATCATTTTCTACTAGTTCCGCGAACTCTAAACTCTTGATCAAGCCACATTAATGTTAATTTCTTTCCTATTTATGCTTAATCTGTTCAATTAATTTCCTTAATTTGCAGGATCTGATCGGTCTACCATAGCCCATTTTTTTGCTCTCCAGCGCGCACTGTTTGTGACAAATTTTGTGCTTTGTTTCGCCAGTTTGATGTTCTTAATTTCAACTTTTTATATCAATCAAGACAGACGAAATGCCGATGGATTAGCGCGTAGTATGTATTTAATTTCTCTACTTTGAAGCTTCTAAAATCAGATTACGCTTTTGATGAAAAATAAAACACCAAGTAGATTAATTCTATTTCAGGCGAACAACTCACTGATGAAAGTGCTTCGGTTAGACCATCATTAATAGATGCTTTTGATCATTCACTGATGACGTGAATTTATATTTGAGCTTAGGAATTTATGTAATGTGTCAATGAATATTCCGTTGTGGAGAAAGTTAAGAGATTTACATACATTGTAGCATGTGTGTATATTGCGAAAAATTCTTTTCGTACTTTTTCTCAAGCTTTGTAACATTATGAAAACTTGTACTGACGGTTCCCCGTTCCTTATATACTTTGTACATATTTGTAGTAGAATTTTAACACCCCATTAAATTCTCGAGAAAGAGATAATATATATCCATTTTTCAATGCTGTTCTCTTGCAGGCGTGAGTAATTCGATGCGTTTTAAAATACTTCAAATTGCACTTAAGGACATTATGTGGTATTAGTATGACTTTCTTGCATTGTGTAAAACAATAAAACAAGTATTTTTCAATCAAAGCCTGTGCTTTCAAGGACGACCAAAAAATTATGTGTGATATGTCGTCAACATAGAGGTGTGCGTAACCCAACAATGAGGCAATGCAGTTGTAAATGAGTAAAGAGTTTAAGGTAGCATGCAGTGGATTTCGAAAAATTATGCACTTTATAAATGAAAATATGCTGAATATGTGGGAGGACAGCGAATGTAGTGAACCGAATGGTTTGGTGATTTCGCACAAAATACAAGAACTACTTTTTCCCTTAGGCTTAGGCTTCTACAACTTGTTGGTGGGTATTACCAATCTCCAGAAGAAAACCTTAAATGATTGAGAAACTCTTCGCTTTCCAGTAATTCTCAACTGATGTGCATACGAACGCGTTACTAATAAAATTAAGATTTACATATTAGTACTTTGTTCTGTTTCGTCGCATAAGTAAGTAATATTTTATGCGAGCAAACAAAAAACTAACAATATTTATCACTTTTTGTTTTAACTCGGCGTTCTAACAACAGTTCATGTAAATTGCCATCTTCTTGAGCATGACGTATGGACTCTTTGTCGGCCAAATTGATATTTATGTATTTTCCTTTTAGGGCAACTTTTGAATGCTGATACATTTTCCTATAAGAATATGCAAGTAAATTTAGATAAACTTAGACAGCAGACCATTATAAAAAACGAAGTAAAATATGGGTAGAATCAGTGTCTTCGAATGATAGATTTAAGACAAGTGAAAAAAGAATTTTTCCAAGAGTCTTAGCTTCTAAACAGTGCTGGAATGTATCCAGATATTTGTGATTTAGAGAACATTTTTTAAAAATTAGGAACAGAGGAAAAAGCGTACACATAGCTTGTTTCACATTCTGCAGCGGATCTCCGATCTTCTTCTGAACGCCAGTCAACTGGTCCTACTTTTTTCGCATCGGTTCTTAACTGAAAATACCGAAAAGAGCTCAAACTACAGATTTCAAATATTGTAGAGTGTTTGATAATACAAATGCGAGTCTAAATCGGAACCGACAAATCCTCCAAGTTTGTCTATCTAAATTTAAAAAGATTAACAGAGGGTATATGTACTTAATATCTTGCACAACTATAATAATCACTTGCACCATTGGCACTCACTATTACATTCAAGTCTCTTTTTAACTAATTATGCGTAGAGAAAATCTTGTTCAATTGTAACCAACCGCTATTTCTTTTATTGCGCAGTTTGGCAGTTTAAAGTTGCCAGCTACTTTAATTATATTTTTTTAGCTTTAGAATATCGACTGAAATAAGCTACTGACTGTAACATCAGAGATCTTTATGAATAAATTATTCCCTGTGACACCGCTTGTTTGTTGTGCTTCGAAATGGAACAAAAAAAAACTATCCATTTGAAACAAAATGTACCTTAATCATTTCATCGGCTTCTGCTTTCCGACTTGTGACACGTATGTAACCTTCAGAGTCAGGTTTCATGCTCAAGAAGAGATTGTTGGAAGCAGACTGTATTGCAGTTTTACCCTACAATGGAATGATAACAGAGCATACCAATCTTGTAACATTAGCGAAAAATTTTTCACCAGTTGAACTTAGATCTGTCTTTTGTACGTTAATGATATTAATGAATAACACGCTACCTCCTGGAAGACAACAATCATTCGTTCCCTTGTACCAATCGCATCAGCTGTAGCTATAAGGTTCCCTTCTGAATCCACACCAACATATTTGCCGAAACCTGTTTTCATACTGATAAGCACATCATCTGGTGTTTTTATTAATGTAAGAATCTGAAAACAATTTTATAAATTAAGAATTATTTCAATACATAATTTTTCAAGGCGTAATCTCTCCATAATTGCCATTCTTACCTTTAAAATATAGCATTTCATTTAGTGGTTTAGTGACTTTTCATTTCATTTTGCACTTCATTTATGGCGATACTTTTTAATGTAGGACAATCCAAAAGTAAACGATAAGTTATTGAAAATAATGATTTGTTGCCTTAACAATGAATGCATCTTTTAAATACAAACGAAGGTTTTTGTCTTACCTATAAAAAAAAACGGTGGCAAATAAAACCTAAAAGTATTTATATTAATTTCCAAAAACTCATCTCTTAATAACTAACTTCTTCCGGATTTGGTCCTTCGCCAGCTAAATGTGGTCCGCCAACTGTAAATCGGCCGTTGTCCATGGCAGCTAAATATGTTCCGGGCGTTGCATCACATTCGATGCTTATGTTCGTACCACCTCGAAGATCTATTTCACTATCTATCGATCGCCATCCACCTGTAGAAAAGAGCAAGATGATAGCATAAAATCTTCGCGTAATCTTTATACCATCAGCTAATTTATCACAAAATGAACGTATTTATCCCTTCCGGACAAATATTAAATAACTACAAGGAAATCCTTGTATTGTAGCAACAGTGATGTCACAGTAGGTCGTACAAAAATCAGTGCTGGCCAAGTTATCCAGATAAAAACCTGCATTAAAGCAAGCTTTGAAACGAAAACACTATTACAGTTTGCACTTTTGTATCTCAAGACCATAAACCATTACCGTGAATCTCAACATCCGGATCAATCGCTGCACCACTGCTTTTTCCCAATTTCTTTTTCTTCGGTTTATCGGATTTAAACCTTCAGAAAGTCTGATGTATAAAAAACAACGAAAAGAGATGTGATTTTCTTGTTTCCAAACTGTTAAATCTTTTAAATTTTTAAATTATATGATTTCATTGAAAATCCATAAATACTATAAATGTATCATTATATACAGAGATTTTACGAAATATTTCTCGTAAATAAAAATACTTCATGAAATTGTTAAAAACCAAGAAACGAGCAAACTCAAAAATTTACAATGATTTATTTCCTTTGAACTTTATCGGACCTCGTCTAACTGCATGATAAGCATCGCTTCTGGAATCCATTTTCTCTGTAAAATTTATCCATAAATTTCCAATCCACCTACTTCTTACTTTATTACAAAGACAACGCAAAGAAATCTCCCGTTCCAACAAACAGACAATTTAGAACAAAATCCAGCAAATGCAGCTGGACCAATGCGCTATGCGCTACGGCCCATGTTATAACTGAATTATCTCGTTGTGAAAGTTGTGATCCCAGTTTGTTAATCGGTCCACATGACATTTTTCTGATATAGCTGTGTACTGCAGATGTTAAATAAGTTTTAAATTACATGGAAGAAGTCGAAGCAAAAATTTCATATTTGTAGTCGTTTTGCACCGTTCGTGTAACACTCATTTCAACAAAGTTATAGTATTATGCAAATTAAATTGACAACAATTCAGAATGAAATTTATTAAGAAAATACTTCGTGATCCATATAAAATTTAGAGATTTAATTAATTTTTTCAGATAAAATGTTTTAAAGCAATAAGATTAATTTGGGCTTATTGTAAAAATATTAAATTTATCATTTATCTGCATTTTTAAAGCCATGTAATTTCAGTATGAAATTCTTGGATAAATAAATAATATACACACACCAAGAGAAATATCAAATGTTATTTCATGTTAAGAGAGGAACAGAATACGTAAAATGACGTAAAATGACGTAACATGAGCAAAGAAATTTTGTACAATAATAATCCGAAACATCCAAAGTAAAGGATGAAATGACGTTAAAGTTGATTAATTAAATCAATTTTCACCACATCTCTCATAAGAAGCTCCCCGGCATTAAATTCCATCACTGTAATTTTACACATCTCTTACAATTTCTCCCTTTGGAAACTGAAAATATTTCTATGAAAGAAATGTTTTAAAAATGAATTTACATTGACTGTCGAATCTAAAGCAAAATGAGAGTGCAAAAGTACAGTAACCTGTGGTACAGTAATTTACAGTCTAGAATACAGTATTTTTAGTCGTATTTGTGAATGTAGTATTTTTGCGAAATATGTCAGCGGCAGAAATACTTCATATTGCTGGCGTAATTTTATTGCTAAATGTAAAATATACCTGTTTTTATTCTAAATACTATTTTGAGTCTGTTGCCTTTTACCGTATTACATTCACAACGATCTGTCTTAAAAATTGGGACCTGCACCTAGCATAATTCAAAAAAATTTTTTAAACGCGTGTTTTGTAAACTCTCAGGTTTAATAGTTTTTAAGGTATTCAATAATCAATAATCTATTACTTTCAATATTTCAAATTCGTTATTCCTAAGAGTGATTACTGTCGTTCGTTCTATTACAATTAATTGTCTGAAATGTATGTAGTAAAATTGCAGTGATCAAATTTAATGTCGGAGAGCTTTTTAGTAAATAATTTTCACTTAGTAAATAAAGCAGAAATTAATTTATTCATTGTTTTTTTCATAAAATTGAATTTCATTAAACGATATAAGAAAAATGACATAAGGTTCAATTCTCGTCATCATCATTATTAACGTCAGTATTATCCGTAATATCAAAATTGATGCTATTGTCATTAGCCTGCGATACGACATCGTTAGCATTATATTTTGGTAGTTGACATTCGGCGAGATTTACACGTATGAAGTTTATCTGTAAGCAATCAATATTTTTAATATATTTACTGTAAATATTTTTATAAACTATTTGAGTAGTGATATTAAACAGTGTTTGTACAGATATTTAAATGCTAAATGTATATGACACACAATCAAATAGTGCAAAAGAGAAAAAAATATGATTTTATCAGAGATATTCACGGAAAAATAAGTCATTAATTTTTAAAAAGAATTGAAATAAAGATGGATTGCTAATAAAAATACTAATATATAAATAAGTTACTGGTAAAAACATCACTAAAATGATGGATTGTTATAAAAATATCCTGAATGCATAGAAAAAGTATACTGTGGACGAAAACAATGCTGATAATACAGTATCCCTTAGTAGTACCGTATAATTCATAAAATTCTACATGATACCTACTGATTTGCATAAAAAAGAGTTTGGAAAAGTTATTAACCCAATTAAATAGATATTTTTATGTAAATTAATTGTGCGAGACAATGATTAAGTGTTACCTGTTGTTCCGGACAAATCCATGGCTTCCAGTTAGGACAATTATTTTGCTTCCAATGTTCATAGTTTAAACAAGCGTTATGCAAATTTTTAATAAGTTTTGGTCCAACGACTTTAGCCAAATGATTAGTAAGCCATGTTGGTACTTTGCCTGAAAAAAATATCCGTTCTGAAATTTTGATTTGAAATTACTTTATCTCTTACAAATAAAATGAATTTGAAGAAATGCTTCAAATTTAGGGAAAACTAAACCAAGCGAATTCATTTCATTTAATTATGGAGTTAATTATAGAGTTTGCAATAGAATTACTATGAAAAAATAAATTATTTCAAAAAAGTAAACTTCAATATTCTACTTTAACACGCACGAACGAAATGACGTGAATCGTTATTTGTAGCTAATGAAGGTGAAATAATTTGTAATGGGCAAATAACTTCTTATTAATTGCATTTGAAATATAAATATTACACGACCAGATGAAATAACGACAAACGAATGAATAAATGAGTTAATGTATTAACCTTTTGGATCCGAATGATTGATATAGGTAATCTGACAACTATTTTCACCTGTATCACGAATGTAGTAAGCTGTTAAATATACAATACCTCTGATGTATCCTTTAGCAGGTGGACATTTCTAAAAATTTCAGAATTTCGTTCTTTCATCTATGCCGCACAAAGATGTAGTTGTAGAATACTGATATACGTTTAATGAATTATTAAGTAAATAAATTAGCTAAATATACCTCATGAGAGACCGAATGACTACAAATATACTTCTCCTTACCACTATCCAGCCATGATCGCTGCAGGACAAAATCTCGAGGTTGTAATGGTGGTATACCTCCTACTAAAATTAAATTTGGAATAAAATTTAGTAATATTTCAGAATAAATAATATGTTTAGGCGAAGAGCTTTAGACGATATTTTCTGAAAACTTTTTTCCACATTAAACTAATAATTTGCAAAAAAAAGCTAAAAGTTAAAAAAATGTATGTCGGCGTAGAGTTTAATTTTTGCTTAATTAAGAAATCAAATGAGAAAATTAGTGGCAAAACTCATTCCTTTAATTTTAAATATTTTTAATCTGCATAATTCTCTTTCTCTTCACAATTTATATTAAATCACTCCCTCTGTCTCTCTCTCTCTCTCGTCCCCTCCCTGTCCTGTTCTGTCTTGTGTTAAATCAAATTTTAACATAAAAAATAAGCGAAAAATTGTATTTCTTCTTTTAAATATTTGAATTACAAAATTACAACTTTTCCTTTTAAATCAAATTTTACTAAAATGAATAAATGAATGATATTGGAAAAAATTTTATTTTATTTGAAATAAAAAAGGACATAAGACAAATATTACCAGCGTAATAGCAAATATCATTATTAGGATTAATTAGGCCTATATCAACTGTTGCAACGTGATATTTATCCCACTTAGGCCTGTATTGTGGATCGTGCAAAACATCATAAACTGTTGATGCCGGTATACCTGTTAATATTGCACTAGCCTATAATTACACTGTTGCATAATAATTCATTAGATTTTAGCGATTTTTTGAAAATTTCACTGTTAGCTAATAATTACTGCTGCAACGTAGTAGTACCTGCAACGTAGTACCAAAGACAGTATAAATTAACAGATATGCAAATCTTTAAAGTAAAAAATTCAAATGCAATTCAATTTCTCTAATATAAATTCTAATTTAACAAATTATAATTCCCATTTCCTTGTTTTTATTCATTTTGAAATTAATTTATGTAAAATAAGTAAGAGAAAAAAAAAAAGTAGTGAAAATACCTTAATCATATGGAAGTTAGAATTGGGCACTGACTTTGTCCACACTTTTACAATATCCTTCTTATTATATGCCATATTCCAACCGGAATGATTTTGACATAATTCAGTGATATACTCAAAATCGCTATCATCGAATACTTTTATGTGATTAAGCTTCATGGCACACTTGTGATAACGATTCGTTTCATTATCATTATCAACTGAAATGATTATTTCGATTTTTTTTCACGTAAAAAAATTAGCACTAATAATACAAAAGAAATATGCGTATTACTTTTTATCATAAAAGAAATATATTGAGAGCATTTTCTTTTCTTTCAATATTTAATGATAAATTTAAAAGTGATAGTTTTGAAATTTTAAATTAATGGATTGATAGAAAGATTAGCTCTGCCATCACATTTGCTATCATTGAGGTGTTTTTTGTAAAGTTCTGCAAATATTCCATTTTCTACTTCTTTTTTTTATTCATTTTAAAATTTATTTATTTAAAAAAATTAAAAAAATTGTTCGTTTAAAAATTAGAATTTTTGTGAATATATTTGGAAAGTTTATTTGTTTCAATTTTCGCAATTCATCAATTACAGAATTTGCAGTGATAACAGATTGAATGAAAGAGATATAATAGGTTAATTTTATGATTTACTAGAAATTAACAAATTAAAGAATTCAGTAGTAATTAGATGAGAGAGAAAAGAAGCAATAATTAAATCAAACCTCTCGTCATAATTCAGTACTGTTAAAAATTTCGTCAAAATTTGAAACAATATTCTTTGATATTTAATCAAAATACCTATAACATTTAGTTTAAATGCGTCTGAAAAAAAATAAAATTACAATGACATTTATTTACAGCTAAATTAATTTGCATAATTAACGTTTGTTAGTAGTAAAAAAACAAGCTGTTATTTAATTAAATATTGAATTTAAATTAAATAGAATGAGCAACAAACATAGGCGTTTCAAATTTGATAAATTTTAATGAAATAATGGAAGAAAGGAAATGACCGATTTGTATACAATTTGATTTATACAATGAAATGAAAAATGTTTAACATTACAATTTGCACTTATACTTTTATAAGCGTATGAAATTTCACTTTAAAATTTTACATTAAAAAAATTTATGGCAAAGTAAGGAAATGCTTTTGTGAAACGATAAACTAACAAAAAAAAAATAGTTTGCTTCTTATTATTGCATATTTTGAGCGCTTGCAAAATACGGTAATAGTAAGCTTTAATAAAATTATTAAATTGAAAGTGAAGACGAAAGTAATAATTATTTTTAAAAAAAAAACCAAATTTGAGAAAAGGATAGTGAAAATTGATAAAGGAAAATTTTAAGTGGAATTGAACGTACCAACATTTGTAATGATTGATTAAAATAGAAATTTTTAATGAAGAGATTTAAATTTATATTTTGTTCAATGAATATTCGCCTTAATTAATTAAATGACAAAATGATATGAATTGTTGCTTATCCCAACAATGGAATGACTTAAAACGGAAATGTCAGCAATTATCAATCGTATCTTATCATTTGTTACTACTTATATTACTTTGTTTTCATCGTACTTTATCACTCATTCACTTATATCACGTGCATATATTTGTAATATTAATTTACATCATTTCAATTTGCCGTGCCTTATACTTTTATCATTCTGTTACAATTGATTGTAATTCACGTTGCAGGTAACATTCCGCGTGACTACGACAATTTGTACTATAAGGAATTCCTTTACGTCATCAGTTGAATGCTCAACTTTGGCAAGAATTTTCAATAAGCTTTTAAAATACTCAAGTAGTATTTTTTGTTTTTTAAAACATTTAAATAATTCAAAAATTCAATTCAAAGAGAGAGAGAGGGACAGAAAAAAGTGAGAGGGAAAGAGAGAGGCTAAGAGGAAAAAAAGAGAGAGCAAACAAACATCATAAATAAATCTCAAAAAAACAGCTACAAAAAATAAGCATAGCAACGAAGGCAAATGAGAAAGAGCTTGGCATTTATGGTAATTCCTTTCTTTCTTTCTTTTTCCTTCTCTTTCCCTCACTTTCTCTATCGCCCTATTTCCTAAGAGAAAACATTTTTTTTTTAAAACAAAAACTTTAACATGTAGTAATGTAAATTCGAATAATTTTCTTTTACGAAATTATTTAAGCATTATAAAACTGAAATGACAATAGAGAATTATTTTTAGTAGCACAGCAAAAGGATGGAAATTATTTGAAAATTTTTTCCATTATAATATTTCCAATAAAATTTAACTTGTAAATCAACTAGAACCGAAAAGAACGCGGTAATTTGTAAAAAAGAAAAAAAAAGAAGCACTTTTAGTCATTTTAATTAACTAACCATTTCAATTAGATAAACTAGCTATTTTAATTAATTAACTAATTAATTAACAATGCATGAAATATTAAAGTATTTGAATGAGAAGAAATCTTTTTTTTATTGCATTTAATGAAGCAAAAACTAATTTGAATGGTTTATCGTTATTTCAAAACAATGGGAAAACAATTGTTTGAACTTGGTGGTATAAAATGAAAAATTAAATTGGAACCAAATGAAATCTCTCTGTCTCTCTCTTTCTCCCTTCGATTATTTTTAATCTCGTCCGTTCCTATCATTCTCCCTCCATCTACTCTTACCATCTTTTTCATTTTCTTGCCCGAATTGTTGGAGATATTTGTTCAGATTTTCAAAATGTTTGCACCAAACTGATTTATTTGCACAGCTATTAACCTATCGTCTTCTGAGCTATGACAAAAACAAAAAAAAATCAGTCTATTAGGTTTATAATTTAAAAACTTTGAAGTAAATTTTATTTTACTGAAAAAAAAATCATTAAAAATAAAAAATTAAAAAAATTTAAAAAATTTTTTCATGTACAATACTTGTGTACAGGAAAGAAAAATTTATTTTCGATAAATTTTAATCGGTTTTTTTTTATAGGAAAAGTAAACTAATCAATGAGTTATTGAAATTATTTAGTTATTGAAATCATCTGGATCATTTGTGATCATTGCTGAAGAAGCATAGCGCTAAATGAATGAAATCAGTGATATCATTATAGAAATTACAATCATAGTCATGGAAGAAAACGATGTAGAAAAAAAAACTAAAAGTGATAAAATGAAGTTTTGGAAAAACAAAATAAGACTTGGAAGGAGATCCAGGATGATCTATGGAAGAAAGGATGATATAATTGAAAATAAAATATGTTTTATCAATGATAAATGTTAGCAATTATTGTTTAAAAAAAAGACAAATATTTAAAAATGGTTTCAATTCTTTTTACTTAATTTCGATTTATTTGTTTTAAATTAAACTTTATTTTTATTTGTCTATTTAACTGCTGTGAATTAAAAAGAATCCTTATGAAAATTTGCAAGCTTAGCTATATTTTAATTATAATAATTTAATAATTGATAATATTTCTCGCCTTTTCCTCTCTCTTAAATCTTTCAATAGAAGTAAAAAACCAAACCTATCATCGTGATGTAAACAAAACATGAAGTATTAATGCATGATAGTTGTCATCGTGCTACAAACAAGGAACACTGTGTGTGTATGTGCGTGATTGTGTAGTCATCGTGATGTAAGCGGTAAGAAAAAAATTTTCGGATAATTCATGCACTTGTTAATATTACCTTTTTTTTTCAATTCGATTAGTATCGTAGAAATGTTTTCCATCACATATGAAAAGTACTATTCGTTAAAACTGAACGAAAGTAAAGTGTAAGAGAGGACAAAGTTATATTTACAAATCACTTTCACTTAGTTAGCAGCCAATAAATATTTTAATATTTTTTAACTCTAATGTTGTGTTCATGCAATTGTTAATATTCAAATGAAATTGGCCACATTTATTTGGCATCAAAGAGAAAAAAATTTGTTTTTTTCTTTTTTTTCCTTTTTTTGTTTCCTTTTTTTTTATTTTTTTCTTCGATTCAATTACTCCAAACTAAATAATGTCTTTCCATTCCATTCTTCTTTTCAAAAAAAGAAAACAAAAAAAAGGAAATAAAGGAAAAAGTGTAGAAAATAAAAATTAGAAATACTAGTAAATCAGAACAAAATCAAAGAAGCAACAAAACTATTTTATTGGTTAAAGCAATTTTTTCCTAAAAATTTTCATGCAATTTTTATTTCCATTTTTTTGAAAAAAATATTTCATAAAATTTTTAAAAATTTGCTCCATCTATTACTGGGATTTATTGAAAGTCTGTTTTACTCCGAATACTGGATGACTAAAGCAAAAGATTTCGCTGAAAATCAAACCAAACTGTGTAAGTGAACGAAAAATTTTTGATTGAAAATGACGAAATGGTAGCATACCGATACTGTCTTTCATTCATTTCCATAAATTTCGACTAAATTTCTTTTTGTTTTGTAGCGGTAAAACTGTACAATATTACCGAAATAGTGTTATACAATAATTTAATTTCATTTTACAAAATTTATTTATTCAAAAATTGCTTCACTTATTATTTGCCAGAAAAATTTTATTCATTAGAAAATGTCCGATTGGAGAAAAATGTCACAGGTTCAAGTTTTTTTTGGCCGATGTATTGCGAATGAAATTTCCTAAAATTAAAAGCATTTTTTTTCTGTTATTTTTGGAACGGAAAAAAGAAACAACGGTATTAGTACTTGAATAGTTAATATTAATACTTAAATACTTAACTAAGTATTTAAAATCACTGGTAGCAATATTTGATGAACTGGTCTCCTACTGAGCAATCATTTATTTTTAAAAACTTTTTGTGTGAATGCAAAATGATAGTGCAAACGTAATTTTACATTTTACCTTAAATTTCATTTATTTCATCAAATTTCACTGTTTTTGAATTTTTATAAAATCCTAGTAAAAAATTACTAAATCCTGTGAGATTTTCATCACGCATGCAGCATTATTAAATTGGTCACAATAATTTGGTGCTGAGAATATCGTAACTAATCGACGATCATCGAAAAATTCATAGCCTTCTTGAACAACCTAGAAAATGACGCTGCTGTACTGATCATACTAAATTATTTTTATTTTTTTTTAAATCATTTTTTTCTTAGTTGCAAATTCAGATTTTATCATTTTTATTGCTAAAGTGCCGATTCTCCTCTGTAACATTAAGAAATGGCATGAATTCTTTTTCAGCATTTCAGCATTTAAATTAGCCACTACGTACAACGAGTCTGACATGACTTGGTAATATTCGAAAAGTTTAATTACAAAAAAGAAATAAAAGTGGAAAATGAACCTGATGTGCTCGAATGATAAGTTCCAATCCAAGTCGATCACAAAATGATTTTAGCGCATCTTTACCAAATACACTTGCTGCACCACGTGGACTTTCTTCATAACCTACTACGGCCGGATCAGGATCAGACCATGTTAAGTCAGCAAGTAAACCCATATCCGGAATATCACATGGTCGTTCAATCTTTCCCATCTGACTATTTTAATTTAAATAGTTTAAATTTATTTTTCAAGCAAGAAGAATATTAAAAAAAAATTTTACTTTGTTTTTATAAATTTTTATTAAGAAAATGTAAGTGCATGAAATTAATACAAAATCGAATTATCAAACTATTTGAATCCAATGAAGTTCACATTTTGTAAGAGAAGAAAAAACTAATATTATGCGTATCGTAGAGATTTTTAACGCAATATTATCTTAAAAATTAAATTATTTTGAAAATTATTTTAAAATTATTTCAGAAATAACTTTGAAATATAATATCCCCCGTCAATCAAAATAAATTAAGAAAATAATGATTTTAAATAACCTGTGAAAAATTAACTAAACTTTCACTAATACCACCATGCATGCACATTATGATCTTTGATATGCGGGCGCAAAATGGCATACAATAAAATGCAAATTGAAAGCATTCATAAAGTACCACCGAATAACTGAAATATCATCGTACGCAAAAGTGTTAGTACTTTTTTTGTAGAACTGAACAATTTCATCAATCATTTGATCAATCATGAAATTTAGGTTGCTAGAAAGTTAAGTTATGTATGCTTTTGATGATCTTTGAGTTATCCGCTTGAGTTTTGTTGTTTTGTTATGAAATGAAATAGTTTGATTAGTTTAAATTGACGAAAAAATTTTTTGAATGTGATAGCGTAAGTAATGATAACGTTAAACAAATTACTCATAGTATTAATTATTTATTTTAATTTGATTAATTTTTAAGAGAAGGAAAGTTATGACAACTACTGCTTGTATTATATCATTCCGTTTGATAATTTTTTTTACTCAAACAAAAACTTTTCCTCAGAATTCACTTGCGTTTTTGAGAAATCAATGTATTAAAATTTAAAAAGCATTGTTATTACTATTATTTTTGATATAATTACTATTACTAAATTGTTATTATTGCTATTATTATTATCACTATCATTGTCATTATCATTATTACTGATATGTAAATTTATTGTTATTATCATCAGAAGAGTGTGCAAGATTTGAGATTTCTTCTCGGGTTTTTTAATATTAGAATAATTTAATCATAATTTAAAATATGATTGTTAACCGTTTTGTGCATTCCACGTAGAATCCGTATTGCTTATTTACTGGTCGTGATTCGTGATTGCCACGTAATAAAGTAACCGTATCGGGATATAGTACCCAAAAATTGTGAAAATTAATCAAATCGTAATTATAATTTCTTTTTTTTAAAAAATAATATAGATATGGAACTATCTTTGTTAATCTTTTTTGATCGTTCTTTTTTTGTTTTTTTAAATTGAAGATTACGGTAATGTTAATACTTTATATGCAAATAACAATACGATCACTTCAAGTGAGTACGGACCGCGATCAACATAATCACCGAGAAACAAATATTTCGTATTTGGTGGAAAACCGTTAAGAGTAAATAATGCGATAAGATCTTCGAATTGTCCATGTATATCACCAATAACATTTATTGGTGGATTCAACTAGAAAATAAAATATGCAAATAATTTGAAAATTTTCTAAATACAAAAGAGTTCAAAAAAAGAAAAACTAAAAGTTTTTGAATAGAAAAAAGTTAAAAAAAAAACATATTATTATTGTTTAAAAAAATTAAATAGAAAACATTGAAAAACTGAATGTTGAATAAAGAATGAAAAATTAAAAATGTGTTTAAAAAAAACCCAGAAATAGTTTGCATCTCTGACACCTGTTGAATTGAACTATGACATTTAATTATTTCAAATATAAACTAAAAATAATAACTCAAAATATAAAATAAAAATAATAACTGTTCCATTTCTGTGGTGTTTTATCAAAATTCTTTCAGACTCCTAGGAAAAGGTTATTCCTCGCCCAGAAAGTATTATTACATTTTATTTGCTGCGACAATAAGGCAATTGCTACCTCAATAAGAGTTGGTTGCATCCAAAACATTTCACGTGCTCGATAGCATAATTCGATAAGTTCACTTTCGGTAAAAAGTGATTGACATTTAGCTGGCTCCCACTTTTTTGTTAATTTATCAACCATTGTTTGTATCCATTCTTTCACCTTAATTATACTATCTAATTTTGTTAATTTTAAAATTTCATTTAATTGAACCATCTTATGGTGGTATTTATCTAATTCAATTAATTTGCCAATTACGTATACGTCACGACGAAAAAATCACTTAGTTACTATTAATTAAATTTAATGAAAAAAAACACAAGCACGTAATTATGTAATTCATTTTTTTTCCTGATTTAGCTACACAACCGGATCATGGATGATTTTGTGAGAGTCGTAGAAATGATAATTAAAAATTGTAAAAATTGTAATTTGGAAAATGTAAATTTTCTTCCTTTTGTTTATTCAAAAATAATTTTTTAATCAAATCGTTAAATGTTGCTCACTCTATCTTCCCGTTTCCGCTTTCCATCCTTTTCACCTTTCAATTTCTCCTTACTTTTAGACATAATTGTTTATTTTTGTCGCTTATTCACTGTTGCAACACAAAATCCTAGCAACCATATAAATATAAAAATGTCGAATTAAGAAGGTTTGCAAAAAAGAAAAATGATTGAAAGAAAGCTTACAATTAAGCCTTTATTTCTAGGCTTTTTTTTAAAGGAGAATAATTATTTTAGAAATTAATTAAAATTTCCTTCTTTAACAAAGTTAAATTAATTAGGGAAGACGATCACACTTACGATAGGTAAGTGACAAAAGAGCTATAAATGAAAAACATTTTAAAATGTTTTCATTTTATTGCAATTTATTGAAAAATAATTTTGCAAATTTTTTGAAACGAATAAGGTGAATAAATTGAAATGAATAAATTTTTATGGCTTTTTCTTTGAACTATTCCTATATGGACAAGTTCTGAATGTCATTACGAAGTAATTGTTTGTTAAAAAATTTAAATTTGCATACTCAATGGAATAAATTTACATGTATAATACAATCATCGTTTTCTGTACTTTCATCTTCTTCTTTGTTTGAATTTAATTTTATCATTGCTATCATATACAGTAATGATAAGAGAATAGTTTTGAATAAAATAACTATTAAACACATCACAATTGTATTTTAACACTAATCATTTATCAATATTAAATTACAAACATTCACATTATCAATATTTGATTATAATTTTTATTTCGAAAATTTATACAGTAGTGTTCCGTAGATAATTTACAGTAGTATTCCGTAGATATGTTAATGAAAATAAAAACACGCATATATTACACATTTATGTAAATTTATAGTAATTATCTTGTCAATGATATCACTGATTATCGCTGTAATGGCCCTTATCAATGATATGATCAGTATATACCTTTGATCGCACTTAAATTATTCCACACTAATATACAGTGTAACAGTATCTACCTAACCAAAAATTTCTTCATTTCTATTGATCATTTATTGTTGATGAGGTGCAGTTGAATAGAGTAGGAACTTCCTTTCTTCAACTCTCCCTCTCCCTCTCTCTCTCTCTCTCTCTTTCTTTTTTAGTTTAAATATCTGTTTTATTCCAATTTTTTGAAATTAAACACCACAAATACTTGAAAAATCCTGTTATACAAATATATTTTAGTGAAATACAAATTATTAATATAAAATAAATTACCTCCTCCCTTTGTCTTTCCGCTCCTTTGGAAATTTTGCAACAATTTTTTTTTTATATTTTTAATTGAAATTATTTTTCAAAAAAAAATTATTGTTATCAATTTATATTTTTCAGCTTTCTAAATACTACTACCACTACCAACTACATCAATTTAATTATCAAATAAACAAAAAAAAAAGAGGAAAAGCGAATTATGGGACAATTATTGGGACGTCATAAATCAAAAGGGTAGGTAAAATAAATTTTCTACTTTATAGGATTAGATTTTAGGTAATTACAATCAATAAAAGGTAAGTAAAAATTTTGCTATATTTTAGTTTCTGCACAATTTGTTTGGAGAAAATGCCTATGAAGGATATATCAGCCCTTCGTTGTGGTCATTTATTTCATTTTCGATGCATCAAATATTGGTTAGCTGTAAGTATTGCTGCTTCTCCTTCAACCAACTTTTTCAAAATATTTTTTTTTTGTGAAAAAAATAAGTTAGAAAAAAAATTTGTAGTTAATAAGTAATTTGCAAATATCATTATATAATAGTAATAAATTTAAAAATGAAATTTTTACAAATTTATTAAAATTTTCATTATTTGACTAAACATTATAAATGTTAATGAAATAGGCAAAATTTTATTTTTAAATTTATTTCAAAATTCATTTTTAAATTTGCAAAAAAGTTTTCCTAAAAGATTTTATCAGTTTGAAAAAGAAGATTTTGAGATTTTTTTTTTAAGGAGAAGGAGACATGTCCAGAGTGTCGTAAGCCAACAACACTTGACGATGTTGTAACATCATTGTATTTTCACGATGATATGTATGATAGACAAAGTGAGATAATTGATATCGATTCTGATAACGATAGTAGTTTGAATGAAACTAAAAAAATCATTAGTTACAATGATCTTCTTAAAAAGGTAACGTTTGTGTGTTCTGTGTGCATAATTGTGTTTAAAATGCTAGCTTAAATCATTTAAATTTTACTTTCTAAAAAAAAAATAATATTTTTTTGAAAAAAAAAATGAGTTTTATTTGACAAAAATTTAATAAAATAAATCCAAATAGAAAAGTAAAAAATTTTAAGGATATATTAAAAATTTTTTCTGTTTGTGTTTCAATTTACTACGCAAATTAGGTTAGCTTAATTGAAGAATATTAAAAATTAAAATTTTAATTTAGCTTGACAATGCTTATTTGGAGCTTAGAAATGAGAAAGCATTGCACGAGCAAACGAAAGAATTTTTAAATAAAATTCAATGTGAAAAATTAGAATTGGTAAGTGATATTTTTGATGCAAAAAAAAAATCGGAAAATTGGAAGAATTGTGTGTAATTGTATTTTCAACAAAGTTTGTTGACAATTAAAAAATTTGCCTTTGAAAAATTTGATTTTAAAAGTGATAATTTTAAATATTTGAAATAATAATTGAAATTTTAATTGTAGATAAAGATAATTCAGACAATGATTGGAAGTGATGACTACAATTGAATGGATGTGATTGTAGGAGCTAACAATAATTAGCTTCACTTTTATCACTAATTAATTCTTACTGATATGAAAATTAGTATGCATATGTTTTTTTTAATTAATTTCTGTTTGTATCAAAAATTCATTTTATTTGTACAAATGAAAATAATTGAATTACAAAAAAAAGAAGAAGAAATAGCATTCATTCATTTTGTTTATGCTTAACGGTATGTAATGATTTTATTTTGAAGTTATCCAATATTTCACTTTAATTTAATTCATTTGCAATTTAAATTGTAAAATATTTTGAATTTTATTTGTCGTATGAATGGAAGCGATAAGTGAAAATGCTTGCAATGCAATTTGTTTGTAATTTCTAAAGCTCTGTTGGGTATGAATGGCTGTAAATTTTTTGAATTTTTTTTATTGCATAAAATTTTTAACTTTTTTTTTCCCCCTGTTTTTGCATTTTACGACAGCAAAGAAAAAGAGAGAAAAGGGAAAAGTAGCAAATAATTGAAATTATTCGTTGACATAAAATCGTAAAAGAATGTAAACAAATAATGTATTTATTGTAAGAGTTTAATTTTCAGTTATTAATATTAAGTTTTTATTTTAATTTCCAATTTATTTTAATGCGTAATTAGTGTAATTTCAACGTAGACTGAAAATGAGCAAGTTTTTGCGTAGCGATTACATATTACATATGTTATATGGACGAAAACTAAAATCGGAAATTTCCTCAGCTGCGCTTATGTTCAAATGAGTAATGATAGTTGGAAGAGAAGTGATACTGAAATAGTAACTGATTAGTTACGTGACTTCCTTCATGATATAGCTATTATCACGTCTGTCTCAGATGGAGAAAACTGGCCCGGTCACTTGATAACGTCCTAATATGCAAAATAGTGGTGAATTGATTGAACTTAAGGTCATGTCATCCTAGAAAAAGGCCTGTGTATATTGTAGATAAAATCCATTTGTGAGATTTGTAATTACAGAAAAATTTTGAGTTATAAATAAGAATGTTCGTTTGAAGTAAAACAAATTAGAATAAACAAAGAAAAAAAACATCATAGGTAACTTGTCATAAGAATTTGTGCTTCCTGAAATCAAACAAAATTATTCATTTCAACAAAACGTTGAAAAATTAAAGTCTTCAAAATATTACGCTATAGCGCTATAACGTGAAACCGTCGATGAACTTACACTGTTAGAATGTTCAATTGAAAGAGCAAGGAGAAGTTAGATGAAATACATTTTGATTGATGTAATTTCTTGCCAATTCTAAAAAATATTCAAATTTACCTGAATGACCGTTTGAAGAAAATCACGCCAGTTACCTTTGCAAGTTTACTTAAAAAGGAAATTTCTTGCAATGAGCACATATTTTATATTTTATTATTTATTTTATTACCTAAATATATTTTATTACCTCATATGAAACAGAAATATCATTATTGCGTAAATTAATTCCATTTTTGAAATGTTATGAATAGTTAGTTGTACATGTATACATGTAATATTTTAATCTTTTTGCGTATAATCGACGAAATCTATTCAAATGCATTTAACGTGATGGAAGAGAGAGAGAGAGGGGGAGAGAGAGAAAGCGAACAAGGGTTTAATATTTTCATGCTATGTGATTTGTTTTACCATTTACGTGCCGGTACGTGTAAATTGAACAATTGAAATCAAAAAATTATAAATGATAAATAGAAATTTCATGATAAGTGAATAATCATTCTTTCATTTACGTCAAATGTGCATATTACGAACATTTTGTACTTTGTATGTTAGATATTCGTCATCCTCCATGCTGTATGCATCATTTCAGACTGATTGATTGCAACAGATTATCGTTACTTTGATTGATGGTGCTAAGTGATGCTTTAAGACAAATAAGAATACACAAGTAGTCGCTAAACGCAAACATTTATTGTACCTCCTAGGAAGAGTGAAAATTTAGAGAATTTTATAAGAAAAATTTGCAAAGTATTTGAATGATCTATTGCATTGCAACACGACCGATCATTTTCCTAACAGCCAAACTAGATTAGCAACGAAATATTGCCTGCAATTTGGCCTAATTGGTAAGCAAATAACTACAACGTATATTTTTATCACTGACGTGTAAATTCCAATTTAGCTGAGGGAGTTATAAGTGAGTGTGGTCACGAGTTGGTTAGATCACGTAGGATTTTGTTACTGCAATTAGAACTTCGCATAAATTTAGACACTTTTTTTTCTTAAAACCGTGAATTTATCCGACAAAAATACAAGGAATATATTAGCACTCTATGCAACTTTAATTATGTTACTTTTGTATTTTTTTAAACAAACCTCATACTCCGATATTACGACCAATCACTCCATTCGGTTTTCTTTGTGCAGTAGAATCAATGATAATGTAGACACGAAAAAAATTCAAATTCCATTTTTTTTTAGATTTCGGACAAAATACTCATATTTTACAAATACTCAAATTACGACAACGTACAAGAAAAAGAATCGATATGTGTTCTGCTATTTTTGTATTTCATAAAACCTTACTCCTATAACGTACCCTTTAAGAGTTATTTCCTCAATACCATTTTTTCCTTCTCAAGACCTATTTAGCAAACATTACACGTCTATTCTTCAACCTATTATGCTAGCATAACAAAAACTCGAACAAAAAAAAGAGAAAAAAATGCATAGATGTATAACAATAATGTTTTCTTTTCGTGTAATTACAAATTAAAATGTTTGATTTCATAAATGGTTAAGTAATAAAATTATGTCTCTCATTACAACGACATACTCATGTACCCAAACGAAAATGAGGAAGATATCATGATTAGAATTCTGTCATCAGTGTATCTATAATACAGTAGAAAACTGCTCCTCAACAATTCGTTTTTTTACAGAATTTAGTTTGATCATCGAAACTTGTAGTATCTATCTTAAGTGTGATTATAGTCAATGTGCTGCAACATTAAATGGTTATTTAAATAACCTCTCGGAACACTAGATCTCCCTCAACTGACTCTTTTGTTTCTTACAATCCAGAAAACATTTTTTGATCACAAATATTCGCACTGACTCATTGCAGTTAAAAACATTACCGTCAAAAATGACCCAGAGGAACATATTGAGAACAAAAAAGTAAAATGATTCATACAATTTGCACAAGAGCAACGGCAACATGAAAAAATTCAGCATTTAATGCGTATCAATAAAAGTATTGCATCATATGGAGTACCACGACTTATAATTATCCCCTTTGCTTTCATCTGTAACTCAGTCACGACTAGAAAAAATATCTTTTAATGAGGAAAATCTAGATGAATGAGTCTGATTAAAAAAAACATGCCTTAAACACAACTGTAAAAGCCAGAAGGACATTTAATCTAACTTAGCTTACACTTCTATTAATTTTCGCTCAATCGAAATCTTTATCTTCAAGATATCGATATTCAAATGTAAACTGCTCTTTCTTACGTTGCGACCATTTTTCATAATCGAAATACACATATGTACCCTGGAAAACGGGCTTTAAATTAAAAATGGTAATTTACTCAAACAAAAAAACTGCCAATGTGAAACAAGAATTTTCCACCTTTGATATTCTAATAGTCTTTATGCAATAAAATTTTTTATATATGCAACTATACCAAGCGCGAATTTAACAGCATCAGACTTTTTTTCAATCACTCATCTATTACTAGTACTACTGTCCACATTATCAAATACATTAAATGACCACCAGTTTATCTCGAACATATCAAGTATTCAGTATCATCATTTTTCATGCTAAATTGTTCCGATCAATCGTACTATCCGAAATTACGATCCAAGATCAAAAAAATTGATTTTTACACATAAAAGAAAAAATCTTACTTGCTCGTAATCATCAGTTATTTGCTTCGGTTCTTCGTGTCGTTGGAACCACATCAAATATTTTGTATGAAAACGCCATGAAAGCTTTTTTAATGCTTTTGCCGCCAATAATTGTGCACGTGAACCCTAAAACCCAGCATATTAAGCTTCCTGACAAGGTAAATAATACAATGGGATCAAAAGAAAAACATTTCGGCAGCTAACCTCCATATAATAGAAAGCGAAGAAAAGAGTTTCTGGACTCAATCGAAGATAGTATTCCAATGTATCAGCATTGATTAGCGGCGCTTGCGGATAATAAGTTGCGGTTACGCACGGCATTTTTGGCAAATAACTTCGTGGCTTCTCTGAATCCATCGGTAATGGTGTTCGTGTCAGTGCATGCTCCAGTAATTTCAGTTGCGTATCGTGCTCTGGCATTGCCGGTGAACGACCCAGTGGTGACGCCCCAAGCCACGCTGGTATAACGGCCTGTATTTGAAGCTGAATTTCAGAAAATAACAAATAGAATGAACACGCAGAAGAAGAGATAAGATTGTATTTATGTATCCAACATTAAGTAACAGCTCTACCATAACATTAACACGTTAAACATTTTTATTGCAGTTCATTTATGGTCATTTCTTGACTCTCACTTAATACATGTCGCTTTTTAGTATAACCAGTGGCGGGATGAATGTAAACGTTATCTTTCAAATTATCTACTAATTTCTTATCACCTAATTTAAAAGTAAATTCATTTCTATCAGCCATTTTTAAGGTCCTATTTGTACTGCAAGAATCAGTTAGTTTCTTATATCTCCTCCCTTTTCACTGAATTTAGCTCTTACTTTCATCTTTTTCCAGGCCACTGTACAAATATTACACATCATTTTAGTAATTTACTATTCTTTTAATTATCTAAGTGATTTCACTACAATCGATGAAATCACTTCCTTAGACATATTTCGAAGATCTCTATAGATTCTGATTAATATAAAACTATTGAATTACCACTAATGATTTCTAAAAGTTCAACTATAGTATGTCAAGACACATCCTAATTTCCAGCTTCAGTAAAATAACTTACTGTAACTTACTGCAGCAATAAGTAATCGTTAGTTGCATATTTTTAATTATGGCGAAAATTAATTAGAATTATATGAAATTAAAGTACATACTGCTTGTGGGAAGTGATTTCGTGAATCCTGTGTGGTGCTCATCCGTAATACCTGCCTCAGGGCGTTCTGATCAATATCATTCCCTGCCATATTATTTTGCAATGATACTGCACTTGAACTTAGTGCAGCTGCACCTGCAGTTACAGTAGACATATTTAACGCACTATTCGTCTCGCTGTTCACCTGGGAAGTTATCAGTGCCGTTGTAGAATGTGTTACAGTTGACGGTGGCATGTTTAAGGCTGTCGTATTTATTACCGAATTTTGTAGTGATGACGCCTGTGCTGCCATTGACTTCAGCGTAGCAATCTAAACATTCCGTAATAAATCAGGTAATCAAAATAATGACAGAGGAAAGGATAAATGTAAATTGTTTTGTTCAACATTTTCTTCTATTAGTTTTATATGCCGTCTTTCCTGTTTTCGTAAGCATTAATTCTTTGCAAAATGGGAAAGGTAAAACGCGAACAGGCCGTATGCCCTACAGACAATAGGTAGAATGCGCTACGTGACAACAGTGAAAGGACATAATTGTCCAGAAGACGATTCACGTATGTGCCAAGTGCGACAAATTTTGGTTAAGAAGTAGTTGCACCAAACATGAGTGTGAGAAGCCTGAAAGAATTGCATCAAACTTTCCCGGAGGATAGAAAGCCTGGAATAGTTGTGGAAACATGCGTTAGTGTGCCTGTGAAATCAACAACAATGTACGAGCAAGCATAGTGCTCTTTCTCCTTCTTCCTTCGCTTTCCCTTTTTTTATCGGTTGGAACTATACGATCACAACCAGACAGCAGTTGATAAGAATACATGCTTAACCCTGTCATTTGAATCCCTTCTCACCTTCCCTGCTCTCTTGCGACCCCGTGAGACTATAAAAAACAGCTCTTTACAAGCAAAAAAACTAAAATTCGAGCAAGTATCATCGTAAACGTTTAACAGAAAATTGGATACTGAGAATTTAATTCTGTCATGACTACCACCTGCAAATAAACTAATATTCGATTTAAACCAGACCCTTACATTTCAATATTCATTCTGCTGCATTATGTGTCAAGGATCATATTTGAAGCCAAGGGAAAATACAACAAAAAAATTTGTGGAAGTTTGGAGATAGTAAAATATCCCAGCCGGATTCTTTTACTCATATCGTCTCATTTGTTCTTTCTACTGCAGGGTGTTAACCTATCAAAGAAATCTTTTAACCTTGGTCATCAAGAAAAGAAAGTGGCTACAATTTACAATTTAAAATACTACTCTTCATCTTTGAAAATTTCCCAGTCATTTTTTCCAACTAACATTTCTTTGGCAATTTAAATCCCTTCAAACACACAGAACCTAACCAATTATATGCTCTTGCACTTCATTTTGTCATTTCCCCTGACCACTACTTTTCATCAGTTCTTTAATTATATCATCTAGTACTGCATGTTAATCTTGCCATGCTAATTTTTTCCAGCGCAACAAAATGCTAAAAAACATTAAGATTCAGTGTTTGGATAAAAACAAAAACACAATTAGTTAACACACCTCATGATGACTGCTCGCTGAACTTGAAACAGAAAAACGTTTGGCAACATTAGAATCCGGTGTTGAGGATCGTGACGTCGGCAGGATTGCCGGGCTTAACGCTGTTGTCGCTTGTGATGATACACTCTGTAATAGAGACAATTAATAACGAGGATCTAGGGTTAAGAAAGCACAATCACTATTTTCTTAATGCTATTTGTCAATAATTTATAGAACAGGAAAAATAAGAAACAGGTAAAAACGTCTGGTACAAAAGACTCAGCATTATATTGAAGTGTTTTGTTAGTGAAACGTCAGTTTAATCCACGAAATGAAATGGAAAAAAGGAATGAATGGAGAAGTAGAACATGAAAGCAAACTTGATAACACATTTAAAAGCCAACCAACTATCCTTCTCTTTCCCATCCTTTCCCCATCTATTTTTACTATAAACATATACAGCGAAAGACACAAACATACATTATATCATTTCGAAGAATTCAAACTGAATGACTTATTCATTCCCGACCAATCGACATTGAGCAACTAAAGCGGCTAGTATGCTTTTACCGATAAATCCCTTCCTTAAAAACTCGATTTCTTCCTATTCAGAAATATCCATAAAGTAATAAGCAACTCGAGCCGCGGCGATAACTTTAAAATTTCTGCTTCCCTTTCTAAAAGTTTTCTTTAACCCCAACTAAAATTTTTACTAGTCCAAGTTTCCTTTAATACCAGCTAAAATTTCTATTAACAGATCCAAAGTTCTATTAATAGAAATTATCACAAAATTGAGTCCAAGAATGCAAAAAAAGCAAAATGCAATAGCAAAAAGTAAAAGAAAAAGTCAATGACTCAATAGTTCAAGAAATTCTCTCAACAACAAGTATGTGCTGTAATGCTACCGACATCTACTTGATTCATAGCAACCACTAAATACCATCCCTCTCCATTTCTCAACTTTATAACGCAGAGAGAACAGAAATTTAACAAACCTATATTAACAAAATAAAAAATCTAGCATCATCTAATCAACCAAAAGTTGAAAACTAGAAATTCTGGTTGCAAAAGTAAGATGCGAAATACTATTCTACTGTTCAAGACGCTTTACTTTGTCTATTTTAAATGTCTATTACTGAAATAAGAATCCATGAATGAGCAGCACAAACAGAATATAATGTACTCATTACACAGCTGAACCGTTAACCTGGAAAAAAGTCTTTCATCAAAAGTACGCTTGTTGATTTTACTAACAGTTCGGGATTTATTCATTATACAGCGCAAATCATTTTTAGCTTAATACAGCCTGAACATTCAATTTACTACTATTTCACCCTCTCCTTCTATTCTTTCTCAACTAATTTCCAATAATACACCTTTTTGAACGAATTTAGTAGCTCAAGCTATAAAAAGTGTTAAAAGCTATATTAATAATAGAACTATTTTAAACATAATTAACTATTGGGCTTTTGAATTCTTTAGTTATTACTTCAGCAACAGTATACAGTGTTTTGTGGGATAAACATAAGCAATACTCTTTCTTGACCACTCAGCCATCTCTCTGAATGACTTCGTACTCAGTTACTTCATTTCGAAATCCTACTGATTTTGTTTCTTAAAGATGTCATTAAACACAACACATGTATATCTAATTGCGTGAATGAAAAGTTATAGGGTAAAGTAAAATTATATGAAATTATATAATTACAAAATAAAAATTATAAAGTCAAATTGTAAACTATATGTTATAACACAAATTAGTTAAGAAGTGATTATTGTTTGAAAACTTCCCAAGGCATCAGACTGAGATTGATTACAAAAAAAATCATTAAGCTAAACATTTTGCGTGCCTGCATCTATATACACTGTTTTTTAGTATTGAACTTTAAATTAACTTAAACCAATAGTTCTATGAAAGTGTGCTGCAAACACATAAAATTAAGAAAATAAATGCATATTACTGCTTCTTCTTTTATACAATACGTTTAAATTTGCATAATAGGTTATAAACGAATTACAAAATAATCAGAGGGAAACAAACCGATGGCATGTCTACATGCAGTGCCGATGGAATTGCGTTTTCATCGTTTACAGGTGCTGCTTGTTGTTGTTGCTGCTGCTGCTGTTGTGGTTGTTGTTGCTGTTGTTGTTGCACTGCTCCGGATACTGCAATAAGTTGTTGCTGTTGTCCAACTGAACTGGTAGTTGTCGTTGTTGTCGTCAAAGAAATAATGCCCGACGACTGTCGTACCACTTCAACTGGTTGCTTTACACTGTAATCATGTTCAATTTTAGAAAAAATAATACTCATATCAATAATAATAAAAATAACATAATGGAAAATTTGAAACAAACATATTAAACAAATTACGATTTCCAAAATTAAACCTCTTGCCCTCTTGCTTCCTCCTCCCCTTCCCTCGCCCCCATAAAAATATTTTGTATATATTTTGACCTACTGATGTAATAGCGGTTCCGACAAAACCGCATAATTTCCATCAAAATAACGGAGGTTCTAGATTGGTAGCAAAGCATTAGCTAATGTGATAAGAATCTAGCATTTTTCGAATTTACAACTTTTACGTGAACAAGTTTGTCGCTATTTTCAGTCAGCATTGTTCAGAAAGATGCAGAGAAAATAGAAATATAGTTGTCCGAAGAAAAAAACGTTGCATAACTATAGTGGGAACTATCAACAACACATAGAACAATTAATTAATTGAGGGAGAACCCCGCTTATATCGCGACTGTAGTCACTGATCCAAAAAAAGATGAAATCTCGACAAGGTAAACATAACGCAGAATAACGATGTGTAAGCATTTCGCAGGGATTTCAAGAAAAATAAGTTGAATAACCGTGAAGATAAAAAGAGAATTTAGCAAAAAGAGCAAGCTGAAAAATCGAACGACGAAAGGGTAAAGTATCTGGTGATAACTGGAGACTAAAATGTAAATTTCAATTAACACATCACTTCTGATGCGTTCCTTCAGTTTGCTTGAGACATGTTTTAGCTAACAAATTCGTGCAGGAGTCATCAGGAAGAATTTGCCAAATATGGGGTGCAGAATTTTCAAGAATAAAAGATTTGTTTTTGGACAAAAATTTGTACAATTTTGTTAAAGCTTCTCTTCAAAAATGCTGAAGAGTTTGCTCCTTTAAGTAATGACAAAAAAGAATTCCGCTTTTTAATACTCTAACCCAAATGTTTAATAAAAAACGTTCTTAATGGGAACTCGTTCTTCATCGTTCTTCATGAAACTCAGCAACATCATTTTTGAAAAAATATTAAGAAATATATTATGGGAAGCTACATAACATTTCGAATACTTCCGTCAACAAGGATGTTACAAATACCATCCCGATTTCTCCAGTATCATATCATACGTAATATGTAGTATCATAAAAATTTTTTCCAGCACACATGACTCATCTTTGCAACGAAATGTTGCCCTTCTGGCTTTTATCACCAATGTACTCACTAACGTTAATCACAAAAAAATTTACCATCCATTAAGCACTCTTTTCATATGGTTTATAATTTCTGTTAGTGATTATTTTCTAAAAAAAAAGAAAGATCCATTTCCTGTCTTAAAAGTTTCATCAGTTCCCAAATTAAAAAAAGGCATTATAATCCCAAAATAAAATTCGAGTGGAAAAATTTGAGGTGCAGAATGAGAAGGTATAGGACAACATATTAAAAAGTTAAACTAATAAGTGGTTTAAAATCTAATCCTTAATTCTATCCATATCAGTGTCTGTCATCTGCCAGTGTCGCATTACCAAAAATTAATGACTACATGTTTTTTTATATCATCAGTTATCATCTTCAATATATAACGAGCATGCGCACCCTGACATTTTAATTTTGTGACAGAAAAGGGATAAAAAAACTGAAAATAAACCTTGTCTGTAGAATGATTCCCTTGGTATTTTTTGTCCCAAGTCCAACAGCCACGCTGTATGGTATTCCTGGAGGCGGTGGTGGTGTGGCTGGTGGCGGCGGTGAGCTGAGCGAACTTTCACCGCTCGCTTGACTAAAAAACCTTTTTTCCAAGTTTTCAGATCAAAAAACAAGTTTGAAATAAACAATCTTTAATTTAAACTTGTTAATAGTTCTATTTATTTCGATTTCTTGTTACCTAAATCATTGTCTGTTCAACCATTACCCTTATTTAAACTTCAAACCTAAAATTTATTCAACTTTATGAATGAAAAATGAATTTAGCTTTTGCTTCCCAGTTAATAACTGACAATATCAACCACTGAAATCTCAAAAATTTGGTTGCGTTATCCTTAGCTTTTCTCCGCCTCTTCATTTTTGATTTTAGTTTTCAAAAAAAATCAAGAACTCTTGAATGCTAGTTCACGATTAGATTTCTGAACCTCATAGAGCCCAAACAATGTCGTAAAACATCAGCTAAAACACTGGTCGTCAGTAAAAAAAGCTGCATGTCTTTATCGTCAGGAATTGGTTAAACGTTGTGAGACAGTCCAGGATTAAAAACTAGATAAAGAGAAAGCACTATGACATGTAATCATTAGGATTCCTCACAACGTTTGTCAATTACGGCAGGGTACGTTTTTGGCAGCATAATTTGGATGTTGGATGGTAATGCCATAAAAGGTGTAACAAAATCAGTTGTTAAATTGTTCTCAAAATTGCTCATTGTTAAGATTTTCGATGTTTACATTATCACTTACATTATCGAATAACTAATATTGCCAATAAGCTTAAATCAAGTAATGACCCAACCTTTACCCGCAGATGTAAGGAATAAACAATTTTAAAGCAATGATAATTCACGTATAAGAATTATTTTATAATAAGAAAAAAGTGATATTTAAGTGCCAAAAAATTATTCTGCAAGAGACTTTTTTTGAAACCCTAAAATTTTAGCTTCAAGTTTCTAATTTAGATCTGATTGAAGTCCAATTAAAAATTAAAAGAAAAAATACCGTACGAACCTGCAAACTATTTTCAAATTAGGTACGTTAACGTTACGGATATTTAACATAGTAAGTTGGAAAAATACACATATGTATACATATGTCTATGCACACACACGGTAGAATATATGAATACAATTAAAATATGCCGATGAGCTGCTATAAAAAGCAAATATAGGGTATGTTCTTAACCATGTAGTATCGCGCCAGTTTCAGGAGATCAACAAAAAAAGACAACAATTGTTTTTAACAGGGATCTTCAAAAGAAATATACTCACTACCTAAACAAATCCCCTGTTTCTTAACATATCTGGTTCTTCACCTTAAGTATCTTGTGTAGCAATCCTCTTCCAGTATAGTAGAATAAAAATTTTCAAACGTGTAAAGTCCATAAATTTGTATTTTGTAAAATTAGGAATTACTAAATTTGAACAAAAGTAAATAAAAATTTATTACATCCAGATAATGAAAGCCAATCTATTTCGCTTCCCTCTCACTGAGAAGCGATACACACCAAAAGACTGAGAGGTGAGGAACTTGTAGGAACTAACTAACAGCAGGTCACTAACCTGGTAAGTTTTAAAGGTGTAGCTGGTGTACTCCTGCTAGCTGATATTTGTCGGGTCAGAAGTACACTGGGCTCGCCGCTCAAATGTCGTTGTTTTGCTGTATTGTCGTCCGTTTCCTACAAAAACATTGCTCAAAGACTAGACATAGAATTAGTTGGCATAGCGTCTACTAGTGAACAAATTTTCTTCACTCAAAATGGTGGTATTTACCTGAAATTCCCCATAAAATTAATTTCCCAGCAAAAAGGCTGGTATTTTAAATAATAACAATATTTCTAGAAAATGATATGTTTAACTGGGTATAAAGGACCTTCGGTAAGACCGGCGCAGGTGATGCAGCTGGTGATATTCTGCCATCGACATTGTTTTCCATTTTTTCATCAGAATCAGCCGAACCAAAAATAGCACCGCCTAACTGTGGCGTATATGATTGTAAATCTAATTCATCATAAACTCCTAGAAATCAAAATCAGTTTTTCTCTATAAGAAATCACGCACGTTTATAAATTCTTGAAAACGTTTTAAAATGGGAGACAATCAAGAGAATTCAGCCTTTCGAAATCTAATAGATTTCAAGATGAACATATTTTTATCACACATTTCCTCATTCAGAGTGGCTGAAACAATTACCTGTTGTTTCGGGATCAAACGACTCAGGATCATTTTCACTTTCAGGATCGAGAGATTCGATGTACATTTCGAAGGGTTCTTTTAAAGCATCCATTACTGTCTTACTTTCCAATGTTTCGTTATTGACAAGCCTCATACAAATTTCTAACTTTGATACGTGAAACCTTATCCGCTCCAGGTGTTTTCTTAAGTCATCCAGTCGTTTCAATTTCTAAAACACTTAGTGCAAGCAAAATCATTACGCATTTTCCATTAACTGTTAGCAGGTTGCTCGGCTGCTGTTTCTTATTTGAAGTAAAAAAAAAACTGGAAGAATATGAATTACGCTCTAAATGAACTAATAATAGCGATGTTCTTTTTTATGCCTATATGACATATATCTGAAGTTTGGCAGCTGCTGGAAATGACAGAGACTGTCGTCAGTAACATACTATTCCTTTTTCACCATCTACTTTCATCAGATAAAATGATTACTTTCTAAAATTCAGACATCTTAACAAAACAGCAAAATGAAGAGAAAGCGAAGCGGGAGAATTTCTGCTTAAAAAATGTGAAAAAATTTTCCGCGTTGCCTAATGAATTACTGAAAAAATACGCACAAGATAAAAATCGACTGACCTCTTTCTCGCCTTTCTTTGGATCATCCCTTTTACCTTTCTTTCTCGTTTGATCAGCTGTTGACAAAGACTCAATTTGTGATTCAGTCTTATCAGCTTCATCTTCCAAATATCGTATTTGGCACTAAAAAGCTACTATCAAAAATAATGCTGGAATATATGGATTATTTTTCCTGATTTAAAAAAAAATGCAAAATATTTAACTAATAGAAGAATACCTGCAACCACTCCACAGTTTCTGCTTTTTCTTTTTCGCGCGGATCAAGTTTTTCTTCAGCTGATAATCCTTGCTTGCTATGTGGTTTGGTTTTATTTTCCCTCTCAATATCTTTGAATTGCTCCATCCTTTGTTCTATTAGTTTCCGATAAGAAGTCAATTTATCTTTGTCCTGGAACGAGTACGAATTAGTACTATAAACATTCCAATAGATATAAAAGCAGCCATTAAACTGCCATGCAGTTCAATTTTCTGCAGTTCCATAGTATCCTGAATATTTCTCCAGTTTCCAAAACTTGAATAAAACTGCACATTTTGGGAAATGTATAAAATTGTATAATATACACGAAAAGTAACCTTGATATCGGATGAATTTTGCCAGCCCTTGATTTGATCTCTTAGTCTTTGCAACTTTTTTATTTCTTTTTTTAAATCATCCTGAAATATTTTTTTTTGGCACATGGTTTGACTGATAAATTAATACAGTGAAATCTTCGAACAGCAAAATAAGGCTGAAAATACAACAAATTTGCAATAAAAAAATTCTACAAAGATTAAGGTTCTCCAAATTCTCATCAAGCAAGTTTTCCTCTGGCTTATAAGTTTTTAACAGAAAGTAAACCTGGAATTTTTCTCTCTGGTTATCGCTATTCGCTTCCTGCATTTTAGCCATTGTTTCTTCGAATAATTCCACTCCTTCCTCCACCTATAGCAACATTAACCTTGTTTTATTTCAAACTAATGAATAAAAGAAATTTTAAAAAGGCTCTAAAAAATGACTCCAAATTGAAACAGTAAAGCCAACACAACCTTTTTGAAACATTTATCAATTTCATTGAGCAATTTTCGTTTCTCAGCCATTGAAATTCGTTTGACAGTTGGCTCAAAAAAAATATCTGATCAAACTCATTACAACCATAAAACACACAAATCAAATCTTTTCGCCTAGCAACTAAGCGCCACTAAACATTATTCTGCCCTATCCCATCATCATCAGTATGATTCTAATATTCGAGAAAGTACATTGTCAAAAACTAAACCTTAAAATGAACTTCAGCTATATCACTTTTAAAGCTGGTTAATAGCTATTTAGCACAAAATAAATTACGATTTTTGGAAACCCTGCAGTTAAAGATCAATGCGATAGGGATGGTCTGGAAAAAAAACTGTTAATGGAAAAATACCTAATTACAGAGATACAAGATACAAATGTGTAGAAATGAGATCGATGAATGATGAAAAACAGAGTCCCTCGCTGATCGCTTCCAAGCATTCAGCGGCGAGCAAAGCCTTTCGATACAGCAGTAGGAGTAACAACAGATGAATAGTTCCCAAGTTCAATAGTTCCTGTCGTCTTAATCCTGTGACCGATAAACGCTTCGTTCGTATAATATATCAGTGTAATAAATTATTATTGTTATTACTATTACTGTTTTCACCTCAGATTTGCCAGAAAAATCAATAATACGAGCTTTTAACTATAATAGGCGACCTGAAAATAATTCAGGAGAAAAATATTTCCTTCATAAAATAAAAGGATGTGTAATTGACGTTAGCAATTAAACCACCACGTCATATGCTGTTAATAAAAGTATAACCTATTACTAAATAGTATCCGAGATACAAAAACTTGAACACTATGACTACACAAAGTATGAGTTGCTTTTGTTATAAGAACTTATTTGCGCTAGAAAATCTGGAATAACGATATACAAATAGACCCCATATTGTCAAATAATAACCAATAACACATTATAATTGTATAATCTTCATAACGAACTACTGTATAAAGTAATTCAGTTTTTCCCAGAAAGATACAAATACATCCTGTGTCTACTTATGGAATGACAAGAAATATACAAGCTGCACATTCCACATCAGTTTACTTTCAAAAAAAAAATCGAAATTTCAAATATTATTCGAAATTTTCACTTTCTATTGCTGTTTGTAAATTTTAAAAACATCAATGAAACAGCAATTAATACTAGCAAGAACACAAATGGACATAAAGGCGAAATTATTTTAATGCTGTTAAGCATTAAAGTGCTCAAGAGTGCTAATGAAACAACAACAGTTAATATTCAGCACTAATAATGATATAAATATGGGGAAGTAATAAATTAACATATATACGTTTTACGAAGAAAATATGACCAAATACTAGCAAAGTGAAACACTTCCTGCAAAATAGCTATGCGTAAATCCTACGTCATTATTATCCAATGAAGATTGCTTCTAGAAAACGAAAAATCCTACGTTCTATCTTTGCAAAATAACATATTATGAACATAAAATACCAAACAACGAAGTGGTAGTGACAAGAGAGGAAATTCCAGAAAAATGCTGTCTTGTGCTATAAGTCAAAAGGGTATTGTAAAAATTTTCAACCAAATAACGTATGAAATATGTTACAGTATGGATGTAAATGGATCGATTATGACTTCATAATTACCTTCTGGAAAAACAGTTATTGAGCACAAATATTAAATGACTGTGGAAAAACATCTTAAATGGGATACTTCAAAATACACTGCAATCAAAATCCGCTTTGCTGTAGTAATACGATTAATGTTTAAAGTTTTCGAAAAAAAAAACGAACCAAATTTCACGACTTCAATATATTCAAGAAAATTCAATTTATAGCCAAAGTATTTAACATACTACAAGCAAAAAATTTCAAAAATCGTACAACCCAATATCGAAATTCAAATTACAACAAACTTCATTCATCCTGCACAATCAATAACTAAATACTGTTGTTTTGTCAGTTGATGGTCGCGGCCCTTAGCATTTCACGGTAAAAACTGACGCATTAATTATGTCGCTGTCATTGTGTCTTTGTGATAGGAATGGAATAAGTTGGTTCCGGTTGTTCGATTCGGACTATTCGGTTCGCTTTGATGTAGCTTCCTTTTGTTGGCTTACTCCTGTTTAATAGAGTAATTCATTTCCGAAAAAACTGCTTAATCCTTTGGTTAAAATGGCGTTATTTCCTTTCATTAAAATTACGCAACATTTCCTGTTTGCTAAACAATCATCAATTTTGCTCAGGTAACTTAACAGTAATTTGCTCGATCCTTGAAAATATGGGTTTTTTTTAATTTTTTTTTCACTGAAATACCTTTGAAAATTTTATTATGCACACAATTGTTTTTTTTTACCATTTGTACTACAAAATTTATAGATGATGTAAGATCTGCTAGATTCCCAGAAATGATTCCCGAATTCCTGACCTGATGCTCAATCCCTCTCATTGGTTTATTTGTTAAACAAAGTGTAAACATGTTACTTGGAATTGTGAGTGTTAATGAGTTGGCCTCTTCCAACTCATTTCCGGATTCAATTTATTCCTCTGTGGAATAAAGCTAAATTATTAGTTTGCTGTAGATTTATCATCAGGAAAATTCCAGAACATTTAAGAAATTCTAAATTAATAAAGCAAAAAATGTGCGTATAAACATTAAATTACTTATCGAAATATTACTACTGAAATTTAGCATTTAAAAAAAGGAAGAAAAAAAGCACAAATACATATAGTCAAAATGAAACATACCACTTCTTTTTTTTCGACGAATTTCTGAAGAACAACTCCGGCAAACTTCCCCTTTTTTTTATTATCATACAGCGTAATATTCCACGTACTGCATAACGTGAACGTTGCATATTCCACATGTTTTACTTCTATTTAATTAAATTGTTTTTTGTTGGTTGTTGAAGGAAAAATAAATTGAAAGTATCGAAGTTGCAATAATTGTGTGTTATTTGTCAAACAGAAGAATGCATTCAGTATTTTTTTAACAAATAAAATGTTACTTTCTGTTTTGCTTCCTTTTTGCTCTTTCAGCAATTTTCCTTTCTTTCTACTTTGTTTTTTTTTATTCTTTTGTAAAATAATTTAAATGTTTTATTTCCTTTCTGTGTTTAAAAGAGAAAAAGAAAAACGATGTACAATTTATTAGTAATAGGAAGTAATATCGATTGAATAATTAAATGCTACTAAATTATTAAGTGCAACTTTTCCATTATCGATGATGATATGAATGTTTCCGATTAGAATTATATTCTATTCAGGTTACACGGAATTAAAATGTCCTAGATGCATGAAGTGAAAATGAATAATTAAGATGAATGATATTATAGGTGAACTTGTTTGAAAGGCTTCTTTTTGTTCTGTTGTTTTTTTTTTCATTTATAGGGAGAATATGTGAAAAGATAGATCTCATAAGTACACGTTCTACGATTAAATGACAGATCACGGAAATGGAGAGGTTGAAATAAAGTGATAAATTTTACCAAGCAATCAAATTATAATAAGTGCTGCCTATATATCATATATTATCAATTTTGGTGATGTCCATGTTAATTCGACAGTAGTTGAATTTCATTATTTATCATTATTATTATTATCACCATCATTTACTACTGTTATTTTAGTTATTATTACTATTATTATTATTGTTATTATTATTAATTATTATTTTACAATTTTACAGGTTAGCTTTTCTTCCTCTAATGTTGTTCCTTATTTTTAAATAATTTTCAAAAATATTTTCTTGCTTTATTTGAAGAGTTTTTATCGAGATTTGCATGACATTTTCTGTGAAAATTTTCATTCCAATTTCATTTTTGACTTTGATAATAATTGACGAGAAATTGAAAATGTCAAGCAACAACTACAGTAGCAAAATAAAATCAGTAATAATGCTATTGGTATGATAATATCCAAGAGATAGTATTGATAAATATATAAATCATTGTATGCAAAATCAAAAATTTCAAATGGTCCAAATTTTATCGCATATTCCACGTGGACAACGAGAGATTCACGAGCCGATATCGGCTTATCACGTATCATTCGTGCCATTTTATCAGCTCTCATTTTATATCTAAAATTACGATATAATAATAATTATTATTATAATACTTTCTTCATTTTTGCTTCTCCCGCTAATTAGGCATTTCTGTAAAGTGAAAAATGCTGGCCTAACTATACGGATTATACATGCCTTTTGCTAAAGTTCATTTCTATCTAGTCTTCCAATGATGATTTTATTTATTAGTTGAAAAAGAAATTTAATTATGTGTAATAAATTCTAAAAGCAAATTATCATTCATATCATATCAAATAATAGTAATAATGAATTTCAACTGATAGTTGCAATTATTATTCTTGTCATTATTTTTATTATTATTGTTATTGTTATTATTGTTATTATTATTTATTATTTATTACTTATCATTTATTATTTATTATTTATTATTATCACTTTTATTATTATTATTATTGTTATTATTATTATTAATTATTCGCTATTATTTTTGTATAAATTTGTTTTTCTCTCATAAATGTATGATTTTTATTTTCTTAAGCAAAAATTTTTAGACTTAAACTGTTGCATTTAAAGTGTTATTTTATATTTAAATAATTGGAATAGAATTAAACAACAAATGACGATGTATGAATTTTTTCCACCTTCTTTTTTCTCTTCAAATTTAATTCAATATTTTCATTCTTCACAAGTTTTGATTTAATTAAGCAAAAAAGAGAAAATTATAAAATTATAAACTAACGTCTTAGAATCTATGATGCTATTCAGTGCATTTACTAAATTTTCTTCCGTAACAGCTACATGTTCAATTATAATTGCAATTTGTGCACGTTTCATCACGCGACTGTTACGCATTTGTTCCGCCGAAAAAGGTATGCAAATAAGTGGTACGCCAAAGTGTACTGCTTCCATAATTGTATTCGAGTCACAGCATGTTATTAATGCTTGCAAATTTTCATGCACTAAAAAACGGAAGTGATTGCATCTTTGAAATATTTAATTCAAATTTAATTCAATTGTTCAGTTAATTTTAATCTAATAGGACAATCATAAGAATGGATTATGATTTTTATTAATTAAATTATACTATCATATTAATTATAATTGCATTTCTTACAATAATATAATAATAAATGATAAATGTTATCAACAATCTTACCGAGTAAATCTTTTTGTGATATCCAGTTTTTGTTAATAACATTAGGAATATCAGTGATAAAATCATTATCAATATCATAATTTAGCAAGAATGTTATCTAAATCATGTTTAATGATGGTGAGTTTATTTTGATCAGTTATTTCTTTCTCGATTACTGTAACCGTATTCTAATATACGTAATGTGATTACAGTATATTAGTGCTAATATGAGATTTTAGAAATATTTTGATAAATAATCCTTCCTTATTTTGCAGTTTAAAATTAAATCAAATTACAACTCTTACCATGATTCTTTTAAAGTCATTAATTTTAAATAAAATTAAATGTAAAAAAAAATGATCTTATAATTAATAATAATCAAATGCATACCTTTGGAAATTTCTTCAATACGTTAATTAAATTATTATTAATATCTGGCAAAATTTGACTAATATTTGAAAGTGTACCAAATGATATCATTACTATACCATCTTCTGCTTGATCCATTAACATTTGATAATCCTAAATATGCAAATGCATATCTTATCGTTTAGCTATCAATTATTTTAATTATTCAGTTGTATTCAACAATTATCAGACATATATTTTTTTACTGCTACTCCTCCTTATTAAATTCTAACTTTCAATGAGATAAAATTCTAAAAAGAATGAGAAAATGAGTAAAGCTAAAATTTGAAGTTAAAACTATAAATTTAATTCTAAACGACAATCGAAAAAGAGAAAATTGGCAAATTTTTTCACTGTCACTATAAAATGACAAATCAACCATTGCGGCAGCAATAAATAGATTCTTAAATAAATTAAACTTTAATTCTGACTGAAATAAATATCTATACACCTGGAGAAGTTATAGCCCACTAACCATTTATGCCATCTATGATTGCTTCTCTTTCTTGGCATACTTTAATATTACTTAACAAAAACTGGAAATAAATTTTATTTAACCTCTTTTAACGGTTCCGGTTCATCTAATGTTATTCCACCAATGAAAACAATTTTTTGACCACTCAGCCGTGGGAATTGCATAAATTCATCGGAATTTATTAATGCCAAAGAGCTTTTTCTGATTGCTTCCTGAAAAATTTAATTAATTTAAACAAATTTCTAGTAATAATATTGGAAAAAAAAAATCTTATTTTCAAATAATTTCACTTTTGAAATGAATATTTTTAAAAATGTTGAAAAATGAATTAAAAAATACAACAGTTTTTAATTTTTATGTTGATATGAAGTGCTTATACACATTCACATACGTACACGTAAGTATTCAAGAATGTACCGGAAGATAAAAATCATCAGAGAGATGTTCGCTCAATCTATGATGTATTTCCGGAAAGAGTAAAAATCGTTGTAGGAAATAGAGTTGCATGTATGAGATGAAATTGCTAAGTCTTTGAAAATAGCTCATTTCATCAGGCATATTATATGATAATGTTGCTAAAAGAAAGTAATTGATAATTATGTAATTTAATTACGTAAGTTTTTAATTACTCGTAATTAATATTTTTAAGCTAAAATTTTAGTATCATTTCAATTTTTTTTAATCAAAGTACGTTTGATTGAGTAAATGTGCTCTTATCATTTTTTGCTCTTATCGTCTCTTATCATTGAGTATACTTCCAACTTATCATTTTTTCAAATTAACAATGAATTAACAAAACCTGGCACAAAACTTGGATTACTGCTAACTCCCAATGGATCAATGATTACTTCCATCATATCAGTTATCGATACGCTTGCATACTTATCAATGCCCAATTTGTGAAATAATGCAAAACCACAAAAATTCATCAATTCAGTGATTGCAAAATCGAAATTTTCCAATTTTAAACGCTTCAACAATTCGTCATCTTGCAGTTGCTCTGATTATGATAAGATGATGATAATGATAAGATGTGAGAAATTTTGATCAGTGATTTGATCAAATGAGCATTTTTTTCCGATTCAAATTTTAAATTGTTCAAATGAAATGCGAATATTATTAGATAATTGTGCGAAAAATTCCTAGCACTTATCATTGATGGCGCAAATGTCTTCAAACACAAAACGTGTATTGCGCAAAATGATAACAATTAATTGAACAAACATTATGTAGTAGTTACTCAACAACGTTCGTATATTATTCAATTCAACAAAAGTAGAAAGTATAAAACTTGCAAATTTTAAAAAATTTAAATAAAAAATTAAAATATACTAATGCAATTTGATAGTTGTACATCGGTAAATTCACGAAATACCTGAAACAAATAAATTTGAAAAGTAAGATAATGTTGAAAAATATAATTAATGGCTTTTAACAGTCTCGTTTAGGAATATTAGCATATTTTTTCCATTGGGCAAATTAATTTTTGCAAAAATTAATTAATTAATTAATTAATTACCCGAAAAATTTCTCCAAAAGAATAAGCATTCGTAGACAACATGTTGCGAAGTGGATGTTGAACTGGAGCGGATACTGCGGATGATGTGACAGCATATGACTTATCTTCGATAAGTTTTGCTAATTTTGATCCATGCATTTTAACCGTTGGATCTGCCACAGGTAAATAGATCACCTGAATTACAGAACAGCTAACTGAGGTAGTAATGTGGAAAAATTTGTAATTAAAATTGTTAAAATAAATGACTGAACAAACTTATATGTCAACAGCAATGTATAATTTGTTTTAAAAGTAATACTTTAAAATTTAATAGAAAATAGCTGATTGTATGAATTAATCTTAATCACAGGAATTAATGGCAACATATAAAAGTAAAAATTTTGAATTTTAGTGCGAATGAATTCCAATTTCTAGCAGTCCTAAAAATTTTTGAATAGTACAAATTTCGAAATTTCCCAGCAAAAATTTGCATAATTTTATTTCTAAAAAGAAATTAAAATAATTTAATGCTATTTTTGATTTATTAGTTATTAGATTTGATTGTAAATTACAAGAAAAAAAAAAGAAGATGCCATCTATTTCGATGCTATATTATCTTTGAAAATTGTACATTTATTTTTTTTTTAAAAAATACCTCAGTTATTTTTAAATGGTTAAAAAGAGGTAGTTTATTTTTTTTTTAAAAAAAGGTAACAAAAAATGCATGTCAATTTTTAGTACTATCTTATTTGTATGACTTAATACTTCCAAAACATTAATATTTACTAACGTATAACTAATTATACGTAATATTTAATTTTACTACCATTTTAATCGTGAAATGTAAATAAGTGTTACACATATTTATTTCATTCAGAGTTGTTAGCTTAATATTTATTCATATTCATATATTTTCTTTTATAATACTAATTAATGAACATTAACATTACCTTGCTGATATTGAAAAAGTCACTTTTACATTCATACACATTTTAGAATAACTTATGACTATCATTATTATCATACTGATTATAAAATTATAAAATTACTTTCATACTGATACGTATTGATTTGTAATTTCAGGTAGAAATTTATTAATATCAGTATCACTCTACTGATACAAACATGGAATTACTTACATATTCATGTATTTTTTACTGAAATAATTTATTGATATAGAAATTACTGTACTGAAATTACTATTTTAACTATTTAACTAACAACATCATGGCCGGCTTTTACGAGTTCATCAGCAATACGACCCAAATAGTTGACATTTTCAGGATGAGTGCCAGGTGAATAAACCAATATTTTATAGCTGCAAACATTTTGCCACAACAATAACGATAACATCAAGCATACCTTCTTCATTATTTAATAAAAAAAAATCTGAAATAAATTTCAGGTAAAAATATTATCACACAACAAACGTACATTGACAAAATGAAAGAAACAAAAAGCAAAATTTTTGCAAGAAACTCTTTTCTTTAAATAAATTTAAAATAAATAAATTTAAGAAATTACTTATAACAAGCAAGAGGCTATTGAAAACGATTCAACGATGTGCATATACTAAGGACAGTCGGTGTAGTAGTAAACATTAAAATGTCAAATTGAATATTTCAGTAATTGATTTTTACAATGTGTTAATTTTAAAAAAAAAAGAAGAACCTGTTTGTCAATTAATTTATTGCTTAGAAACCTTATTGCTGTATAGAAATTTACTGCTTAAAAACCTGAAAAAAAGTTTTTCATTTTTTTTTCGTTAAATTTTTCAAAACTGAAGAAAAAAGACATTCAATATAAAATGAAATGCAAAAAAAAAATTTAATAAATTCTTCATTTCGAAGCAAAATTTTAGCACACAATTAAATATGAAGTTGTTTGGCGATAATTAAACATATATATTTAACTAATTTAACAAAAATAAGATTAATTATAGGTTTATTAAAATTTTCATTTGTTTTACGAACCTATGAAATAGTTGAAATAGTGAAAGATGCAGAAGTGAACCTTACGACGATGACATTTGGTATTATTTTATAGTATTTAAATTAATTTACATCTTTACGTATTACTATAATACGTATTACGTATTACTTTACGTTTACGTATTACGTATTACTTTACGTATTACTATGTATTACTATAATTTTTTTGCACTGCAAAAAAAAATTAACAAAGCAGACGATAAATTCTACGACTAAAACTTATTAAATTTTGCAATAAATAAGAAATTTGTAATTAATGGTTTCTGACACACTAGTGATATCAATAATTGAAATACGATATTTCACTACAGGAAATAATATTTTAAAATTTCAATTATACGTTTGTTTCCAATTTAAAAACAAAGAAATTTAAAAAATTCAACAAATATTTGCATTAAAATTTTCAAATTCAACTTCACAAAATATAAAGTTAGCTTTCGAGTTGAATTATTAGGAGCTAAAATTTGAGCATAAATTGTTGTCCTGCGTAATGTATCTAACTGTATTGCATACGAAATTAATTATAATTCCATTTTCAATTTGATTTTATTTTCTAAAAAATCAGCTGAAGTAAGAAATGTGAATTTTTAAATAAACAAGAACATTCATTTCATTCTTTTTTCAAGAGTTTCAATTTTCGACATAGCATTTAGAAGATAATTGTATGACATAAAAAACTAATATTGAAATTTTTAATGCAAATATTTACTTTGCATTAATCGAAAATAAAATTAATTTTTAATAGATGTTTCAATCTAATGTTTAAAAAAATTAATACTGAGCGGAAAAGTTCTACGCAAACATGATAAATTAGATCTTAATAATGCTTACAACACAAGTTATCAATTTTATCAAATTTTAATGCAAATTATCAGTTTTAAATTGAATTGTTTTGACAATGTAAGAAAATAAATAATTGCAAATATAAATATATAACTTTAAATGTGATTGTTTCAAGTAAGGATTTAACAGCAACAAGTAAAAGTAATCAAATCAATTATTATTGATTTTAATTTGGATTATGTCAAATTTGAAATTTAAATTTTACATTTGGGTTTTTAAATGCTGAATAGAAAAAGCTTGATAATTTCACCGTATATCATTATTTTATCATTGTATTATCATCTTTGTTAGTAATTATGTCATTATATTATCGTTGTATAAATAAAAAATGCTGTAAAATAACTCTATAAAAATTTTAAAAGTTAAATATAAGTACAACTTAGGCTGATCATAGAGCCCCATTTTTTCACTGCCTTTTAATCTGTGAAGAAAAGAAAAGAAATTCACTTTCATGGAGGCAGCATGTACATTCGACTAAATATTTTGATTTAAAAGTTTTTTCAATTTTTTAACTCTAATTTAAAAAAAAATTAAATTAAAAAACATTGATAATTTTTAACACAGTATTTTTTATTTCATTATTGTAAATTATATCAGTGTAAACTGTCAATTTAATACGTTGCAAATTTGAGACGTCACAAAATGACGTTTAATACGCGATGGTTGTAGTACGTGGTAGTACACTAGGAAGCATAATAATTATGCTCAAAGATGCAGAAGTAAAAGAAATTTACTTGAAAATGTCAAGCCGGCCAATTAAGTATTCCTGTTTTTACGGAATTGACACATCAGAGCGCAAGGATTTAATTGCCATAAGTAGGTCCGTAGAGGAAATAACGGCAAGCATAGAGGTAAACAGTTCAACCTTCTTAAGTATTGATAAGCTATCATCAGGCTGTTAACGGAGAGAGGTGTAATAACAAAGCGCCACAATACTGTAACGCTTGTTTTACTGGTGATTATCCGACTGGCAAGTAATCTAAGCAAGATTACCAGAATTTAAAAAATTTTAAAAAAAAGTGAATAGTTTTGTTTTGCCAAGCTCTTTTGATTTATACAATAAATAAATAATTTATTAAAGTAAAACAACTGTAGTAGGTAGCACTACAATTATATAGCTGAAGTATTACAGTACTCAATGAAACACCATTGTAATTAGTAAGATCATTTTAGAAACTATTTAATAAAATTGGTAGTATGTTTTAGAACAGTATAAATTATAAAATAGAGGCATATAATTGAGCAAAAAATTACTGGCAACAATTATATTCCCATCTTATAACTGCTACTATACGGTATTAGACCGTATTTTAGAAGTGGATCATGTGAATATGAGAAAATTCACTGCTTTGCTTCTTTTATTAATGTATTATATCATTTCAAGTATTTCAAGTATTACGGTATTTGGTACGTATGTCGAAAATGATGAAAATATTTCTGAAATGTATTTCATTCCAGCATAATGCGATATTTTTTTGGAATTCTACCGTATAACTATAAATGCTATTAGATTAGTGGTTAATTGTAATACTGTATAATACGACAGGCGATAGCAATATACGGTAGTAGTTATTTAGCAATATACGGTAGTGTTGAAAATGAAGTTGTGAAAAAAAAATCCACATATTTTCGTATAATATAATAATTTTTCAGTATTTCATTATATAACTGTAAACGCGATTTATTGCTTCAGATGAGAAGTTGCGGCGAAAAGAAAGTTGAAAGAGAATTGAAAGTGATAATTTAAAAATAAAATACTCTAGAAATCATTTAATTATAATTACAAATGCTATTATTATTGATTTTGATTGATTTTTTAGATTAATTCAAAATTATTGTTCGCCAGTTCTAATAAATCTTTTTTTAAATACTTTTGAGTGTATTTTTAAATGAAATTATACAATCATTGTAAAATTTTGAATTTATTTAATACAATAGAATGTTATAGTTTCTGGAAAAAAAAATTGGAAAATTTTTATTTTAAAAAATCGAACAAATTTTTTTTTAATTTCTAAATTTTATTTTTATGCCATTCCTACTAATAATTAATGATTTACTTATTAATGATTTACTTGCACTAATCGGCTTCCTCTTTTCTGATTTCTAAAAAAAAAGATCAATCGAATTTTTTGTATCCTTTCTAAATCATTACAAAAATAGAAGGAAAAAATATGAGAAATAGAAGGGAAAAGTGATATGGCAGAGGAAAAAAAAATAATTTTAAAAGACAAGAGCAACTGATAGTGTGATCTTTGGTATATCATTTTATCTATCAATCTTCTTCCTACTCAAACAGTTCCCTTTCTTCTTCTTTTTTTTGAGATACTTTAAGTGAAATTTTTTTTTCTGACGGATAATAGGAAGAGGAAAAAAGTAGCGGGAAGAATTTAAGATGATAATGTTTAAGCTTAATGAGTAAATTTAATAATTACCGGAGCAAGAGAGAGAGAGGGGGGAGAAGAGATGAGAAGATGTAAGAGTAACAGTTAGAATACAATACATAAAAGAAAAAAAGGAAAATGTTAAATGACAGAGGTCAAGGATCGATTTGACAAAAGTTACATTAATAGGAAATAAATGGCACAAAAAAAAGGTGGTGGCTGATCTTTCATCTCATCACGCGTTGTAGATGTTGCATTTCCCATTCTCATTTTCCATTTTGGAACTAAATTTTGCACATATTTTATGTTATTTTTCCTTTTGTTTGATTTTTTTTCGAGTAATTTTTACAATATTTGATAAGGGAAATTTTGAATTTTTCATTTAATATTTAAATTTGAAATGCTGAAACACTTAATTTCTTTTTTTCATTTTTTATTTTTCACTTACATTTTGATAGAAACAGTCTTTTTTCTTTTATTGTTTACTTTCTTCTATTCCTTTTAGCAATAGTTAGCATTGAGTGTGTTCTTTTGAATTAGATAGATTTATTAAGTGTTTCAATGAAATTTAAGCACTTATTCACATTTCCACTTATGATTGGTGAATTAAAATTTCATTTTGTAACATTTGGAAATACATTGGTAATTTACAAATTTAAATATATATTTGTAAATTTAAAAGTGAAGAAAAATATGTGAGATATTTTTGGGGAGTAAAAAAGAAAAATCTCACAATGCTCTTGATGACAATTATGAAATATGAAATTGCTTTCGTATTGCAGAAAAAATTTGCAAATATTTAAATTAAATAATCAAGTTTAAAAATCGATTGAATTTTAATTCGTCAGTGAGAATTAAGTGATTAATCAAGCTTTAAAAATTACTTGAGCAAATTAAATATATAAAAATTTGCTATACCATTATAATAGCAAATTTCATTGTTTTATTAATGATCATTGCTCATGAAAGTATGAAGTATTTTTACTTATCATAGATTTATACGATTACAAAATTTAAATATTTAAGTGCATAAATGTAAAAACAAACCGAAAATTTAAATGTTTGCATAAAATTTCGCCCTTTTTTCTCTTTTTTAGCAAACCATTGTGTCTCTGTTTTTTTTCCATTAATTAGTATAATTTTGATAAATGTATTAAATTAGAACTTAAGAAAAAAAATGAAAGCTGTTAATTTACTTCTACTTTGCTTTTCTTTGTAGATTCTAATTTTAATATATGCAAAAATTATTTTTAGTTTTAAAAGATTAAAACTTTTTATTCTTGTTATAAATTAATAAATTTTAATCAAAATCAGTACATTGATTAGATAACACACCGACAAGTTTTCTTTTAAATTAACCTTAAACTTTAATTATTTCAATCAACGAGTGTATCGCTAAGGAAGAAATCAATGACAAATTTTTACAATTTACCTGCCCTTTGCCCTTCTGTTTGCTTTTCCCTCTAAAAGTCCCCTTTCTGTTGCAGCTCTTTATCTTAACGAACCGCATGGCGCAATTTTTTTTTTAAAGTGATAAGATTGATTTGTTAAATTAAACTTAAACTATTTCACTGACTCATTGATTGATTTATTGCCAGTTGGTCGAAGATAATTTAACGTTTCAAAAGACTTTTATTGTCACACAAAAAAAGGAACGAAAAGTTAAAAAAAAAACAAATAAACAAACATAACCGCAATGTTCTCACTGTTCTGTTGTTCTGCCAATTACATTCATTGCTTTTCTTATTTCTCCCCAATCATTTTTGCTTTTTTTTAATAGCAGCAAATATCATTGTAATAAATTAATTATTGCATTCAATTTTATTTCTTAATTAATTAACTGCCTTAGTTACTATGATTATTATTTTCGAAACATTTACTAAATATTTTACCAATTTTAATTTCATTAAAATGCAACTTTTTTGAACTAAAATGGATCATTTGGAGTTAAAAAGTGAGGAATAATTTTTGCAAATTTATTTTTTTTTTGATTCAAAATTTTTTTGCAATTACATTGAAATATTCTTACTTCGAATACAATGCGTTTATTTTGTTAAACATCGTCGTCACGTGTGTAATTTTTCGGAAAAAAAATGAAAAAAAGAATTATTTCTTCTTTTTACGAGACAAAAATTTACTGTAAATGAATATTTTTATTATTTTCTATTCTTTCAATCATTTTTGTAAAAAAAATTTTTTGGACTTTTTACATTTTTTTTAAAACGACAAAATTTTCTGAAAAAAAAAATTTTAATTTATCACTTTGAAGTATTTTGCTGTACATATATGTGCATATTTTTCTTTCAAATGTATGTTTCTATTGTGGAGAGAAATTTTTTCTTTGAAAAAATTTACTATGATGTGATGGGATGGTAGCCCTATCGTTGAAGTCATAGCAAAGTAAACTCATCGTTCAAGTGATAGCAAATCAACGTATCAATGAAGTGATAGGAATGCAATACATCATTACAGCCATTACTGATTATGACGTGATAGCAATACAACGTTTCATTTGCACCTATCACTGATTATGACGTGATAGCAATGCAATATTTTATTGTAGCTATTACTTTTTTTTAAATCATTTTTTTAATGAAAAAAAATTTTTAATGAACAATTATAATGTGTTAATGAACGATGTGTTTCACAACTTTTTTTTTCTTTATGATATCTTTAAAAATTTATGCAAATAAAACTATTGATAAATTTGTTCGAAATACTTAATAGTTGTGAAATAAATAATTCTGTCAAATTTTTTTTAAGAAAATTCTTTAAATGGTTTTATTTTTCAAGTAAACTAATCTCTTTTAAATTTAATAAGTTTTAAAACAAACTATGCAATATGTGTAACAATTAATTTTCATCAATGCAACAGTTGTAAATTATTGTCTATTAAAGCTACTTGCTATATTGTACTAAAGGAAAGTTTAAATTTGTTGTAGACTATTTCAAAATTTGTAATTCATTCCATCTTCTTCCACTGGTTAATTAAATGAGAATATTAAAATGTGAAAGTGATAGGAAATGGATATGATGGTGAAAATGTTATCTGATAGTGGCAGGGTAGTTTTGAAATTTGTTAAATCTTTATATTTTTTTTTTGCAATTTTTTTACAACCATATTGTAGTTGTATTTTTATCTATCTATGCTGGCCACTTCATTTGCTAGTAGCTTTATTGTTTTGATAATACAATAAAATTTTTATAAAATTATTTGCTGTATGAGATAAATAATAGTCATGAAGTTTTGGCATATCATTTATGAATGCTATTGAATTATTAATGTACATTTGTTCCTAAAAACTTTCAATTATCAATTTAAAATGATCGGACCAAGAAGCTATAAAAATAGCTAATTATTTTTATGAAATTAGGAATGTAACAAAATACCAGCAGTTTTTTTAACAAATATGAAATTTTATCCCTTTTAATAATGTGCCTGTCAAATTTCGATGTCTCAGCTTTAAATCATAAATGTTAAAATTACAAAAATATAAGACATATATATGTATTGAAAATTAAAAAAGTTCAAATGTAGAAAATAAAAAAAAATCAGACAATTTAATAATAACATTATTATTTATTCAGTGACAAATTTTCGTTTATTTTCTCTTTCTTCAGAAATTAAATTATCTTTTCCGAAGCGAAATTGCTGTGTTTTTTTTTGTTAGAATTTTTTCTTATTGAAAAAAAAATGTGTTATTTTCTTATCATTTGATTTTTAAAAAAAAATAGGAAAAACAAACAGTACTTCTTTTTGGTATACTTTTTTCTGAGTACTGAAAAGTCCAGTTTTTTTTCTCCATAATTTCTTTTATAATAGTTTTATAATAGTTTTTTTTAGTGGCAAAAAAATTATTTTCCATTTTGTCTCTGTCTCTCCCTTCGCCCTCTACCTTTCTATCTGAAATATTTTTTTGATAAAACAGTTATTTGCGTTAATATCTATGAATTTTTATCGATCGGAAGAAAAAACAAAAAATTCAATTAATTACTTTCTTGCATTCCTTTTTTCCAAAAAAAAAATGTATTTTTAAAGCTGCGAAAAAAGGAAGTAAAAAAAGAGCATTTCTATTTTTGCATGACAAGTGTCACCTTCTTCGAGAAGACACTAAACTTTCCTCTGTTCCCTTCCAATTTTTTTTTTCTTTTTTTTGTGGAAGTGAAACAGTTTTAAACAATTTGCAGTATGTTGACAGGTAATGTTTTACCAATTTTTTGATTACCTCCTATCTCCTCCGAACTTACACTTATTCGTCTTTTTCTAATTTTTCTTCCTATTTGATTTTACTTTCTCTCTCCCTCTCTGTATTTTTTTTAAATTTTATTCCAATTGATAATGCTATTTTAGATTTATTATAATACATTTTAAATGACATTTTTCCTCTTTTTTTACTCTTTTTAATTTGAATTTTAAATTTTATTCTGTACTTTTTTTTTCTGTATAATTTATTTTTCAGCTATTACAAATAAAATAATATATTGAAGACACCACACCTGTTCGTGTTAGGAACTGATGAAAATAAAAAATTTAAATATCAAAAAGAAATTAGAACTTGTAACTGATATATGCGATAGCGATAAATTTTTATGAAATTTTATGAATTTATTCAGTTTTTTTAATGCTAATTTAAATTAGCAATCATCAATTTAAAAGAGAATGAATGAATGAAGAGCTGAACGAATGATTACATAGCTAATTGTTACATCGTTTTTATCATTTCCTATTAAAGCTTATCACTGAGTTTACTGAGTGGAATAATATTTGAAATGTTATCGTCGCTGACTGCAACTTTTTATGAGCATTTTAAAATGCTCATTTATAATTCCTTCTTCATCATTACATCAAATAAATTTTTGCTTTCACATTCCCAATAGCTTTTTCATTTATGAAATTCAATTAATCAATCAAAAATGATTTCATTTTATTGTCTAAATTGATATGATTGTTTTCTATTGATTAATTAACACATGTTCTTTTCGTTCAGTGATAAGAGAGTGACCATTTTTGTCCTCATTCATTCCTACTATTTAAGTATTAATTAATCAGAAACAAAAAATTTGATAAGTGCAATTTTTTGCACTTTTTTTTTATAATTTCATTTTCATGATAAAATGTATTTTTCATAATAAATGAATAAATTATACCGTATCGACTGATCATAAATGCTGTGTGGGAGTTCACAAATGAAGTATATTTTGAGTTGAGAAATGAAAAACCGGATCGTAAAATGGTTGCTCAATGATCATCGGCAGCGAAACGGAAAGAAAGAAAAAATGAAATTGTTTTTTCCCATTCATTTCATCTTATCTGAAGAATTTATTTCTTAATGAATTATTTTTATTGCATATATTTTGTTAATTAATTCAATGTACTGATAAAATTTACATTACTGATATTCAATATTAAATGAATATAAAATCAAAGTTATCAGTGAAATTCAAATAAAGTATTACTAATGTGTTTGTGCAGGGAATGACCTTTTTTGTTGTTTCATATAAATTTATTGCAATTCATAATTAACTTATAGATATGTAGTGGAAAAAGCACGCATATTGTTGGAGTTAGCAATGAAAATGGCTTTGAAGTGAGAAAAGCATTGTAACTTTTAATTAATTTAATTTTATTGATTAATTTTTCCGCACATTTTCGTACTTTTTCCGAAGATTCGTTAAATTTATCATTATTATTATTATTAATTATTATTATTATTATTATTATTATTATTATTATTATTATTATTATTAATTATTATATTATTATTATTATATTATTAATTATTATTATTATTATTCTCTCTCGTTATGATTGTTTATTGCGACATCTTTTTTGTCATCTTTTCACATTCTAAATTATCTACAATTTATATATTTTCAAAATACGTTCATAAAATTTTAATTTTATCAAATTACTTAATTTTTGTTGCCAAATTATCTTCACTTTCTCAACAACGATAATATCAGAGCAAAACATAATGTATAATTGATAATTGATATAGTTTTTATCGAATTGTGTGTGTATGTGTGTGTGTGTGTGTGTGTGTGTGTGTGTGTGTATGTGTGTGTGTGTATGTGTGTGTGTGTATGTAAGTAAGTAGTGTAAAAAAGTGTCAGCAAAGAAAGATTACAAAGGAGATGAAGAGGGGGAGAATATGAAGTCGGAAAGTTTGGGGAGAAAAAACGGAAGGATGAATGAAGTGAGTAGCGGTGTTGTCGGCGGAATTGTCCTGAGGGTGAGGCCTGTTGTAAATTTCAAATATCCCATCTACCTCTTTCCTCGATATTTTCAAAACTAACAACATCCAATAGCTCTTTTATCTGTTTTGCTAATAGAAAATGCATTTTTATTTTCCAATTATTACTTCATTACCTCTCTCTCTCTCTCTGTCTCTCTCCCTCCCTCCTTATTTTTTCCTTCTCCCAATATATTACTTTTTATTTTTTTCCTTTTTATTTGCAATAATAAATTAAATTAAATTGAAAAGTGTGAAAAAAGAAAAGTAAGTGAATATTAGTTATAACATTTCGACTTTATTAAAAAGTTTGTAAAATATTTGCTTAAAAAATTTTTCAGAGAAAAGAAAACGAACAAAAGCTTTTTGCCACTTTGCTCTTTGGTCGCTTTTTTTTTGCTTTTCCTTAAAAAAAGACAGGAAGTTAAATAAAACGAAATGTTAGAGTGAATGAAAAGAGAAAGAAGTTTATGAGTGAATAATTTTGTTTTATGAAAATGATATTGATAGAAGAGAGAGGGAGAAAGAGATGGAGAAAGAGTACAGGAATATGTAATTAAGTGGAATGGCTGGTAGGACGTGTAAGACGATATTTTTATAAAATAATCAAAAAATTTCATTAGCTAATTTTCGAATTGAATTTAAAAGTTGTGAAACGATTAAGATGAAGAATAGCAACGATAACAATAGCTGTCAAAATGATATCCATTGTTTTCATCTCTCCATCTCTTTCTTTCTCTCTCTCTCTTTTGTTTCTCTTCAAATTTAACAAAATTTGAAAAATTGAAAGCAAAGAGAGATAGCGAGAGAATTTAGGATGACAGATTGAATTCATTGTGAATAATGGATGCTTCCGATGTTTCCGGTTGATTGCTCTTGCTTGTTGCCTATTTACCTAGCACTTATTAGTATCTATTATTATCTACTATTATTACTATTAATTATTATTATCACTATCATTATTATTATTATTGTTATTGTTATTATCACTGTTATTATTATCATTGTCACTGTTATTGTTATCATTGTTATCATTATTATTATTACTTATTAATTATTATCATTAATTATCACTATTAATCATTATTATTATTATCATTATCATTATTTCTTATTGTTATTATTATTTATTATTACATCCTTTTTGTTATTTGTTTGTTTCAAATTTTTCTCATTTATGCATGAAATAATATTCATCCAACGACTTGAAAATTCATACGATAACTGGTCTAATTCATGTTTTAATATCGCAATGATTTCCTGAATTGATTTGCATAAACCGGTTAAAAACGGTTACATCATAAAATGATTTAACTGTAATCCATTGCATCCTCTCTGTACTAAATCAATGATAAATCAAATGTGTGAAAATATTTGCAATGATAATTCTATTTATAATTCAACTATTTTGTTTAAAAAAAAATTTTTTTTTTGAAAAATAATTCTTTCTTTTGAAATTGGTAGAGATGTGGGTGGATAGATGAGTTTCATCAAAATACTCCTTCATTCGCTATGTGATTATTTTAATTAATTACATCAATCAAGTTAATTACATTAATCAAGTTAATTACATTAATCAAATTAATTCACTCGAATATTTCCATCTCTTTTCATTTATTTTATCTAATTTTTTTCCCTTTAAATTGATGTCATTTTATTTATCAATTTCATTTGTTGTTTCGTTGTAAAAAAATATTGATTTATACGAATAGAAAAGTACATAAAGGATAGGTTAATAATTTATTATAAAAAATATTTTATTAAAAAGAAGTAAAAAAAAAGCTTTTATGATCAATTAATGTATGAATGTTTGTTAAGATGAAATGAAAATGTATGAGAGGCATTTAAAAGTTTTAATTTCATTCTTGGCTTATTGCACTAGCTAAGTGCTTTTTGATAGCGTGTTATGATTATTTATCGTACGTGTTTGGATTGTTTAGTTTGCTCAAGTTTGTTAAAAAAAAGAAAATTGAATTTTTAAAAATGTACTGCCATATTTGAGGAAATTTCATATCGAAAACAACACCATTTCGTGATATTTAGCTAAACGTAAATAATATCTAGCAGTAGTAATAACCAATAATAATTAATTATTATTAATTAATAATAATAATAATATTAGTTGAAATGGACATTTGTGGAAATTTTAATTTATTTTTATTGAAACTAATTTTTGTTATTAAATTTCGGTAATGAAAAACTTCAGACAATTTTAGTTTGACGCGGATATATGCCAAAATTTATGAATTTTCAAATTATCCTTGTTGAAATAAATATATATATATATATCTTTGTGTAGGAAATTTTTTTTTAATATTTTACTACAAAAATTTTGATGAAAAAAAGTAATTTTAGAAAAAGCAAAAAATTTTTGGTGAAAAATTTTCAATTTTAAGAATTATAACTAAAAATCATTTTTCACTTCTGTTTTCATTAGTAACCCATAACACACACACACACATACACTCACATACACACACATACACTCACATACACACACACACACATACATACATACATACACACGTACACATACATGTGGACAAAGTGGACAGACACATACACACACACACACACACACAGACATACCTATTGATCGAACTCTTCAGTTGTCGTTCTTTGCTTTGCCCGAAGGCAGGAGGGATAATCAGTTAGCGAGGCTGTTACTTGAATTTGAAACGTGGGAGGGTTTTCTTCTCCTTTCCGCTTTTCCTTAAATTTTCTTTTCATCCTATCAGTAATACTGAATATTCGTTCCGGAAAATATCAAAGAAAAAACCGTAATTGCTTTCAGTATTTCCAAACAAATATTTCGGAATATGTAAATTTTGTCAAATTTTCATTATATATATATATATATCATTATATATATATATATTAATTTTAAAGCTGACAATATACTGACAAATAATTGATGAAAATTGTTTGGAGAACTGAAACGTAGTAAGAATTACGTGAGGAATTTAAAATTGATTTAATATACGAGTAAACATATTTGAGAAGTGGAATGAAGTCACGTGAAAATTAAATTCTCCCCTTTTTCTTCTCTCCCTCTCTCCCTCCTTTCACTGTCTGTCTATTCATTATTTTCTTGTTGATATGTTAAAAGATATGATATGTATTTTATTTTCTGAGAATTATTTGTGATACAAATCTGTATGATAGTGAATATGTCAAAGTGTAGTTTTGGTATAGCTAATCCCTATCATTGCTCTCTCTCTCTCTTAAATGTCTTTAGTGCTAAAGAGGAAAATACTCACGTAACATCAAAGTATTTCGGAATAAATTTACATAAATGTCTAATTGAGGGGTATCCAATCCTCATAACTTCTTATCTCCCTCCCCTATCCTTATTTCTTTACCTTTGGTCTCCTGACATTTACCAATGAACACGTCAGCCTTGATGTATATGCGTGGGTGGGCGAATATGTATGTCTGAACGAGCTCGTCAAAATCAGTTCTCGACGCAGTGAGACAACCCAGTTAGTGCGTGCGACCACACATTGTTGTGAAGTGGTTTGGTCTGATGGTGGTGGTCTGTCCAGTGATGTTGACGGTATCATTCATTTTACTTTCATCCATTTTGCGTGTTAATTCCTTTTTCTCACTTTTGCTTACAATCATACAATTACTTCATCCACGTCCACTTTCTCATATTATATTAATAATTATTTTGCTAAAATATGCAAAATTTGTGCAGTTACACGCACACAATCCAAGCATTGCATACGATGTAGTCACTTTTGTTGCGTAATCTAAGAATATGAGACTAAGAAACGTAGGGTAGGATATTGTTAGTTTCTTTTTTTTTAAAAAAATTCCTTTCCTCAAAAGTGTAAATTTCCTTCCAGAAATTTTTGTCTAATCCATAGTACCTAAATGTAATAGTTTTATTTTTTTTCTGATGAAATTTTAGGATAAAAAAAAAATATAGAGCATTGCTAATTATGAACATTTTCAAAACGTTGAAATTCATAATTTCTCTTTTTCTTTTTAAACGTTGCAATTTCCGATGTTCTACTTGTTTATATTGGGATAATAAGAGAAGGATGAAAAGACTGTAAATTATGTTGTATTATTTTAGGCAAAGCAATGGACGAAGATAATGGACAAGTCTGTTCACCTGAATCCGTTCTTGCCTCAGCTGCTAAGGTTTGTTTCATTTTTTTTCGTTTCGATCAAATTTTATAACAGTGATTATATGATATAGTTATATATTGCACATGATTATATGATAGTCATATACTGCATATTGCATAATTCATATATATGCGTAATATATCATAAAATTATATATATATTGAATGTAGCTGAATTCAAATTTATGCATAATTGATATTTGTTTTTTTGTGTGTATGTAAGTTAGATATATATGTACGTGTATTTATGTATTACTTACGATAGAATAGACTAAACATTGCTTCAAGTAAAAGAGAATTAATAATTAATTAATATAAGACGAAATGTGATATGTTTGTATACACTTAATGCTTATGTATACGAATAATTTATATATGTATGTCGGATTATCGTTATGTGCTATCTAAAGTAGTTAGTTAAATAGAAATAGAATTGAATCGAAATAGACGATGAAAATTAATAAGAGGGGTGGTGGAGTATTGAAAATGTAATTTAAAAAATAAAAAATATCGATGTTTTTTATGACTTCTTAATTTTTCACTTTTTATAATGAAGAAAACAGTCAAAACTTTTTATCAGCTATTAATTTCACTTTGACCGTCAGATTTTTGATCTTATCGTTTCTTCTTCTGTTTGTTAAAAAAAAAGTCGATGTGTGATATTGCGAGACCATTAATTCTACAAGAAATTCTACAAAAAATAACTGCTTCAAAAATTCATAAAGGAACAGAGTTACTTTTCAAAATTTCGTAATTTTCTTTTCAAACAGTTTTTTTGTGTCAAACAAGTAAGTTTGATAACTTCATTCCATTATTTTCTTTTATGACGTGATGAACATTTCAGACATTATCGAATGATGGGCAAGAGAGTTCACCACATAATTCTGCCAATGATTCTGGTCACGAAACATCATCACCGGATTCACCACTAACACCTCTTGAGGAAGAAGCTGTTTCTCCAGGTTTAGTTTTTTATAACTGTTTAAATTAGTTAGAGTTAAATTGTAGAGAAGAAAAAACAATGTACACGCAAGTGCATTAATTTTTTTTTGTTTTGTTGCATATTTGTTGTTAGAAGAAAAATTCCCAATAATTGATCATCATATGTTTCATTTTTTTTTGTTAAGAAAATTTCATTTCATTTTTCTTTTTTCTTGCAAAAACAAAAGAGCATAGGAGCAGTTGTGATTTAATTATGTTACTGACGAATGAAGTAGAGTGATTATGAAATGAGTAACATAACAAACTGTTATTAGTGCATTTGAAGCATAGAATAAGACGTAAATGAAAAATGATTTTGTAATTTCTAATTTACATTATTACAATTAAAGTAAAAAATGAAACTTTTATTTGTTTCATTTTCATTAGTAATTAACCCATATCGCTTTGGCTATTTTGTTGAAATTAAAGATTGATTACTTATCAATTGTTGAAGCGGCATGCAGGTAGTACAGTATCATATCAGATGTTTACCAAAATTTTGTTTTTAATTTGCATTCAGAAAAAATTTCATAAAATTATTTGTTATAAGGAAGAGGAAGTTAGAATAGAAACTGTGTAATTGTTTTAATTTTCGTTTAAGAAAATGCTTTAATTATTTTTGTTTTTTCATTCTTTTGTTTTTAAAATTGATTTTCATTTCAAACTTCTTTGTTAGGTAAATAAAGGTAAAAATTTCATAATTTGTTTTCCACCGTTGAAACAGTGTTTTGTTACATTTCTTTTAGCAACGGAAAAAACCGGTAACGACGATGCGGCATTATGTCCCACTGATGAATGCGAAGCAACATTCCGTATCCGTATTATTGCACCCGGTGCAGAACCGTTCGATTTACAGGTAAAATGCTTCATCTTAATCGGAATATTAATTCCGAATGTATATCTAAGTATGATTCTTCGCCGAGTACCAGAGTTTTTGGTGGTGCTTAGGGATATGCGAAAATTTTGAATTAATAATTTTTAAATTTTATCACATTTAAATTTACGAAAGAAATTCTTTCTCGTAAATTTTTTTCGTTTCTATTCTTGTGCTTATCTTTTCCATCCTTTTTGTTTGCTTTGTTAAATCCGTCTGCGGAATTTTACATTTTAAATTAGAAATATATTTGTTAGAATTTCAAGATTTCTGAACAAATAAATATGAGTTATAAGTATTTATTTTTTATTACTTATCAGTAGTGCTTGTTGTTAGTTGAAGAGAAAAATTTTTTTCAGGTAAGCTCAAGTGAAATGGTGCAGGAGCTACATCAAGTGCTGTTGGAACGTGAAGCGACATGTCATCGTACGTGTTTCAGTTTGCAGTTAAATGGCGTATCACTGGATCATTTTACCGAATTGAAAAATGTTGCTGGTCTTACAGATGGATCTGTGTTGAGAGTTGTCGAAGGCAAGGATATGGCTTCTTCCGTTTCAATGTAATTTGGTTGGGAATTTCTCGGAAAGTTAAAGTTTGTCAAGCATTCTTTAACGCATTGTTACATAGGACCAATTCTCAAGTTATTGTTAAGCTGGGTTATAAATATACGTCCTTATCGAAGCATGAGAAAAATCAGTCATTGCTGTGATGTGACTTTATATCTAGGAGCTATGATACGCATTGAACAAATGTTGAAGTGATAATGAAAAAGATTTGAAATTTATGCGAATTTATTAGAATGGGAAAAGTATTCGTAATCATTGGTATCCAGACGAGAAAAAAACAAACGTGGGGTCATTCTGGTGTATCATAATGTAAATCCTATTGTCGGAATTTTTATATTTTTCATGCATTGCGTATGATTAAAATTTGTGTCCAAATATTATATGATTTTTTGTAGAACCATATACAATCCGGGAAGCTCGAATTCACATTCGACATGTTCGTGATCTAATTCGTTCTCTTGATATGTCTGATGCTTTTAACGGTACTGATGGTGCATCACTATCGTATCTTGCTACAATGACACTAGGGGATCGTAAAAAAAATGCCGACAAGTAAGTGTTTCACTGTAAAACAGATTAAAAAAACTTTTTTGGTCTTATCAATTTGTTTAACAGATATATTGTAGGAAAACGCTTAAATAGTACGGTATAAAATTTTTTGGTATAGTGTATAGCAGTAGTAAACAGAGCACATAAGTTAGATAAATCGAAAACAAGTTGTTGACACTGGCAGATATGAAAAGTTTTAGATTATTAGAATGTTCTCCGCCGGATTATGTTCTGCCAGGATATAAGGAACGTCCATTAGTACCACTGGTACCAGTAATGAATGATCCTGTGTTAGCGTTGAAATGTTTGGCAATTTCACCATTTAATCCGCCACCAGGACATCGGAAATTGAAGGTTTGTATCAAAGATAGGGTTTCCGATATATTAATATTTAAAAATTTTTCTACATTATCTTGCTAACAATATATTACATGAGGTTATTTTTTAGGGAGATATTCTTTATTTGACAGTTGATACACGGGAGGGACGGCGTTATCACATAACCTGTTGTACGAAGGGCTTTTATGTAAATGCAACTACTGAAGCAGGTTTTCAACCAACACCTTCACCATCGCATAAGGCTATTCATCACTCACTGTTGGATTTGCTTTCGTCGATTAGTATTTCGTTTAAACGAGCTATAGCGTTGATTTTGAAGAAACGTTCTGAAAAGCATATTTTTGAGCGGTTGCCAACACCATATCAGGTATTATTGCTTCACTTTCCTTTTAAACTGGAATTTTAAGAGTGAGATAGCATAATGAACTCTGATCGGAGGACTGAATAAATCGACATTGCTATGAGCCGCTTATTTATTCAGGTGCATTTGTAAACGGCAATCATTTCAAATTTCATAATTATTCCTGCTAAACGGCTGTGTACGGTTTTTGAAATTGCAAATTACAACTTTTGTCGTTTTTGTGCAAATCGAAGAAGTTAGAAGTTGAACGACTAGTAGGAAGGACATTTCTGAATAGCTTTCAGGATTTCCATGATTCCCTTTTTAATTGTGAATATTAATATTTTTATAGGTAAATTCGTGGGTGGCACCGGTATTGGAGCAAACCGAAGATGGAATTCGTGCAGAAGACAGTACACAGCCCCATAAAATTGGTCTTGAAGATCATATTCCTGGACAAATTCGTGATTGGAATGAGGAATTACAGACGACCCATGAGTTACCACGTGAAACACTCGGTGAACGGCTCATTCGGGAAAGAGCTATCTTTAAAATTCACAGCGACTTCGTTTCTGCTGCAATTAAAGTGATTATTTATCGCATCTGATTTTAAGTATTTCCTTATCAATATTAAGAATTTAATATCCACCTAAAATAGTTCGATAGACTGCTGATAACTTATTTTATTCTGTTTCAAGAACTTTATGTGCTTCAAAATAACTCATAGGAGAAATATTACTGACGTTCTCAGACTTTTTCAAAAATGTTTCGCAGCAGGGAGTGGGAGGTGTTCCGTAGCTTATAACCATACCTTGCCGAATGACTCTTAAGCTTGCTAAATTTTGAGAAAAAAACAGATCGCTTTTGCTCTGATTTACAATATCATTGATTTTCTGGGAGCGATGGCAGTTGTCGATGGGAATGTTGTTGCAATAAATCCAGCGGATGAACCGCGAACTCATATGTATATTTGGAATAATATATTCTTTTCGCTTGGATTTGATGTCAAAGATCATTACAAGGTCAGATCAGCTCATAATCAAGATCACAGTTTTCGGTTTTTTATTTCGATTTTATGGATTTCAAAAGCATATCCCGCGTTCGATATTGAGTAGAGAGTCAAGCACGACTGGCGTGAAATTCCCAAATCTGACAGTTTATTTGAAATTTCTGATATCTGAACATAACTCAGGAAAAAAGCAATTGATTGAGTTGCAGTTGTTTAATGGAATGAAACTTTGATATTAAAGAACTTCAGTTTTGTAACAGTTTCCACGGTACACTTTAGGAATTGGGAGGCGATGCAGCTGCTCACGCAGCAACATCGAATGATTTGCAAGGTGTACGAGCTTATGCGCAACTTGATCATCCAAAACTTTTTACTTTGGGTATGGTCATAGTTGACTACAAAGGATTTCGGTAATTATGTTTTCTTTTTTAGAATTACGAAGGATGTTCATAAGCATACAGGAACATCAGCTAATCTTATGAAAGGATTTAGTTTTTATATTTAGTTGTGTAGAGAAAGTTTTTATGACAGTTCTTAATTTCCCATAATTTAATTTCAAATTCTGAACAAATAATCTCTCACAACGTTTTGTTCATTTGTGCTTTTATGTCGCAGTGTAGAATTTCTACTCATTCATTTAAGTAATGTAGAAATAAAATAATTATAGAGTCACTGCACAGTCGATTATACCAGGTATTTTGGAAAGAGAACAGGAGCAAAGTGTTGTTTACGGATCGGTCGATTTTGGCAAAACAGTTGTTAGCTCTGAGGTAATTCTTTCCTTTCTGTAGCACCCATATGATTTACAGAATTATGAAATGATTTCCGTTTTGGTTGGTATCTAATGTATGTGCTTTATTTGAGATCAAATCGTGTGGAAATTTAATTGGATTTTCGAAAAATATATTGAATTTGGCTTTTTTTTTCTTATTTTGATGTAAATGTTACATGAAGTTATGCTTTCCCATCAATTAATTTAATAGGAATACCATGATTTGCTATCGAAACCTGCAGAACAGTTGAAAATTTTACCTCATGAAGTTTATAGTGGCAAGGATGATAGAAAAATCATTAAACTGTACTCATCTTTTGAAACTAAAGTAAGCATTTTTGTTGGTTATTCAATTTCAGTAGAAGTACTATTGTCCATTAACGCAAAGTGTTCCTGTTTTATTGTGATTTTTTAGGACCACTAGTGTGTTCTGCATTTCAGTACTATATGACTGAGTTCAGCACTGGAAAATTTTCAGTTTAGGAGAAAGAATTCCATAAATTTGTTACTCTTTGTAGCTTAGAAATGCTGCTGTTTTCAATAATGTATTGTTAATATGACATAGAGCGGTACAAGCTTGAAACTGAACCAGTAAAATTCATAGATGATACGCGAGTTACATGTCGGGAAAAGACTTAACTACTGTTTGAGCAAAGTAACTCCTTCTCCAGAGGACAAAAAGATTTAGTAAATGATCTACTACCGTCGAGCTGGAATACCTTTTATTAATAATATATTTCAAGATATTTTTTTTCAAGACAGTTAACAGTTGAAAAAACAGCAGTACTAGTTTGTCGATTAATTGCGTTATTTTCAGGGTATTGTTGGGAACGATTCGCGACATTATATTTTAGATCTATTGCGAACTTTTCCGCCAGATGTAAATTATCTTGAAGGTGCAGAAGTGACGGATATTTGTAAGGCAAACGGATATCCGCGTTCGTTTCCTCATAAGCTTGCTTCACTGAGGCAGGAACTAATTGACGCTTTTGTCGAGTTTGTTTTTTCGGCATTTTATATTTTTTATCTCGTAAGAAGAACATTAATTTCAGAATTTCAGGTAACTGTGTTGAATAATATTCAAATGCAGTTGTGATACTGTGAAATAATGTTTATAGTATATTAGGGTATTCTCTCCTCGACGTTCAACTTTTAACGTAACCTACTGTTTTTGTTTAGTGACAGATTAAATAATTTTGATTGACATTAATCTTTTGTTTACCTTAAAGATGCCGCTATTTGATGTTTATCCGTATAGCTGCATATCACGTGCAGCAGAATAGACTGGGAATAACGGAAGGTAATGATAGTACGAATGAAGCGAAGGAGAAGGAAGATATCGTTTTAAAAGTTGAATTTAACGACACGATGCATGAGGATGCAATTGTGAACCAAATTAAGGTATTTTAATTAAAATATTTCGGATTTTAATATTTCTAAGAGTTTACAAATGATATTTATTAGTGGTGATGAAGTCTGAAATACTGAAATTTTTTAGTTTTGTAATATTTACTTTGCTGATCTTTGCCGACATTTGTCGATGGAAATTGTTAAAGGAGTAACATGCGCAATTTTTTCCCTATGGTTCTAGCTTTGGTTTTTATTCTTCGCTATCCGAATAGAATTAGATGTTTTGAGAAATATCAAAGTGCTATAAAGATCCAATAATTTATTGTAAAGTAGCTATGTGATTTAATTATTATAAAGTTTGTGAATCATCTCAGTGATAATATTTGAAATTACTTTCAAGCAAATCCGATTTATGTTTTTTTTATTAATCAGAACCTGGAACGTGGAAATATTCTTTTGCAGAGTGAAATAACTGCCGATATGAAAGTTGATGAGATACCGTTGTTAGAAACTGAAGCAGCAAGAAAAATCATGAAAGAGGCCATTGATAGTGACGAGAAGTCTGACAGTTTGGATAAAGAAATATCCGAGCAGGTAAATGCTCATTGCTAATATTAGGACTTTATTGTACATGCAGCTCTTTTTATTGTACTTTTCAAAGTTGAAGGTGTTTAAGGTTTGGAAGTTTATTAAAATTTCCATATCTTTTAACGATTCTCTCACGAGAAAAATGATCATTTGTTATTCTAAAGATAATGGCAAAAGCAGCGAAGGCAGTGGGATCAATTCGTACAGATGCATTTGACATCAGATTTAATCCGGATTGTTACTGTTCAACGGTACGTCATGCCGAAAATGAAGATATTGCAAAGCAGCGACATTTGGTAGCTGAAGCAGCGGAATTTTTGGTTGTTCAGGTATAGTATGCATTACTTTCTTTTTCTCTTTTTTGTACTTTATGATGAGCAGAAAATATTTTAAATAGTGTTAGTAAGCTACGATTTGTTAGTGAAAAAAAAGTGTATTATTCGATGATCTTAAATGGTAATGTGGATCTAAGTAAATTAATTCGTATGCATTGTATGTAGCTTTAAGGAAATATCATACTGACACAGTGAATAATCTTGTTGATTTTAGGAGTAATAATTATAAGTTGCTTCAAATGGTTATTTTTTTTATTAGTTAATATCTTATTTAGCATTTGCCAAATTTCGTTCGCGACTGTTTGCAACGTACCATAATGCCATTGGATGGTGCATCGCTTAGTGATTCGTTACATTCACGTGGGATTAATATCCGATATTTGGGTAAATTGACGAAATATATCCAAAGTGTTAGGCAATTGACGTATCTTAAGGTAACTAATCAAGTTTTTATTTATTTTACTGCAATGGATTTTAGTCATTTTAATCTACATATGTTGTACAGTATTATATGTGCATATTATCATTTTGCTTAGATTTTTACAAATTAGATCGGATTTTTTTCTTGTTTCATATCAGTTAATGTGCATAGTCGTTTGTCCTGTAAATCCTATATTTTTCATTTACTTACTCTTTTGAGTGCAGCAATCAAGCAGTTTGAATAAATTTTTAGGTAATCTGTATCACTGAGTTGCTGTGTAGATGTGCAAAACATATTTTCCGTGGTTATCTGCAACCTGTGTCAGTAACACACACAGCAATAGCAGTATCACATTTCCTGAACTGTCTTTTGAGTTCATCAACTGAACCTTTAGCACCATCTAATGAAGAAGTTAGTTTTGCTTTTAATCGTTAGTTCTATTTTAATTGCTACATTTATTTTTCTGACTAGTCTAAATTCAGCTGTACAAAACTAAAGAAGTGCATTTATTTTATTGTGACTATAGCAGTAAAATTTAAACAGACAAGCTGCTAATTAAAAAGTGGTATTTGGAATAAAACTGAACCAAATTCACATTCTGTTTCAGTTATTAGTGCCGATAAATGGTGTTAGAAAATCGCGATCATCAAGGCGTCGGAAACAGATCAACAGTGTTGGTAAAGAAAATGATGATTGGGCTCAAATGTCATCGCATAAGCTTTGGGAATTAGTCAAATCAGACGCTGATTTTTATTATGGATTTACAATCGATAAAGAAAATATTGATGCATATTTGTCCAGTGCTGGAATTCAAAAAACTTCCTTTTTACGTCGTTTTGCACAAATAGTTGGCATTCAGGTATTATTTCTATAACATATTCTATCATTAACAGGAACATAAAGTTCTTATGTCAACTTTTCTTTAACAGAAACACATTTTTATGCTACGTTTATAAACCGTCCTTTGTATAAGTTCCATGGTAAGATGATTTAATAAGTTGGTTTTTGTTTGCCGATAAAGCGAAAATAATTTTTATGGCTTATCATTTATGGTTTAATCAGGAAGTGATTTCTGCATGTTATACAACATTTTTAATTTTTGTGACCTTAGGAGAGAAAGTAATGCCATTGTTTAGTCTGCTTCATCCTCGAAAAAAAAGTATTGGAAGGAAAAAGTTGGTTTGGAATGAGTAAAATAAATGAATTGTAAATTCAAAATAACTTTTTAATTTAAATTTTAGAAAATTTGTTGAATGAGGCCATGCTTATTTTCAGATGCTTTTGCGGGATTACAATTTAGAAGGAGGAAAGAAGTCGCAATTGTTCTTTGATGATGATATTCAAGGTTTATATTGTCGAGCGAAACATGTTGATCCAAAAACTATGGATGCTCATAGTTTGTTACTTTCTGGACAGACTAAAGTGCAGCAAGGTATGAATAATTTGATCGTTTACTGATGTCAAGAACTGAATAGTTTAGTTCGAGATGATAAGGATTATTTCATGCCAATGTGAAAAGAATATGGAAATCACCTGAAGTTACAATTAAAAGAAGAAAAGTGAAACAAATGAAAGCTATGTATATCAGATCAAATACCTTACATATCGAAGTCTTGATTCCCAGCTTATTTCCTCCCCTCTGCATAAACTTAAGTAATCCCTGGAATATATTCTTAAATAGAAAGAAATTAGGAACATGTATTCATTCCTTGCACATTTACTCATGGAATAATTCTCTTTATTTTTGCATTTTCATTCAATAAATATAGATGTACTAGAATTCTGTTTGTTTCCAGGTCAATTACGTGCAGGGTTTGATTTAGTATTAGAATCTCTTAATCTGATGAATAGCGTATATGGTGCGGTGCATTCCGATATGGCGCAGTGTATGCGTTTACTTGCTCGTCTTTCATATATCCTTGGTGATCCATCCGAAGCGCTGTCGCAGCAGCACAAAGCAACACTGATGAGTGAACGTTGTAATGGCTTGGACAACGCTAATACGGTTATCGAATATGTCAGTTTTCTTTCCTTGTTTTTGTTAATTCATGAAAAATACAGATTATCGCGTGAGAAAAATCATTTTTTGGGCTACATAACGGAAAGTCTAGATGAAAAATCACCATGAGGAAAATATTGATGGTTCGACTTTTTAGGGATTACTTCACATATTTTGTTAATTTAGATTCTTGATTTAAAATATTTTATGGAAGAGAAAACATAAAAGAAAACGCAATAGCATATACTTTGTTAATACTGTTTTGTTATTCAATGATTATTTATTTGTTTGTTTTGTACGCTTTGTACGTAATCACAGAATGAGACAAAACGTGCGTTTTATTTTTGAGTCTTCATATACAAATAAATGCATGAAATGTTTCAACTTCGCATATAGACAGCGGGAGTTTTAATTTAATACGGTTTCAACATCTCTTTTACGTCTACAAATATAAACTGACAATAATTTATTAAGTTGTCGATATAGTGCAGTGGATATTTCGTAATTGTTAACCAGATTTTATGATTTAAACATATTGTGTTTCAGTTGAATCTCGCTCATTTTTCATTTGCAAATCTTCATATTGCTGCCGCATTGAAATTGCTCTATCGAGCCCGTTATCTTTTATTGCTTATGCACGGTATGATTATTTTAGACTTCTTCCATCTTTGAAAGTTTAGCTAGACAGAACACTATAAAAATGTTTATCAACATTTTCCTTGCAGTTTTCTGCTAATTTGCTAGATGTTCTTTTGGCATATGGTTTTTAATAAGCATTCAAAATTATTCTTTTGAAGGAGAAAATCACCCATTTATGGCCGAAATAGACGCTAATATTGGCGTAATATTATATGCTGTGCAAGAGTTTGATGATGCACTGAAGTTTCTCCAAAATGCGCTGAAATTACACCTAACCTACCTGGAACCACATGCTTTGAAAACAGCGCTGATATATCATTTGATGGCTAGGACTTATTCATGCCGTGGAGATTTCCGCACTGCCCTACAAATGGAAAAAGTATGTCTGATGGGAGAACGGAGCTGATTAACTCTTTTGATTTTTCTTTCTCATGCTAATAATTTGAAATTTTTGGTGATTAGTTCATAGTTCACAGAATTACTAGTTCTTGGAAAATTCTAGAAAAAAGTGGCAAAATCACTGGGAAATTTGAATGCTTGATTTTCAACATTTTGAGTGACTGTTAATAAAGAAGATAGACTTTGACTTTAAAGGAATTATGCACAGTTACAAATTTTTAGGAAACCTTTACAATTTATTCAAAAACGTTTGGCAATGAACATGAAAAAACTAAAGAAAGCAGTGAATGTTTGAAATATTTGACACAACAGGCTGTTACATTTCAAAAACGTATCAATGAAGCTAATCGACAAGGTTCTAACAATATTGGACACCTCCTCCCCGTTGAGGTATGGTATAAAGTTACCCGATCATACTTAAGGGATTTTAAGAGATGAAGAAATTAAGCGCGTAATGCAGAATAAGGTAATAGTTCATCGTTTGTTGGATTACTAGCTAAACTAAATCTTTCAGATTCATCGACCGTCATTGCACAGTGTACTGGAAGTGCTAAATATACTAAATGGAATAATATTTATACAACTCAAAGGTATTTCGACATCTTCAGAAGTGGATGAAGGAAATAATGAGGTGGGAAATAACAATAATAATATGATGCTGGAAGGTGCGGCAAGTAACGTGAAAAAGGATAAAAGCAATGAGAGTACACAATTGGTTTCGTCACGACCACAGGTGGATAATATTAACCCTATTATCAATGGTAATGCTACAGCACAAGCCATGCAGGAAGTTGCCTTAGATTAAAAGATTTTAGGAAAGGAGAATATTGTTTCATTAACTCATACATTCTGAAATAGTTTTTTTCTTGAAATGTTTTGACGTATTTTTCTTCCCTTTGCCGAAAAAAAAGTTTGGTTATGATATGGAGAACTAGATGTAAAAGAAATCTACAGTAGTCGAGAAAAGCATCCTAACATTCGAGCATAAAGATAGATAAATGAAATTACTGAAATGTTCAGATTAAAAATTCTTTTTTATTCATTTTTTTATGATGATAGAGTTTGAATTATAGTGAAATATTTTCGTTAGTTGTGTTGATACATTCAGATTAAATACTGCTCATCGTGTATTTCCGAAGTGTTCTTATGGTCAGTAGCTTTTTCGTTGAATTTTTGGTAATTTATAAAAGTATTCATCATTGCTGCTCACTAGAGATTGTTGTTTTTTTAATTTATGTTTTATGTTGGTTTATTTTATACTAATTTTTTGTTTTTGTTAAGTAGAAATTTTTGGATGATCTAAAATTATGCAATGTTGTTGTTACTGGTTGCTAAATGGGCAAATTTCAGTCTGAAATGAAAATTTTTGGAGATTTTGTTTCTCAGAATTTTTAGCAATTTCGATATCGTTTGATTTTCATATATCACCAAAATTCATATAAATTGTGCTTTTCTGCAACAATTTTAATACAGATAATATGCTGTATCGATGATACAAATTTCATTTATAACTTTACTTGTTGAAATAACTTTGTGAATTTCTATCCCTTTAACAATGTTACTTCGCGGAATGAGGGAGGGAGAAAAAAGAGACGGTAGCTAGCTTTGAGTAAAAAAAAATTTTGCTTATTACATAGAAGAGGTGTAATGAGTGTTGTTCAAATATATATGATTCGAATTTGAAGGTATGCCTTTTTTTTTCATTGAATTGAAGCTAAAGGCTTACCTTTTCTCTCAATCTAATCTTTGTATGTTTGCTCAACAGTGTGTGCAATCGTTAACACAACATTTGTGCGATGTGTATTTCGTCATCGTTAAACCATATGTCATAGTTAACTAACTGGATGTCATATATTCTACAGGTAGATTTCTCTTTACGCGTTTTTTCTAATATGTGTAAAAAATACATAGTTCTGTGTGGTGTGATAGTAGGTAGTACCAACTCGAATGCATATTACCCCGATTTGCTTATTATTGTTGTTATTCGTTAATTAAGTAATAGGTAGCATCGACCTTAAGAAGAATGTTTCCTATTACTTAATCATTCTATAATCATGCATTCAGGGAGTTGATGCATTTCTGACATTTCTGATCAGAAATATATGTTTTGTTTTTTTTTTTTATTTCTTTTTAAAATCTGAATTTTTAATTTATTATTGTTGACGTTTTGTAATCACTACAACTTTTCTTACATAATAGTTAGTTTTGAATAGTACATCAGAGCAAGTTTCAGTGATTAGCTAGAAGAAAGGATGATTATTTGTGAATGAAAAAATAAGCTATCATTGATTAGTTATATTTTAGATATAGATAAATCAAAGAAGGGATGATTATTGTGATAAAATTTGCACACTCTGTGATTCTTCTTTCAGAAAAAAATATATTAATTTAAAAAATATTTCGAATATATCTAATCGTTACGTTAATCGCAACTTGAAAGGACATAGTACTGATAATGCTTCATGCATTTAATTATTTAATTGTAAACCTTTTTTTTTGAAAAAACCATTTTCTGTTAATACATGTTTTTCTCCGTTTTTATGATCGTTTAGATTTGAAGCTGACGGGTTTAGTTTTAATGTTTTCCTGTCACTGTTCTTCTTCATCAATTATGACCTCATTAATTATCAAAGTTTCCGTTTGTTAGAACCCATCCTGTATACGTGTATATATATGCACGTATACATGGATGTGTGTGGTGTATGTGCGTACATGTGTGCGTGTGTGTACGTGTTGAACAGACTTCATAAGTATATTCAACCTTATGGATATCCGGCTAAGTTAGGGATCCGTGATTCCATCTCTTGTCCTCTTGATTTCACAGTTACATCCACCGTCCACATAAATTTATTTTTTAAAAAAATTAAATTATTAATTTTTCCTCGTTGGTAATCCACCAAGTCAGCTGGATTAAACACATTGTCGTCGTAACCAGGATAATCTCACAGTCATAGTTTTGCCGAACATTATCAGTATGATTAGCTTTCTTGATTATTCTGATTATTTTATGAATCGTAATGTCAAATTTCAATCAGGTCATTTATCTCATAACATGATTAAATCTTTTCTAAATAAAGGGACTGCAGAAGATGCCCCCTTTACACATTAAAAATAGGAAACTCTCATGAACGATTTTAATAAAACATTTGAAAAATTTTTTATTTTCTGAGAAACAGAAGTGTAAAGAAATGCTTTATGTTTTTAAATATTAATGAAAAGTAACCCGACATAAAAGCATAGTTTTTCATAGGCATTATTCATCAGGGATGATGCTAATTCAAATTGTAAAACGTCGCAAATGGTTTTTCCGTACGATTTCAATGATAATTAGAGGCGGATAAGCAAGCACAAACGACTTCTTCACGAGATTATCGGGAAACCCGAGAGACAGCTAATACAAATTATAAAAATCCTTAAGATTTTGTCATTTAATCAACGTAGGGTTGTTCACATATGTACATATCATGTATGCTGTTATCGGTTTCATCATATCAAAAATTGGTTATATCATTTACAAGCTTTTCTATAGTTAACCCTAATTTCATGAGGTGACTAACCTGTTTTGTAATCTCCTTTACTGCTAACAAAGCAACATTAACCATACACAATCTTTGACATGCTTAACATCAACCGTAAATTCTGTATGCTTGGATATCACCTTAAATTTACAATTTCACCATTTGAATGTAACAATCTTCTTTGACTATCATTGTGTGCTATAAATTACTTCTTACAGTAATCTTAAACCCATCCAACTAATCTTAAACCTAAACCTTATTTCCAATCTCATCGGTATGTATACTCACAACTGTATATATACCGATGAGATTGGAAATAAGACTCGCTCTTTTTTTTTCACCCTTTTTCCTCTTTCGTGCTCGTACGAATTACCACGCTTCCTCTACTACTCCATATCCTCAATCTCATCTTCAATTAACACAAATAAACTTAGAATATAGTATATGATGCTTCAACACATCTGCAAGGGAGCAAAAGTTTGAACGACGTCTTACATCGTAGACCTATAACTCTTCCTGACTTAGTTGGAGTACTATTAAGATTCCGAATAATGGAAAAGGTGATAGTAGCAGATACGGAAAAGGCATTTTTACAATTGGAACTATTACCAGTCGAGAGAAACTGTACTCGATTCCTCTGGCTAAAGGACATAAGGAGTGAGGTAACTGAGGATAACATTGAATGTTACCGGTTACAGCGAGTTCCTTTTGGAGCAATATCATTACCTTTCCTAGAAAGATACGGAAGCAAACTGGCCTTACGGTCAGGAAATATCTTTATGTCGATAATGTTATACTATCAGTCGAGTGGAGCAGCCATTAAAAATATGATGATATAAAGGATATATATAGAGATGCTTCCATGAACATAAGAGAGTTCCTATCGAATGACAGTGAATTTAACTCGAAAATTCCAGTAAAGGATAGAGCAGAAATAATCCAAATAAGGATACTATTCAAATAAAATTGAAACCGTGGAATAATCAGAAGTCAACAAAAAGAACTATATTACAGTTCATGGCCTCTCAGTACGATCCCTTAGGGTTTTTAACTCCACGCATGATACCAATTAAATTGTTCCTTCAAAACTTGTGAAAAGGGAACGTAAGCTAGGATCAACCAATAGGTAAGGAAAAAAACGAAGAAACGTGGAAGAATCTTATATCCGCCTGGCCAAAACAAGAAGTGTGAGCGTGAGTATGGTAATTATTGAAGGGGAGCATTTATTTGACTTAATTGTCGAAAATGAAATCACTGGATGGGAGAAGGAGACAATACACATGATAAATGAAACATTTTGATACATGAAACACAGCTATAGCAAGAATGCCTATTATTTTCAACATAACGAAAAAAAGTACAATGATGTGCATGCTGAGATTAAAAATTATCATACATTAAATTCAAAAAAGATAATAAGAGTCACTGAGTTCAAGAATTATGTCAGTATTTTCGATCTTATTTCACCTTTTGATAAATCTAGGATTAATGACTAAAACACTAAAACATTGCCATAAATTCTGCAATTCCCCCAATGAAAAGACTGAAATATATATGAAGTGCCCCTAAACCGAACAGAGTTGTGAGATCTCTTAACAAATAAATGAGTTTGGAGGGACTAATTTTTGAACTCCAGTATCAACAAAATCTAAATTTGATTATCACCTATTACTTCTTCCCTACTGCGCCTTTTTCAATTTCTGCCGTTTTCTGGTTGCATCAGCATAATCATCGTTAGATGGTAGGTTCCGCTGTGGTAACGATATGTTCGCTAATCGAACAAATATTTCTTCCACAAAAGAGACAGCCTGAAATTTGGGATAGAATAGTGTAATTCCATTAATATAGAAAAATATAATAAATCCACAGGAAAATCAAATGCCATGAATTTCTATCATTTCAACATTCTACCAAAAATTCAGTATTGGAAAAAAAAATGTGTCACATGAATCAAAACCAAGAGCCGTGAAAGAGTATACTCATAACCTTGGCCAGAAATCATAATGCTTCTTTGTAATATTATTTCTCACTTCATTTCACGTGAATATATGTAATAATTAATAAAGAAAAAATGGAAGTAAAACCTTTTGATGGTTGAAAAACAAATATGCAATAAGGAAGAAAAATGGAAGCGCGAAATAGTTGCCACTAGATATTTCCACTTCAGATTTTCGCTGAAAATTAACTAGCTGGTAAAAGAAAATTATAGATAAAGTCAATCAATGAGATAAGTGGAAAGCAGAGCACCACCATAATTGTACAATACGACATATGTGAAAGGGCTAAACTACAACACCGGTAAATTCCTCGTTCGACAATCATTTCATTTTTGATACAATTCAGCCAAATAGCGAGAGACGAGTCAATGCATTTACACGTGAGTTGCGACAAAATAGCTTTTAGACAGTTATGTAATAAATGCTTCCTAAAAATCAAAAAAAGTAAAAACGATCCGTAAAAGAGAAGAAAAATTTGCTATAAAGGAACGGCATAACTAACTTGTGAATGTACACTTAACGATACGGCTTTAAATGTTTCATTTGCGGTGAAGAAAACTTCAGCAGAATCTAATTTCTGATTATCTGCACCATAAATTGTCTCAAATCGAACCGAGTACACCTTGAAAAAAGTTACGATAAAGAGTTTGAGCAAGAAAAAAATTTTCACTATTTATGTAATTTCATTCGATTAGACAGGCAACGTATACTTTACGCATGTCAAATGTAAGCTGGATAATTGTTTTACTAGTCTATAATTAATATCTAGGGACAAATGTTATCATTAATTCACTGATCAATAACAACATAAATTGATAACGATCGCAGCGGAAATATAAAACAAAACAACAGAGAACAGTCCAAGAGAACATAACTTACGACATCATCCACTGTAGGAATTTCGAAGTAAAATACAGTAGATGGTGCTACAACGACTGCTTGTTGGACCAAGTTACCACTTTTATACAGACCAACTTTATACTGTGGCGGTGAATTAATACCAATGAATACAACATCACCAGCGACATCTACCCGTTCGTCGATATGTGTCAGCATGAAATCAATGCCGTTGACATCTGCGGCATTTACCTGCACAAAAAACAAACAGTCACATAAATGGGTACTGTTTGTTTCACTATTCAAATAACAGTAAGGTTTCAAAACAATCTAAGCGTAGAATACACTATTCGAGGCCTATTCATCAATTATGGTATGCATTCGCGTGATAAGAAGTCGTGCAGTACAAACTGCAAGATATTCATTTTTTAAATGTACTATGTTAAGCAGACATGCTTAATTGGCAAATTAACAGTATTTAGTGTCATAAAATAAAATGAAAAATCCTTACCAAAATGGCCCTTAATGCTGGTTGATATTAGTAAAAACTCTTTTTCCACGTTTGCGCAGCTTCGTCTTCTAATCAATTAATTAAAAACGTACCATGATATCATAATGTGTTGGATATGACTGCAAGCGTTGACCATTCGATGTTTTCAGGACCAACCGATAGACACATTTCGGATGAAGGCCACGAATCCGATATTGACCATTTTCATTCGTTGTGTCCTCCTCTTGCAACTGGTTGCATTGTTCCGACACTGCTTCCACAGTCATTGATGGCACTGGTTGACCGGCTGGATATAAAACTTTGCCAAAAACACTGAAAATCCTTTTCCTCTCAAAAAATGTTCAGAAAATATACTCATATAATCAATTTTAGATATATCGTGATTAAGCTAATATCTAATCTACATGTTTTATCATAAAATAATAAGTCCTGGAAACATATAGTGTCGTCGTGGAATAAAGCACGTTCGTGCGCCAGAATTACTTGAAAAAGGAAAGACAAAAAGTGACTGATCAAATTAATATTACTGGACTGATATGTTGTTGCAAAATATTTGCATAAATTAGGAAATTCATCACCTATATGCAAATCGATGCCCTTTCAAGTTTACCGTTTCAAATTCACCCTCTTTGATATTTACTGTGATTGATTTTGGATCAAATTTATATTCTTGTAGAATGGGACGCAAAAAATATTCTCCAGGTCGCTAAAAATAAATTTGGGACAAATTAATGGTAATTACAAAAAAAATAATACGATGCTTTAAGTGATTTACACCAAATTCAATGCTATGGTAGTCAACGGCAATTTCGTTGCAAAAAGAAATTGTGCAGCGATATTTAACACGCAATTAGTCTAGACACTAACCGAAGACAAGCATCCCCAAAATAACAAAATAACAGACAGTAACCTCTCAATGACACTAAGAATGGCCCTGAATACTTAAAGGTACCAGTTGTTTGTTATATAAATGTTTAAAAACTCACCAAGCCAACAAAGACGATTTTTCCGGTTTTATCGATGAAGTTGTTCGACCGATAATTTTCAGCACCACTCAAAGAAATGAGTACATTAGAAAGTGGTTCACCCGTTCCAGCATCAGCGGCAGTAATGATCAGTTGTGACAACTTTATTACATTCAACACCCCTAGTTTCGCTGTTTTTTCAAATTTATATCCACTTTTCTCGGCAGTTATGTCGAAATCTTTAATATTTCGCATTGGACCCATCCTAAAAACCAGAAGTTCCAAATGTAAAGACATTTCATGCAGCTAAAGAAGCCTTTGTATTGTGTCCCAAACCCAACTGCAGCAGACAATCAATCAAACAACTGGACGCGCAAGCAAAAACGCCATCAAACCAGCCATTAAGCAAAGGAATTTATGTGAGTTTATCGCGACCAAAATTCTATACCAACACAATTACCTAAATTTGCCATTAGCGTCTGTCACTGATTCAAGGATGACATTTGGATCATTTCTGTTTTGCGAACGAATATTCACACCTTCAACAGCTGGCACCACTTGTCCGTCCAAAAAGACACCTTTATCAGCTTTGAAAGTTATTTCATCCAAATGACATTTACCTGAAAGTAGCAAGGAGCTTTTTATCTGGAAATACGCTTATCAACTTTTTTTTTCATAATGCAAATGTAAAATCATAAAAATCCGCGGCAGCATCACCACAGAAATAATCGAGCAAAAAATGTAGTGACATTAAAAAAACTTACCATGGAACTTGAAAACATGCGAAGTTGGATTGAAAAGGTAAGTTTTCGACTGAGGTGTAAGCGTAACAAATGCATCAGCATCCAACGCTGACAAGTAAAACGTGAAAAACAACCTTTTTTCTGCCGACGAAGTTGCCTAAACAACTTCATTTTAAAGTAAATTAAGTAGAAGTTTGAGTGATTAAGAAAAATACAAATTCACCAGTCGTTTTTACGTCACGCAGTGCAACTGGTCAAAAGTTTTCTATGGTATTCTTTAAATATATCTTTAAAACTCCTGTGCGCAAAACACAACCACAAAATATATTTCTGCATGTTTATGTCCCAGTTATGCGATAATTCTAGTTGATAAAGTTGTGAAGCTAAGCTGATGAAGTCGTCCATCTCATAAGTACATGGATTCCTGTGATCCAAGACGTTAAGATGTTGCACCAAACTCACTATTAACTGAATCTCTGATAAAATACATCATTACAAGTCACTGAAGAGAAAGGAAAAGTGTTAAGAGATAGGTAAAGATACCAGAATTATTTGTTCATCAGTACTGGACTTAACAGATAAAGTGAAATCATCAAGCCGATTCACTACGCGATCTAATTCGACCGAAGCAGATATCAGAAATTTTGAAGCAGATGCAACAAGTGGGACTTCTTGCGGGATAGTAATTTCATACGACTGCTTGTCGAATTTATGACAGCCTTCAAATATCACGGTGTAAACGCCAGCTAAAGGAATACAGAAAGAGAACTGCCCAACGGGAATATCAAGCGAGCCACTGATCTGAGGTTTCTCCAACATGCTCCATTTCTGGAATGAATAAACGAAACATTTAATCTTCTTCGTACGATATTACTTCTGTTCCGAAAGAAGGTTAAAAACAACAAATATTTTGTATCATATAATCTAAACCGCTTTAGTCGGATGTGATAATCTGGTTGTCGTTCGGTATCCTACTTGACGAAATATGAGGTTATCTAAGTCAGTGTGTTCAATAACGACGTCCATTTCTGTTTTTTCCCAACAAAATCGACCGTTATCTATCATTTTCACTGCAAAGACAATTTAAATTATTAAATTATTGATAATATAAAACTAATATGAGTAAAAATTTTTTTTAAGGTGGGCAACTATCAAAGAGCAAAGTAAATCACATTACAGGATATACTTACATTTATAAGAATCTGGTGCTATTTGATGGAAAACAAAATGATCAGTGCCTTCAAGACTTCTTATTAATACTTCTCCCTTCCACAGTTCCATCTTCAATACATCACAATCATCTGCAACGTAAAATTACAAGTAATATATCAACGTTGCACCGAATATCAAAAGTTCGTCGGTCAGAAACTCACAATAATATCATTTCTATTGTCTTCAGAAAGAATGGTACCACAAAATTAATGTTCAACTGTTTAGAAGAAAAAAGAAACATTACGAAAAATAGTAATGACCTAAGTTTGATTTATGCTTTGAGCAATAGTGTAAAATTAAGACATAAAGAATTCCAACATTGTAAAATAAGGTCGTTGCAAAAAAATGCGAACCTATGCAGATGACACTAACATTTACATCAGTTTTGAATTGACTAAATACAACATCAAGTACAGGACCGTTCGATAAATCGATTTCGTGTTGTTTTGGAGTCATTACTAAACCATTTGCAGACGAAACCTAAAATACAATACCAGAAGTCAATTATCCATCACAGCGTAATAATATCATATTAATCTTTTGGTAGCTTAAACCATTTGTTTAAGATTAACAGAAAAAACTTATGAAATTTTTATATATTTGCTTAACCTTCTCATTGGTTAAGTCTATTATGCGGCTTGCCTAGGGGTCAAATAAATTAAACGATTTCTATTTTCTAAATGACTATGCAAGCAATTCATTGCTTGCATAGTCATTTAGAAAATAGAAATCGTTCTTTACGGTATACAGTTATGATTATTATCAGTAATAATGAATGAACAGATACCGTAAGTAATATTAACCCCTCGTATTCTAAACACAGAAGCCCATGACAATGCAGGCAATTTAAAAAGGAAAATATATAAGCAAGAGTTGAAACTGCACCGAAACGACGTATTTGCCAACTGCTTGTAAACTGCATATCTTTCCATCACTTTTTGTGTGCAAAGATTTCATGGCTTTTGTCTGCTGATTTGTAAAGATAATCGATGTTATATGATTGATACTTTCTTCCGCATTCACCGTGACACACACGTCCACACTGCAAGGGGGAGACACAGTGAGATTAACATTTTATAATATTTTCCATAAAAAATACAATACTATTCCATACTATAGCTAAAATTTTTACGTCAAAAATCCTTTACTTAGGTCCATCAATTGATCACGGTATCTACTGAGTAGTCGCGTTTAAAATATATATGTTACGTTAAATCAGTCGTTGTTTCGAAATATAAAGTCACTGAGTAATTTCATCAAATTCAAAATAATTTTATGAAATATTCTTAAAGATATCAACAGCTTACCTTTCGACAACGATATCCGGAATTCCAGCTTCTTTTGCTGTCAACCTGACACTTACCGTATTGAAGACAAAATGATGCTTTTTAGCAGTTATTGTGTAGTTTTCATCTTGTAAGCCGTCAAGCATATACCTACAAAATAGTAAAGCAAATGGGACGTGTTATGACAACTATCGAAAACGGCAGCAAGAAAAGGCAAGCAACAAATTTCTTTTTATTTTTTATACTGTTTTTTTCGCTTTGTTTCAAGTAACAAATCTTTAGACTAAATAACAATGTATAAAGTAATTTAATATATCGTTGTTATTACGGCCTAAGGTTCTAGTAAGCCAAAAGTTACCATCCGTTTGCATCGGTTTTTCCTTTCGCTTCACCATTTACAAAAATAACTGCGTCGACAACTGGCTGTCCAGATAAGAGCACTTGACCCTTGCTGCTAAATCCAAGTGTGTTGAAGACAACCTTTAACAAACAAAAACATTGCTAATAAGCTAACTGAAAAATAGGACATTAAGAGTAATAGGACGTAAAGCATTTAAAAAACCGTAAAAGCATATTAATATAATACATAAAATTAAGTTATAATATAAAATTAAAAAATTAGACTTTCGCCGCAGAAGATCCCATTGTGATTTCTTTTAATTCCGGTGAAAAACTGAAACGAATTTTGTCGGTGGAAAGAGATGGCTGAATGGTATACGATCCTGGCGGAAGACAGGGAAACTGAGCTATACCTTTGTTATCTGTCTTCATCTTGCAAACAAGCTCTTGATTAAATTTTCTTTTTTCATTTTCCGTACCAATTAATCCCTCATCGCAATTTGGCAACTAAAAAAAATTAATAGGAATTATCGTACTGAAATGTAACCAACATTAATTGGCATCACCAACTTATACAAAACATCGCCTTTTACCAAACTACATTTAATAGGTGTATGAAATAGCATGTACAGAAAAAATCATACTCCGTACAGTAATAGACGTTAAGTGCTGCATATGCTGTAAGAAGGACAATCATTAGATTACTGAACAAGTTACAAATAGCTCAGGGCTCATGTTAAATATGTTTTATAGGGATATTTCCAAGCAATAAGAACGATTTTGTAGTTATATCAATGTTAGAAAATCTTCATAACTTGCCTTCACAAAAATTTTCGAATAAAGTGCTACCATAACTCCAGATATTTGATGCTTTTTAGATAAAACAGAAACTGTCAATAAGTGTCCGGATATTTTCAAATTCGGTAATACACGCACTGGGGATGTCGTAATCGATACCGGTACTTTATTACGCTCTATGCATTCTGTGCTATTATCTGCGGTTGATACCTTGAAACGAAATATTAAGAACAGTTAGTAATAAGCTGGAGATGCGAATAAAATCTTAATTACTTATTGAGATCTTCAAAAAAATTAAAATTTCTATTATGTAATTTACATATAAGTTCTCACAAAAATGTAATTTAGTTTATTGTTTGTGTGTTCTTTGTTTTGATTTCACTTAAATGTGGTCATGTCAAGTGTAACTATTCCAAGAATCCATTCATATACATATTTTAAAATAAACAGAAATATTTCAACCTAATATTCTGAAAAATTTTTCAAAGACACGACTCACTAAATATTTTCCTGGTGATGCTCGAAATCTATATGAACCATCTGCAACCGTCTTTGCCTCTGATACAACGGTGCCATTTTCGGCAATAAGAATCAAAGCAACATCTGCAGGCCCACTGCCATCACCACTTCTCAGTACACCTTCCACAGCGAAGGCAGTCAAAATAAAATTTATATCTTCACCTTTGGTGCATAAATCATTCTTTCCGTCTACTTTCAAATCAAAAGTACTTGGCTCTGAAATAAGGTTTTTACAAAACTCATTATTTGGGTGAAAGAGAGATGTTGAGAGAGAAAGCAGAAGTAGAGAAAAAGGCGGAAAAGGAGATCGACATAAGCAATAAGAAAATGAGTCAAATAAATGACAGAATCATTCTTCCAGCATTTTAAAATGTCAAATGATTAAAAGCAACAGTAGTGATCAAAAGAGTATTTACCAAAAAACCACCCATCCGGGGCGAAAAGACGTATGGAATAATCGCCCTTATTGTACACCGGAATCATATAATAGCCATTTGTTGGACTGCATTCCGTTTCAAATTTCAAATTTCCTTCAGCAGTAAATAGTTTAACCTACAAATAAATTTAAGAGTTAAAAAAGCTGCTTATGCATGTATAATATATATTCAGCCACTTAAAATAGAAATAAACTTTATAAAATATATCATCCTCACCTAGACCCTTCTCTTTAAGTTTTTGAATTTCTGGCCTTTAATTAAAAAATTACTGAAAACCAAATTCGCAGCGTATTAACATAGTCTCTAACCATTGTTTGTCAAATTACTCACTCTTAATAAGGGCATTTGCTGCATGACACTAAATCTCCAAACCTGTATTTTCGAGTAATCGATTGGAACATCCGGCGATTTAACAAAACCTCCGCAACTGTAAACTTCAGATGCTACTGTTGAAATGGATATCAAAATTAACGTAGCCCATTTAAGTGTATCCGTGCAATTCATATCCTAAATGTATCAAAACTTTAGTTAGAACTTTCCTCAGTGGTACTTTTTTTAATAAATGGTAAAAAGGATAACGACAATTACTGATCATTATCGTAGCAGGTAGTAACAGCAGCAAAAACTTTAAAATGCAATGGTGAATGATTTAAGTTTGTTTTATCACAACATATAAGGTAAAATAAAGATATTTATAATATTTAATACAATAAGACGCTAATATTACATTTGAAAAGGGAAATATAAATTCGCAAATAATAAAACAGTAAAAAACAAAGTACTGAAAAATCAAGAACGAAACCACAAATAAACTAGATAAATCCTTGCTAACTAAATTCTAGACAAAATTTCTGAACCTCTGGAAACAGCTCTAAACCAAACGAACCGTTATATGCAAAGAACTGGTAGATGAAATAAAAACAGGACATGATGGAACAAATATGAGCCGAATATTGTTCAGTAGATATGTGAACTCTATTAATGTCAACGATCTAATAATTAATCTGAATGTAATAATTCTGAATGTACGCCATTGCATCAGTGTCTTGACAGTGTCTATATATTCCGCTAAAGACATGTTCTAGAAAGATTCAAATAGCCCAAACATTCAAAAACTTTCTATCCTCTCCTATGTCTGATCTCTTCAGGAAATACTTAAGATTGCTGGTTGCATTAATAAAACAAATTTCAACAGATGATCCCATTAAATTTAACAAAAAACCTCCAACTGAACTGTATAATCAAAATAAAGTTACACAATTCAATACAGTCATAACGTCCACTCAACAGTTTCATCCTTTCATTTACATTAATATTAACACAATTCAAATATCAACTCTTGCGTTTAATTCAAATAGGGGTTTACAAAACTTGCATGACAGCATGAAGTTTTCGTACTGTTCGATTTGTATCGTAGCAAGATGTATACCGTGTTTAAAGCGTATAAGTCTACTAGCTACTTGCATTGTTTCAGTTGCTTTCTCTGGTTCGTCTGTAATAAAAATGAGAAGATATAATTTATTTATGAATTAATTCCAAGACCACTAAACCCTAATGTTGAAAATGGTTCCTAAAATAAAAAATTATTAAATCGATCCACACTAATCACTTTTAATCATCCCAACATTTCCCATAATCATATATTATTTCCAAAAAATATTGTTCCTTGTGAAATCTTTTGATTTTCAAAGCATATCCTCCCTCTTAGACCCAATAATGGCACTGTTACACACTGCTATTGCCGGATTATTTAAACATTAAGAGCAAAAAGAAAAATGTTGATGGCATACTCAGGACTATCAAATATTCCATAAAATATTGATTTCGTATACTTTACATTTTCATAAATGCAACGCACCAATGGCTAAATGAACTGCTACAGCTGTTTTATCCATATTCAACGACCACACATGTAAGCTATGCAACGTTCGTACGCCACTTATGCTCAACAAATCACTTTGTAAGTTGCCGTAATTGATATGTGCGGGTGTTCCTGAAAAATTAATAGCTCCGCCACATTTCCTGCCAACTACAAATTTGCGTATTAAGCAAATCAAGTCTAACAAAATAAGAATATTGGAATATGGCAATTTTAATGGAATAAAAACTTAATTTTGCTGAAAACAATTCCTATTTATGAAAGCTTTTTGGGAAATATAAAATTCAATCAATACCTTCCATTAATACGAAGAAAATATCCCGAAGCACAGTAGCACTTGTAATAAATACAATTATAGAAAATAGAAAAGTACATAGCGGGTCCGCTAATTTCCAATCTGTTATCTGCAACAAATAAACAAACAATATAAAATAAATAAATAAAGTTTTAGGGAAGAGCAACGAAAGTAATAACTCGCAATATTAACATGACGAACTGATATATTTTCCTAAATTTGTAAACAGAAGCTCTTTCTCTCACTTTCTTCCATTATCAAAAAGGACATCCATTATGAAGAATACAAGGTCAACAACAGCATAGTATTATCTTACCTTAATTACTATAGCGGCAGTTAGGACGCCGATACTTTGTACAAAATCGCCAAGCACATGGATAAAAGCCGCTCGTACATTCACATTAGCACTGAATTACGCAATCGATAAGTTAGTCCTCCTCGGATTGAAATTCTTACAACTATTATATGTTTATAAAACTTACTATTTGGAACACAAAGTTAGTACTGTTCAGATAAAACTTTCAAAAAAAAAAATCAAGTACCTACTGGCTGTGACTATGACCCACACTTTTTGAATGAGCACAACGAAAATACCGCAAGACAAGTGCCATGATAATATTAAACAATACTCCTGCACTTGCCGTTGCAATCATTGTATTCGTGTCAACCTGAAATTGTGTTTAGTTCTTGTTATAGCACTTCAGCAGTTGTCTAACTACTGTCAAAATCTCAATCGCCTAAGCAGCATGCTTTTGTAAAATATAAAGAAAAAAAGGATGAAATTATCGATACAGTAAACAAACAAACATCGAAATTATTGTCGATAATTCGTTGTAAGGCCAGCATTACAAGCATTGTCGTAAGAATCCATATAATTACAATCGATATTGTAGCACCCAAAATTTCCGCACGAAGAAAACCAAACGATAACCGATGATTTGCTAGAACGGCCGCTGTTTAAATGATCAATACGAGGTTATAAATGTGGTCATTATGTAAGCATACAAAGAGTACATATAGAACTCTATCAAAATTGTTCATCTCGAATTCAATTTTGGTCCCTTTTTCTTTCAGTTCCAACACATCATGGTTTCCCTTGCCTTTTTATATTTTATTTTATATTTTTCAGCAGTTGATTTAAAAACGTATCAATAACAAAATGATGCCAAATATTAACAAAAATATTCGACCGCTTGAAAAAGGGAATATATGATCTACCATTATTTCCAAACAAAAATACCGGAATGAAAATCGAACCAGGAGAACGCGAAAGCCGAATTGCTATGATGGATATAACAAAGGAGAGCAAATCACTAAGCATATGTCCAGCATCGGTCATTATTGCTAGACTGCGGGCCAAAACGCCACCGCTGAATTCAACAATAATAAAAACAGCACTTAAAATTGCTACTACTACCAACGATCGCTCAGCTTTTCGATCCTGAAAATGTATAACATCTATTATGAAATTTTTTCCCGTTATTTCATCTTACACTATTTTTTTAAATCATTGGTGCTTAAACTTATTAGATTTTTTTCCAGTATGCATGCTGATGAGTTCATCTGGTTTAATAGTTGCTGAACAAAATGACAGATGGTGATTTTACAAACAATTCGAGCAGTATGAAAGCTTCAAAATGCCTACTCTTAAACAAAAGAAAAATATTCAAAGCGAAATAGTGAAGGACTGGCACAAACATATTAGGATCAAATAACTTTGGATGCCAAAATATTATCATCTTTTTAAAGACTAAAGTAATTTCTGGGCAATAAATATTAAGGAAATACAACTGAAAGAATGACCCAAGTACCACGTCGAATAATATGATTACTAATAATATGATCGAATAATATGATCAGTAATATAACCACTCAATATGATCACTTACAGTTAATGGAATAGCATACCAATATCACACGACCAATAAAGTCAATGAAATTATATGATCGCGACGTCAGTACGACTAATGTACGAAAATATATATTATTATTACCATTATGTGTACATCTGCATATTCCCATGTCTCTAAGACATTTTCGGTTTTTAAAGATAAAAGCTTTGAATTAAATAACACAAAAAACATTAAACTAATAAGATTTAAAAAATATACCTCTTTTTGAGAAAGCAGTAAAAAATGGCAGTGTTCCTGGAGATAAGAATAATCCGTCGATTCTTGTTCACCATCACAACTACTCTGGTCATTACAGATTGCATTTCGGTCATCATCGTTATCATTTAAAATATTATTTGTTGTCCCCCACAATGCTCTCAACATTTCCCTGTAACAATGACGTCGATTACAGTGTGATTGCAACAACAAGTAACGAAAATGTAAACACATTAAACCGCAAAAATATTCAAGTTTTGACCATCGAATCCGGAAAAATCCTGGACAGAAACTCTCAATCCCAGAGGAACAAATCCATCTTCAAATCAACCAACTAATAAGCAAACGCTATTTTCTACAACAATAACGCGGTCCCGTCATGAAAACCATTGTTTTTTTGACCGTATGAGTGAAAAATGTTCATTAATGAGTGAAGATTCTTGAGTAATTATTACATTAATTAAAATTTCGTTGATTAAAATTTTTAATTTCATTAAAATTTCCTATGTTAAAACTCTTTCTTTAACTTTTCTTCGTTTTATATTTTGCTTTTTGTTAAGTTAGAAATTTCACTTTACAACAGGAGCTGTAATTTGACTATGCAATATTTCCGTATATCTCAAAAGTTAAATTTAAAAAAGAAAAACGCTTTACAAATAAATGTTGAAAAAAGGATGGTAAAAAGTTATTCTGTTATTTCATAACACAGCATAAATGCTTTGTGTCGAAAAAAAAACTAAAATTTCAAAATTCGATATAGTTAAATTCTCAATTTTTGTAGGAAATGTTATTAGGTAATTGTTTTGAAGATATCTTCAAGTAAATTTTCTTCATTGTTGTTTTAGTTAATTAGCTGCGCTGGAAGTAAAAAAATTTGATAAAATTTTTGAAACTAACAATTGTCGATGCGATACTTAATGCTAAACATAAGAGTAATATTATTTACAGAAAAGATTTTTTGATATAATTTTTGAAAATTAAATTAATTTCTACCACAGAAAAATGTCTGCAAAAAAAATCGACCTTTTTCCTTCCGTTTTTTTCTCCTCCTTATGTATCACAAACACATCGCTACAACGAAGCAGTTCTACAATTCTCAAATCAAATATAATTATTTTCAAGAATAAGCATATTCTGAATTTTTCCCTGAACCCCAGGTATGTGTAAGATCAAGGTTTTTGTTAAATGGTTTTAATTTTTTAAAGAAATAATCTTTAAAATTTTGAATTATTATCACATTCTTATAGTATAACCTGTAACGTTTTAGTTTTTTTTTTATGAATCACCAAAAAATTTCACTGCTGTAGTTTTCTACATCAATTCACAGTGTAACAGCAAATATGATTGTGTAATTCAGGAAAAAAGGTCAGATTTTTCACTTTTAATTATTGAATGTTGTAAAGTTGATAATTATCATTGATAGATATGATATGATAGCAACGAGAGCAATGATAGGTATGATATGATAAAGTCACTTGAAGAACCAATGATCACTGACAATTAACAGTGATGGAAGTGATAAGACAGAACGCTTCGTGAGGCCAATAGTTATCATTGAAAAAATTGATAATTAATTAATTCGTAATTTTCAATAAGCATTATTTATAACGAAATAATATCATTTAGGTAATCAACAAGAAAAAAGCCATATGTACTTTATAGCAATCAAATGCTTTTCACATTTGCAGATTTGTTTGCTTAGTAATGATTTTTGATATTGCTATTTCAGGCGGCTTCTTCTGCAAGCATTCCTATATCCATTGTTGCTATTCCATCGATTGTTACCGTTTCCAAATTAATTGGAACACTTAATCACTTTCATCTTCCCGCACATTTCTTCCAGTTTATGGCTATAATTTAAGCAAAAACTCAACAAAGTAAGTGCCTTTCATCAACATTTCCTTCATTACTTTTAAATATTACAACCTTTCAACAATTTCAATCTTAATTCTATTCCTTATTTCTGTACACAGTGGAATTCGAAATGGAAATTTTAAATTGTGTTCTAGGCTAATTTGCAAATATGTGCAAAATGTCAATTTGTAAATTTTTGATATAACCTTTTCCGCTTTATCATTTGCAATTTTATTCATTCCTAATTTTTTCTCCAAATTTTTTTTTCGCTTATTTATATCAATCGAATAATTTCATATTCATTTCTTCCGGTTTGTTTTATGAATGAATATGATAATCATTTTTATTTAACTCATATTCGCTAATAAATTAATATTTTAGGGAAAGAATTTTTTTTCCATATGCTTATGTAAATTGCAGGTGTAAACAAAAAAAAAGAAAAAAGAAACCTCTATGCTTGCTGACGATAAAATTTGGCAAATTTTTTATAATAAATATAGTAATAATGCAGGAGTGGATAATAATTAACACTTAAGTATCATATATTATAATATATCGATATCATCTGTACGATGGCGCTAATAATTTTTATACTACTGATCGTTACAATTATACCCATGCAAGGTAGGTATGTTAATTTTGACAGTAGTTCAACAAAAATGTAAATCAATAGATTAGAATTAACGAGAAGGTTAATTGCAAAATTTTAATAATATTCTCATATGTTTATTATTATTTTTGCAACTGACAGTGTAAAGCAAAATTGTGGATTTGTGGAGGAGAAAAAAAGAAAAAATTTTAATTTCTAACACATTCACTTTATTAGCATTAAATTTTACCAAGTTGTAAAAGTATATGGACAATATTATTAAGTGAGCTTCTTTTTTTTGTGCAATATATGGTATAGTATAAATGTTAAATTGCACTATGAAATACAAAAAAACGAAAAACATTTTATCATACGTCAATAATATCAAATAAACAATTTCGATTTCTGCTTCAATCATACAGTACCTGGGATGGAATGATATGCTACAACAGTTGCAATTTTATTCTATTACTGTACATCAACTTCAGTTACTGTATGGTACCGTAATATATCTACTTCGGTTACTGTATAGTACCGTAATATGCAGAAAGTATCTTATAACATAACGCTAAAAAAGTAAACACAGGTTACATTATGAATAAATTTTGGATAAAAATATTAATGAAAACTAATTATTGGAATTTAGAGAAAAATTTAATTGGTATTCTTAGTTTAGCAATGTGTTATACAACAATTTTTTCACATTTGTCCAAATATGTCCGTGGATGCTACTACACCAATTGGGCTCAATATCGTCAAGGTTTGGTGATGTTTGAAATAATTTTATTTTTAATTAAATATTTGAAATAGTTTCAAGCTTTTTAAATAAAAATGACTAGTATCAGAAAAAAAGGAGCTTTAAGTCGTATGAAGTATTCTGATCGGTGTTTATTTTTTGCTTAAAAAAAGAAACCCATGTAAATACTATACATTAATCAAAGAAAAGAATTTCCTTTAATGGAAAATGGACATCGATCAGAAATTAAATAATAATTAGTAATTCAACTTCCAACATAAGTTCAAATTCTTTTGGTCATGATATTTCATAAATGTATATTGTTTTGATATGTGTCTCAGCCATTACAAGCAAATGTCGTGCAAAAGAATAAATGAACGAAATGGTAAAAGGATTGTCGGAAAGTGAGTTGCAGTTGAAATCGATCTAATATGCATTTGCATCTTAAAGGAGACGGTAAATTCTTACCGGAGGATGTTCCAAAAGGCCTGTGCACTCATATTCTTTATGCATTCGCTAAAGTTGACCGAGAAGGCACGTCAATGTAAGTTGCAATGAGAAGTAAGAATTCAACTTTAACGTTTTGCTCGTACAGTTGATATTAAAATTATTTCTAATGGCTACACACATGTCAGTAAGGTATAACGATCAGTAAAGCTATAACGGTGTCAGTAAGGTATAACGCGTGAGGTATAACGATTTGACTCCATATATGACATTTAAGACGCTGCAAATAAATATGTTTGTTCCTTTTTTTAACCTGTTTCAGTAACTTTTAATTTCAGAGCATGTGAATGGAACGATGAGGATACGGAATGGTCAGAAGGAATGTACTCACGTGTAATAAAACTGAAAGAAAAAGATCCGGCACTAAAAGTTCTTCTTTCTTATGGCGGTTACAGCTCCGGATCATCAACTTTTACCGTTTCTTTCTATTCCTTTTAATGATTGACTCTTGTTAGACGTTATCTAGCTTGCTAACACGTAACGCAATGTCATATGCAACATTTTCCGAATTTGTAATTCATCTCATAAATTTGATAACACAAAATATTTGAAGATAATAGCAAAATCGGCGGAAAAGCGAAAACATTTCATTCAATCAGCTATAGCATTTCTTCGAAAGCATCAATTTGATGGATTCGATCTCGACTGGGAATATCCAACTGGTGTAGCTCAGGAACATGCTAACCTTGCTGAGGTGAGTGTAATTTAATTTCCAATTGAAGTTTAATATTTTGTTTAATTGAAATTTGTTACACTATTGTAGTAATCGGACACAAACCTTCTTATAATTGTTTGAGACAAGAAAAATCCTCAGGCATCATTTGTAGTAAACAGCCAGTGAAACTAATAACAAAGGTAAACAAAGGTCATCTGGTCATTCAATAATGATGGATAAAAGATCATTTGATAGTAATCATTTACGGTATTCGTTAGAATCGCACAAAGCATACTGTCATTTGACTGAGAATTTCAGACAAAACGATCTCTAATAGCAGCGATACATTTTGATCACTTGATCATGTAGATATTTTTTTACTATAAAATTATTTTTAGTTTTCTAATAAGTCATTAAATTTTAGTTCAGATGCCAAAGAAGTACCACAAATATTTTCTACAATTTTTGCTTCACATAAAACTAGAATAAATCAGATTATACTTAAGAAAATGTGAAAATATTAAAAATGAATTTTGTAGGAAATGAAAGAGGCATTTGCGAATGAAGCCAAAAAAACCGGCATGCAACAATTACTTCTTACTGCTGCTGTGTCAGCCGGAAAAAAAATTATTGATGGAAGTTACGACATTCAGTCCCTTGGAAAGTAAAGTGCATTTGACGCTAAATTTGACGTGCGATAATACTTATAAATATTTGATATATGTTGTAGCGCGAAAATTTTTCAGAAGTTTTGATTTTCTATTTCTTATGTCATATGATTTACACGGCAGTTGGGAGAAGAACGTTGACTTACACGGAAAGTTGTATCCAACAAAGGGAGAAACAACCGGAATTGGCGTCTTTAATACCGTTAGTTCCTGAAAAATGCATGAGAATTTGTAATTTCCTATCGTTTGAATGGATGTAAACTCGGCACATTTTCAGGACTTTGCAGCAAATTATTGGGCAAGTAAAGGTGTGCCTAAACGGAAAATTATCATTGGAATTCCGGCCTATAGTCGAGGATGGACACTAAGCATTCCTTCGAGAACAGCAACAATTGGAGCAGAAGGTAGCCGTCCATCGTCACCATCGATAACAAATCCCGTTGGTGGTACTGCTGCCTATTGGGAGGTCTAATTTAAAATTTTAAATAATTCTCAGATACTTTCCTTGTTACTAATAAATTATTCAGATTCAACTTTTAGTCACTGCAAACTATTTTAAGATATGCAAATATTTGAAAGAAAGTGGTAAGGAAACGGTAGATAAACAAGGAGTTGGAACGTATATGGTAAAAGGAAATCAGTGGCACAGTTATGATAATGAGGAAACTATCAAAATCAAAGTAATCCTCATATTTTCCTTATCGTTTTTGATAGTGAAAAGGGAAGAACTTAAGAAGTGACATCTTTCTTTAATTTTAATTTAAAATAACTTTACAATTTGTTATGCAAATGATGTTGGAGTGTTTGTTTTAATAATTAGACTTATCGTTTTGCATTGTCGAAATTTGCAGATGAAATGGCTGAAAGAGAAAGGTTATGGTGGTGCTTTCATATGGACGCTTGATTTTGACGATTTTAAAGGTACAAATTGTGGCAAAGGTCCATACCCACTGTTAAATGCTATTAATAATGAACTTAAACGTGAGGTAGGATATCTTTCACTCCTTCTCTTTTAACAAATTTTGAATTAAATTCAATATATTTGTAAAATTGGTGAACAAAAAAATGGTAAATCGATCGATGGATAAATCATAAGAGGCGGTTTAGTAAGATCGTACAAAACACCAACCCCTATAAATGATAGGAATGAGATAGAATTTCCACTTGAAAATGATTACTCAGCATTTGAATAGCTAGATGAAACCTAAATTACTACAATTAATCATTATATTCCTCCTCGTCAAACAAAATTTTTAAAATTTAAATTGATTATTGAAATTTAAATGCATAGTCAGCCTCATCGACAGAAATTTTTGAAATGGCGACTACAACGAAACTACGAGAAACTACAGAATACACGGAAATTCGAACAACGATGAGTGGTTGTTAAATGAATCAGAAAACTTTCCAGTTTATTTTCAGGTTAAAAAAATTTATTCTGCTTCTCTTACTCAATCGTCTCTGTTAACTTATTTCTTATGCATTGTAGATAGAACAAAAAAATACTTCTACATAATAACTAAGGAAATGCATAGTTATGAATGCATTTTTGAAGATTAAATTATTCCTTCAAATATTTGACACACACCTGACACAGGTAAGATCACTTGAAATATCTATCCAATGCATTCCATGCATCTCTACCGTTACATATAATCTTTTTCACATTTTTTTTGTTTCGTAAAACTCTCGATCTTACGACGTGAGAAGTGTGACACTACTGTGATACTGAAAAGTATTTCAGATGAGGAATGCCCACAGATGCGGTTCAGTTCCGTATCCGACCGGTTATTGCAATTTGTTCGTTCATTCAGTGCGCAAATAATCATCAATCATTCGTGCTGTAATGCTCGGATAATATCTTTTTTAGTGACGTAGAGTTTGCGACAACATAATGAACACATGGAAATAATCTCTCTCTCTCTCTATACTTATTGAAAAATAAGAAGTACAAGGAACCTTCCATGCAAAAAAATTAAAGTGACAATTACCTTGACATTAATTGATTTCACATCGTAGTAGAACTTCCTAAAATTATACAATGAATAAATCTTTTAAAAGGAAATCAATAGAAAATTGTTGAGTTTTTCAGGGAATGATTTTGCTTTTTCCTCTTTTTGAAGCATTATTTAAACACTATTGCTAAATTTGTCAGAATTTGGAATTCTTTTTAGAGTTATAAATGAGTAATATTTGATTCAATTTTATTATTCCACTTCGATCATCGTACCATTCAACTGAATATTAAAAGCATATAGTAAAGTCGTTTAATTTGTGAAACTTTTTTACAAGAAATTAAAACATAACTTACATAAAAGAGTAATAATAATATTACAGATAATTTATTAATACAATGCAAGCATCAGTCAGAAGAAATACAAAAGCAACCAACAGGAAGAAAAAACCCCGACCAACCATTCAATTAAAATCAATACACCGCTATTTTCACGTCGTGAATAATTTCAATTCAACATATTTGAAAAAAATTCTAAAAGTTCATCAGATCGCTGGTGTATTGTCAACTGTTCAAGTTCATCACTCCAATTTTTTTCCAATGTTTCTTGATTCGCACCCGCTATTATGAAAAGAAAAAAACTTGCCTTTACCGTACTATGTACTGTACCAAAATCAAAATGAATACAATTGTGAATTAATCTTTTAAATGATATACAGATGGTATCCGTTTGGAAAGCGAACAAATAATAAACAAACGAGAGATAAAAGAATTGTCATTGAAAAAATGAAAATTTGACAAAATAAGAGAATAATTGCCTAATATGCAGCATGAGAAAAAAGAAGATATTGCAAGGAACATCATAACCTTAAGGCTAAACCAGTGAAACAGTAACAAATTACGTTCAATTTGAAAAGCAATGGAAACTCCGAAAATTTCACACTACAATCAACAAAAGCAGTTCAATTCAGATTTTTCGCTAAACCTTAACGAATGTTATTCCAGCTTTAAGACCATCAGTGTCATAATGTTTTAGAAAAAATGGCAAGAGCAATTTGATACACATTCAAATTCAAAAAAGTCTTGTCTCGAAATAGTCTCAATTCATCGAATTCCTTTAAGTTCATAGCAAAGAAAAAGTAGTAAACAACAATAAAATCTAAAAATGATATA
>JABVXW010000169.1:0-116613 GCA_013365375.1 Litomosoides brasiliensis | reverse complement strand
TTTGTGCTTGATAAGATGATAGCATACAGGACATGTTGATGGACACAATCCTACGTTGATTAAATGACCAAATCTTAGGGATTTTTATAATCTTTGTTATGTCTCTCTCGGGTTTACCGACAGTGATAATATTTCGTAAACTTTACTGCAAAATTTCCATACAGGAAGTTTCTTACAATTGAAAATGCCTCAGAATAAGCTTCACTGCATTTAAATGACTGCATAAATCCGGCATTAATACTACTGATTTCCAGTCAATTAAAACATCTTTAGCAGAGTCAAAAGTATTGTTAACGAATCCTAGCAAAATTTTTGAAATCGAAAAAAAAACCGCAATTATCTCACAACCACATATCCTTTAGCCGCTGCTGTGAAATTACTTATTGAGAATACATCCAGATTGGAGAAATTCGAATTCTGCTTAATCTTTCATATCGAGAAGCCATTCTTTCGTTAAAGCCAAAGAAGTTGCTGCATTGATTTTTTGCTGTCTTGCATGCAGCTCGAATTCTTTCAACCTTAAAGTAGAGCCTTATAAGCGCTAATTTAAAAAAAGGACAAAAAACCAAAACAAGCAAAATATTAAAAAGACATAATACTTGATTCTATAATTATACTCTCTAAACATAAAAAGAAATCCCAAAGCAATGATCATTTTATAAACCTAAAATTACGACTAAAAAACCTATCAGCATAACTAAATCCTATACATTAACATTTTGTGGTGACATGTATTATCGCAATTCAAAATTTAAGGAATATTAATATTAGTAACTGAGAGCATACAGAGAGGAAAGTTCATTTTTGATCATTGATTTCGATTGAACATTGTTTGAATTTGCATTCGCTGTTTCAGCAGCCATCAGACGACACTAAAATTGATTTTTGAAGTACAAGAAGCTTATCCAAAAATTAATTTCGTTAAAAGCTGAAACTGGAAAGGACTGAAAAGAAGAAAAGATTCCGATTATTTTTAAAAATAAATTTTTGAGACTTTGCAAAACTTTTTCGTCATTGATCATGTTCGTTACATCAAACATTGCACTAAAGGACGCGTTCTTACAAGTTATGAACAAATAACCTCATTGGTTTGTTCAGTGATAGCAATTAATTGGAGAGTTTCCTCTAGTTGTTTTTTCGTTTTAAAAAGTTTGTGCGATAAATCAAACATGTCCCTGAAAAAATGTTCCAAATATAATGCAACACTTTTCTTATCCAAATATGAACGATTTTCCGCATAGAAAGAAAATTTCAAATCAAAATTAATGAATTGTATCATTTATCACATAAAGTTATGTGTACTATTCATTTTTTCTACAGAGAGAAAGAGACAAAACACTACAGAGTGATTTTGTAAAATCTTTGCTGCACAAACAGAAATAGATTTAGAAATGGCTTTAGTATATATTAACAAAACTTATGTTATTAGTTCTGAAAAATGTAGACTAATAAGTCCAAAGTAGACAAAACATGTCATTTCTGGCAAAATTTACAAACCACAAGATAATATAAAAAGGAAGCAAGAGAAAGTAAGATTTACCTAGCTATCAACTGCAAGGGTTCCATGAAGATATCACGTAGTTGTTTCAATTTTGTGTCATAATTTCTCACTGCTTTTTCATAAGAATTCAATAAATATTTCCTGAAACTGGTGGAAGACTTTTTCTCCTTTTATTCGTCTTATCCAGACGTTTTCTCAGCAAAGGGAAATAAGAAATTCAACATATATAGCTAATAAAATAACATAACAGACAATATGCTTGCAATTATTATATTGGTAATTAAAAACAATTTATTGCAGGAAAGAGAAAAAATACCTATCAGTCTCCATCTGTAAAACGTTTTCTGAAGCACAACTACATGGTGAAAAAGCTCGAAGTTTCTGAAAGTTAAAAAAATACAATTTGGATCTTTCTATGTTTATTCCGGATAAGCTTAATAACTTTGCATAAGTGTTTTAACAATGGCGTCAAGAAATATGTATTTTTTCTGACAGACATATCTTTGTAATCCCTAGTAGCGCCCAGTTAAATATTATTTACACTCGTTTATGTACACATTATTCAAACAATTTAAAATAACACACCATAACTGTTTCAAGTTCAACCTTCAAGGATGGTTCTTTCGTGATGTGTTTCGAATCAACGACAGCGATACGTACATCAATTTGTTGCAACATGCTACAAATCCATTTCACTGCTTCTGCAAAATGTTTCTCGGAAAACACCTCTTTGTCATGCTCAACCACAAGATTTTTCTGGTTCTTTTAATTTTTCGAATTCATTGATACCACAAAATTCATAAAGGTCATTTAATTCTGTCACTGTAACTACAGATCATGTGAATTTGAAGTAATGAATTTCGCTGGCTTGCCTTTACATTCACATTTTTTGATAATACATCATGCGTTCTAAGCAACTATTTTTAGCTAGAATATCTAATTCGCTAATAATTAAGCTGAACTTCGAATAAGAACTTGCAAACAAGAAATAATTTGATTAGAATGTGATGATTCCTCCAGATATTTTTTCCTGGCTTTATTTGACAAGTGGTCACGCCACATGCGTCAAAATGTGAGCCACACAGAACTCTTAGATAATCAGATAATAGTGGTGAATATAAAAATTATTTTAAATATATAACTAATTAAGTATAACGATTTCAAACAGCATGTTTCAAGACGAATCAATAAAAAAGTGGCACACCTCCGATAAAGTTTAATTCTCGCACAACCGAGAGTGAATTATTTTCGACCGCTTTACGTTCTTCTGCTGTTTCCTTGCTCAAAGCAATTGCTTTTGAGAGTAAACGTAGCTGTTTCGCTAAACGGCTTGCAAAATTGCAATCATGCGCTAGAATCTCAGCTTCTTTCAATAATTTGGTATACACCGCACGCAAAATTCGAATAACGTCCGGTATTGTGTCCTGTAATTCATATGTCTGTCGTTCCACACTCAACGTACTCGCAGCCGCAAGTTTCATCTCATGAAAAGTTGGATCATGATTACATTGCGGAAACGGTGAATGTACTGAAAATGTATCAGATTTGGGTCGGTCATAAATATATTAATCACTCATTCATTTACTGTCGTATGAAAACTTGAAAAATTCATCAAACACTGCAGCGAATTTTTAAAGTGTCAAGAAATTGTTACACTCTTCGCCTTCATGTTCACCACCAGCTATCAGACAAGATATCCCGAGTAAAGGTAGCGAAAAGGTAAAAACGGACAACGAAACTTGAACAACCAAAGTGATATTAAACCATTCTACCAATCAGTAAAAACAGATACTGATAGAATGTATGTAAACATGTACCGACTAAATAAATTCGACTTCAAAGACACAATAAATTATGTCAGAAATGAAACATAAGAAGGATAACTTACCGACTACTTCCGGCAATTTGATTGGCAGAGTATAACTCTCATTATTTTGCAGTCCCATAACAATAATATCAGAACAGCGATCGATCAAGCCCGCAGGAAATGGAGGTGATCTATAAACAACCGCGGAACCAGGCGGAAGTGTTAATAGACAAATCAGATCATGTGGTGGCATATCAGCCTTAACATAAGCATCAAAGTAGGACCTGAAAAAGTAGAATGATAAAATCTCGTCGAAATATTAAAAATTCACAAATAGATTTTTCATTCTGGAATCATTGTACTTTGTTTAAAACACTTGAAGTTTCTAAAAATACCTCAGAAGCATCCAAAATTTGAAACTTTCTTACTTCTCGAAATGATTAAGAGTTGAAGTATCGAAGTACTCTTCCAAGCATATAATGTTCATCTTAAAAACACGCATTCGTTTCAAATGTAATAGCTCTTTGCACATTTCATCAAATTCGTTAAACGTTAGACGAGTTGACTCACGTCTATCGAACAGATGTCGAATGAATTCACCGAGAATTCGACGGAAACTCCTGAAAACAGAGACTATCCATTTCATCTTAACTAGAAATTGTTACTCTTTGTCAAGTAAAATATCTTACAATAAATTTCAGTTGTTTTTCGTTTGCTAAGCACATGCTAAGAGTTCCGGAATTTATAAAAAAGTTATCACATTTATATGCATAGAAAAAGATTACTTCGGGTATAAGCAACGTCCTTTAGGAAAATCTTTCTGCCATAAAAATTGACCCATCTCATTCGCTCGACCAAATATAGCATCTGATGGTCGACTAATCATCATATTATACATTCCATGCGTATCTGCCGGTCCTAAGGAATAAAAAATGTCACATGATAAAGCGCCATCTATCGTTGATTTTTATTCTTGACGGTTTAGGTAGACACTTTGAATAGAACCAATTCGATTTATAAGTGTTAACTTTCTGCAAATATTTTCACTCGATGACACAGTACAATTCAAGCTTACCTTTTGGTGGTACAAAAGGTAAAACACCTGTTGCACATTCGAATAACGTACAACCTACTGACCACAGATCACATTCGTCTTTCGTATATGACAAGACGTTTGTTTTTCGAGCTAAATTCGCTGTCGAGTATTCATTCTGTAGAACGACACACATTGAAATATTGTCATAATAGAAATATTTCAGTTCAAAGCACAATGACTGAATTTTGGAACTGGTTGTTTTCTTCAAATAAAAACCCCAAAGATGATAAACGAATCCTTTACATATAAAGAGGATTGATAAAAAATTATGTGAGCATATGAAAGGAAAAAAAGAATGATTTATAACAAACTTACAAGATATCCAGGTGTACCACAAATGGAATGCAATGGTTCAAAATTATCAGTAAGAAATCTTGAACCACCAAAATCACATAATTTGAAGATCATCCTGACAAAGAAAGCAGAAAAATGTTTCACATGCCAAAATAGAGATGAATAATAGAAGATTTAGTTTTTAGGAATTAGGAAACTGAAACAAATTTCCGAAAATTTTGAGTAAAAAATGTACCTTCCACATTTATTGAAAATTAATAAGTTTTCAGGTTTTACATCTCTATGTGCAATCTTTCGCGAGTTCAAGTATGATAATCCTTTCTCTGAAAAAAACCAACAATTCGCTGTTAATTTAAAAGTTAAACTGAAAACGTATAAAGGAAATACATGCATAGCAATAATCTGCACTTGATGTGATGTCAATTAAAAATATTCTTAATCAGCTATATGTGAGCACATAAAAGTGGATGAATTATGTGTAGGAAAGTAATTTACGTCACATAACGCAAAACAAAACAAAACAAACTGAAATGGAGCAGTAACGTAAAGCAAAAGATGCAGGAGGGATACCAAGGTGATCGATTAATTGCAAAAGGATTTGATACGATAGACCAAACATATTTTCCAATTTCTTCAATTCATCTCGTACGCTACCGTCCGCTAATTCCATGATTAGCACCAGTTTTTGATTTTCATTCACATTCTGAAAATTTCAAACATGGTAGAACATAGTTTTGGATTTACTGAGCAGAAAAATGAAAAATCTTAAAAACCTTTATTATCTTTGTTAGGCAAAGAAGTAATATGAAGACTCCTTTTAAGTTTTTATTCCTTGATACATAAAATTCCGTCACCTCTTTGTTTTATTCACGAATTAATATTACAGATTAATTTTAAGAAATAATATACTTAAGAATAGTGCACCTTTTGATCAATTGTATCAGAGGCAATAAATTTGACGATGTATGGAGAATTTATTTGTTGCAAAATTTCAATTTCACGGGCGTGTTGTTGTGTGTTGAACTTATCGCAGGTTTTGATCGCCACAAATTCACCTGTTTCTTGATTTCGACCTTTGTGAACCTATTATTGAAAGGCATTAATTATTGTAGGGGTAAATACTGAACGGTTTCGAACCATCAGTTGAGCTAAATCAAAATAATAAGCATTATTAGAATATTTTTGTACTGCAGCAGGGTCACTCGAAGTAATCTCAAGAGAACCATACAAAAATAACACACATTTCCTGAGATGCTATCATACTCCTTGTAATCCTTATCTAATATTCATTTATTTAACTAAACCCCTGATTTCAAAAATGGCAATTCTGAAATTTACTCTTCCAAAGGCTCCATTTCCAATCAAGTCGATGCTACGTTGATGCCAGAAAAACTTATTTGTATACTGTACACTTTCTGAAGCTCCAGCCATTCACTCCTGTAAAATAACTTTTTCTAAAATGTTTGATGCATCGTTTAATTTTTCAAAGTAGTTGATTCTCATGTTCCACCGTTAACTATCAAGAATTGTTCGGAATCAGTTCTGAACTCTCATCTCACGCGCAACCAACCAACTGTTCGGACATAACATCAACAGGTAGGTATTACACTCTCACCGAACCACCCATAGTTTGCGATTCGCAGACCACTCGGCACCGCAACAACTATCAACCATCCCAAACCAGCTCCATTTCATGTCTCATTCCATAAGACCGCTAATTTAAATAACCTGACAATAACTCACCTCATGTTTTTCACTTGGGTACGGAACTTCCAACCGGTTCCGGTGGAAAGTCCTCTGTTGATCTTGATCTTCACCCGGAACAGGAAGAAAGCATTGTTTTCTCGACTTTGTTTCAATTAAAGAATATGGAGGATTGACTGATTCAATGTTGCTCTCGCCGAAGGAGATAATGGAAGGGAGCAAACAAAGATGAAAAATTGCGGAAAATGCTAACAATCAACCGATTATCAATCTCTTAAACTTGTTTATAGCGATCAGTGGAAATGATGATATTGGTTCATTGACCTCATCTGACCTCTAACCATGCGATGCAAGTTGAAACCTGTTTTGTTGTCTTTCCCGATCTGCAAATAGTACCGCTAAAACGCCTTTGCCCTGTGTCTTTAATTTAATTTACTTGAACTTCAGAGATTCGGTTCTTTTTAATTTCAAATTTTTATCTATTTTAGCACTCAGTTTTAAGACAAAATTTGTTTTAAAATGACTAATTAGTATGGATGAAAACTAGGAAAATCGTATTTTGTTAATAATTTTTAGTTTCCCTTTCTATTCAATTCATACAACAAATTTTCATCCTCTGATACTGTAAATTAAATTTCGTTGTTCGGAAAATTTGTTAAATTTCCCTCTTTAATGTTATTTTTCAAACTTACCTTTACTTTATTTTGCTCAGATAAGTTACAACACTACCAATGATTCGTCGAATTATTCGTTTGTTCAATTTTTCTTTTTGACTTAGTGTTGGAATAAGTAAAATAAGAGGGATAAGAGGATAAGTAAAATAAGAGAATGTATGACCGTCGAAATGTATTTTGAATGTTCCTGTTTGGTTGCTCGATAGCTTTTAAAAAAAACGCTCTGAAATTTACGATATTTCCCGTTCATATTAACAATTAAATTTCATTTTTCGGATAACATCCAGATTTAAATTGGACATTTTAAGCCAAATATTTGTTAATATTTCACTTTGAAGCAAACATAAACAAGGAATCTTATCGCGTAAATCGGTTTGACGTATTGCTCAATACCGCAGCAAACTGATGTAAATAAGGAATGCTCGTGTAAGTTGCAATTTGAAATAGTATGGGAGCACATTGGACGGCTAAACCATAATTCAAGAGCAGCATGGGAAGGAAATTGGAACATATCACGAGATAACGTACGTCCTAATTTGATGATGCATTTCTGCTCGACAATCATATGATAGTTTCTCTTCGATATGATAGTGATAGTTTCTAAGACCTACAAGAAACGGTCAACAGCGTTTGCCGTTTACTTTGCAGTTAGTCCAATTCAATATTTTAGACTATTTCAGACTTAAGGTTTCATTTAAATTTCAACCTTAGTTTGGTAATACAAACTTAAGATATCGTTCATTTTTTCCCTCATATTTACCATTTAAAGTTTTATCTTATGTTTTCCATGCAATAACAAGTAAAAATAAATGTTAAGATTATAGTAGTGGCAGATTATTTTTTGATTTTTGGTTTTTGATGAGTAGAGTGAAAGATAATGCTAAAAAACGATTACCGATGTCGTAATTGCAGTAACAACAGTAACTACTACGGATAATAGTATTACCATCACATTTTGATTTTTTAGTGAAATTCAGTCAGTCTGTCACTGATGATAAAACGAAACTGTATTCCTCAACTGATTATCATTGCTTTATGTCTCATTTTTGATAACTATGTTGTAAGTAATTGAATTTACTAATTCGACACAATATTACTACCCACATAATTCGTGCAGTAAAAGCAGTTCGTCAATCATTAAACAGAAATATGATAGAGTACGGTAGCCTGTAGTTGTCATTGTACTATACGAACTTCTGTAATTTTCATGGAATTCAGCTTTTTTCTTCCAAATTCCAATTTAAATTACTCGGAAATTAAATTTGAAAGAAACGCTCAGATTACCAAACTATTGAATTCACATGAAATTATATCGTTTTGCATGAAATATCGGAAATATTAGTCACTATGCTTATAGTTGTTATTACCTTCGGTATATAATGAAACAGTTTCACCACGAGAGGATGAAGAAAATAACCAAACTACCGCATCGTTCGACGTCAAACGATTCGAAGTATCATCAACGAATCAAACTGTTAAGAGAAGTTGCAGAAAAAATAAAATGTGGACTAATTGCGCCGACTGCGAACTGAAATGCGATGAGGATGAATCTGTTTGTTTTATTTCTGCTATCACATGTCATGTCGGCAAATACTTGATGCACAAAAAAATTTAGTTAAAAAAAATTTCGTAAAGATTAACAAATTTTAAATCTATTCATTTTGAAATTTACAGTTTATAAAAAATCATGAACTTAATTTTATTTTCGTTGAATTGAATTTTTTAAAAATTTTTTTTTTAGTTTTGTTCAAGCAGTTTACACTTCCGTTCCCTTTTTCCCGTTTGTTTGGCAAATTTCTACTTACTTATAATCGTTTAGTGGGAATGTCAAAACGTGTGCCGCGAACTAAATTGTGAATGTCCAGCGTTTCTTGGCTTCCGTCGGACAGCAAGCGGAAATTGTGTCCGAAAAGAAGATTGCCCGTTGGAGACTCAAGCAATCACCGGTACTTTTTATTTGTTAATTCTCAACATTTGCTACATTCTTGAAAGTATTCTCTTCAATAACGTTGTTTTTAAGCAAAAATCTAAAAATTTACAAATTCACTTGAGAGTAGACGTCGGAAGACTAATAACGAAAATCAATGGTATCAATAATCACTAGTGATATGACTAACAGTATTGCCTTATCATTAACGATGCAGTTAGTACTGATTAATAGTACCGAAGAAATCACACGTTACCTCACTTCCTTGTTGATGCAAATATTGTCAGCACAATGATATCGTTAATCCAAACCTTCCAGTGAAAGAAAAGATATGATAAAAATTAAAAGTGTCACTCTCTCACAATTCCTTATTCAACAACAATTACCTGAAAGGCAAAGAAGTAAATGTTACCTATCTATTGTAATAGGTGATAGTTAACTCTGAGCACTTTATCCGTTTTTAGATCTTCCAACAGTGGAGTGCCCAATATTGGAAGAATTCAACGAATGCGGGACTGCTTGCGAGGAAACTTGCGGTAATTTCGGGCAGCCGGTCATATGCACTCAAGAATGTGTTCCGGGATGTTTCTGTAAGAAAGGTTATGTGAGAGAAAACAAAGCCGGTTGTTGTATACCGTCAGAACTATGCGGTGCAAGTATGTCTGATAACAAATTAAATCTGTTCGAATCTTTAATTAAATTTATTCGAAATTCTTAAATATTTCGTGTCTCGCGACTTACTTTCGGAAATTTTGAAATTTCAAATTTCAGTTTTATCTTGTAATTATGATTTAGAAAAGCAAAATAAAGCTTGTGGACCCAATCAAGAATATCGGAAATGTGGCACAGCTTGTCCGCAAACGTGTGATGGTATACCGGAAAATTGTGTTCAAAAATGTGTGAGTGGTTGTTTTTGCAAAAATGGTTTTGTCATGGATCTTGACAGATGCATTCCCGAAATTAATTGCAGTGGTAATTTATAAATGATCTCTTTAAGTACAAATTGAAATTCGGTTTCTAAAATATCGAAATTTTCAAACCAGGAAAGATCTTTTTTTAAGTCCAGCGAATCATAGAGTAGAACCATCAATTGACATGCATGTTACAAAACCGAAGAAAATATCGATGAACTAATGCGATTTTAAGTTATTTTAATTACTGCTGATTTGAAGTATGCGTAACAGAAAGTGTAACTTACAGCAGCACCAAGAGAGTGCCGTGAAAATGAAGTATATCGGAAATGCGGAAGTCCATGTCAGGAACTATGCGGCGAGCAAAGGGAGGAGAATTGTGATCAATGTATAGAAGGATGTTTTTGTAAATTAGGCTACGTAATAGAAGAAAAAGCTGGTGTTTGTGTGAAACCTGAACAGTGCATCCGTGAGTTTCTCAGTTTGTGGTAAAAAGCTTTATTTAGAATTAAAATCAGTTAATCAGTGTTTTTTTCAGGAAATCGTTAACTTACTTTAGATTGCAATTCTACTACAATATAAAATAAGTTAACGACTCTTGAAAAATGGAAATTGTTTGTTCATTTACTTTCTATCAATGGAGAGATTGAATTTCATAGTAATATCAAGAATATTCTGCAAAAAATCAAAATAACAAGAGTCATGTAAATTAAATGATTTAATTTAAAAAAAACTAAATGTTATGTACTCGTTTTTTTTCTATTAAGAAAAAAGAAAAAAGAAAAAAAAGGGGGGAAAACAAAAAAGGTAAAAGCGAAACTTGAAAAGGAAAAAGTAAGATTTTTAACTTACTGGTTGTTTTACAAATTGCTAATTAATTATTGAAAAGTTTCAGCTCCCAAATATATGAAATGCCCAGGAAATGAAACGTTCACATATTGCGGTGGTTGTGAGGGAACATGTCAAAACCAATTTACCGACTGTCCAGAAGAATGTGGTTCCCCACGTTGCGAGTGCCTAGCGAATACAAATTATGTTCGTAATGAATTTGGCGCATGCATACATATCAGTGATTGTATTATTAAGTAATTAATTCCATTCTTTACTTCTCATCTCTTCCGCATATGAGTTTTGCATTAAGGAAGAATCGATAGTGCCTGACAATTCAAAAGTTTTTGTTTATAAGCTTTCTTCATTGAATTCTGCATTTCTTGTTCATTTCGCAAATGTTTACGAACTCATTGTCCATTTATGGCTTGATGCTGCAATCGGGAAAAGACATTTTCAACAAACATCAGTCTTTCACTTACTATCTTACCTTAATGCTCCATTTTCATTGTTATTCAATAAATCCTTTTGTCTTACTGTTTTTAACATTAAAGTATGAATTCTTTGCAGTGACTTTTTGTTTAATTTATGCGAGATACTTGACATGAAAATCTTAACTTTAGAAATTTTTAAATTCCGGAAATCGCACAATGCGTAAGAAAACTTTACAAATCAAATTTCCAATATTGGCCATGCAAGTAAAAAGAGTAAATAAATGACAACAAAGAAAACAATCATCAAATGAACAAATGCATAATTCCAAGCATGTCTTTTATAACAGAAAAGGTGCCATGAGACGACTGTTTTCATGAGGACGGCCATGCCATGCATTCCTGTTATTTTGGCAGTTCTGATGTTCGCTTCATTCTCACCTGTTCTGCGTTAGGTGCGTGGTCGGTTTCTTTCTATCTAGTCCTATAGTTCATTAACTGAAATAGAATTAGCCAATTGTAAAGACACACATAAATGCAGTGGTGAAACTTACAAATTTATGTAAAAATTGATGGGTAACGAAAAGGAAACAAAGTGCTTTATTTCGTGAGAATTTTCAGTTGCAGTGAGTGAAACCTTAATGCTTTGGATTCTAGGATGTCGTGATTTCATACATTTTCTGAAATATGGTACGCATAACTCCCGCAAACTCACCTGGATAATTTCCAGGTGAGTTTGCGGGAGTTATGGATAATTTGGATAATTTCCCCTCCACATTCTGAAAAACCGAACGTTGTTTTTCTGCCAAAATATTGCTAATTTAAATTGTTGCTTCATAAACTGTCATGAGTAGATGAGATGTGAAATGAAATTAATTTCGATCTAGCCAGTGTATTTACTGTCTGTGCAATTTTGTTTTTTCCTTATACTTTAAAACTTATAGATTATAAGTAACGTCTCGTTTAGCTGACCAAACAAACATGTTCAGACCCTTTAACGGCAAAATGTCTACTCGACAGAACAATAAGTTGCAGCATTTTTCCACGGCGTTTAAAAGCTACTAGCTCTTTCCTATACTAAAATTTGAGTTTAATGCAACTCTAATTGATAGAATATTTCTTATCACACCAGTGGCATAACTATCGCTTTCAGAGTATGCTACCTCACATTCACTTTCCAAAGCGTATTGCATCCTGGCCGTGGTACTTTGGCGCGCGTCATGGATCTTCGGACACGCCTGCACCAGGCCGTATTTATTCACAGAGACATTTATTTGAGGTGAAAAAAGCTATGTTGAAGGTATTTTGTTGTTCGTTTTTTATTTATAACAACACTTTCCAGACGTTGTTATTAGGTCGCAAGTCGGATGATTTGTTTTGTTATGAGGACAGTGCTTAGTTTGTGAAAGTTCACAGACAATATTAATTAATTTTTGTTAAGTCATAAATTATGCATGTGCTATGCGGTACTGAGAACAGCAAAATACCACTGTATTTTGCTACTGGGCTGGGAGGTTCAAGATATTATAACCGTATTCCTTGGGATTTTTAGACTGAATTAATTATAAGATTAATTCAAATTACCAACTAATAAAAACTATTATCCCTAAGGCGAACAATCCTGACAAATATGCCTTAGCATCGGACTTCTTGGCACATCGCGCTGATCGCCCAAAAGACTACAAACGAGGCATGCCTCCAGGTATTTCTTAAAGTCATTTTAGGCAAAACTTATCATAATCGTTCGTAAATAGTACATTTAAATGGAGTGGGTAACAGTGTAAATAACTTTCCCACTGCAAATAGCATAAGCATCTTAGTAATCCAAAAAATCACCGGTATTGATTCGAACAGGTGCTTTTCATCTACATGAATTTTTTTGTTTTTCGTTTTATTTTCTCCATGTCGTCTGTTTAATATCCGTTCAGATTGTTTTTGCTATCATTTAGCTTCGAGTTTGGTAGCTAAACTATTTATATGATTTGCAGGTCGAGCTATCACTCCTTCTGCACTACAGAAAAGGCTTCTCGTTCTGACCAGGATGTACAAAAGTGAGTCGGATATTCCGGAAACCATCAAGTAATAATTTTGCTCGTATTAATATTTTTAAGACAGGGAAGATATGGCTAAAGAAGGTTGAAGAAAGGAGAATAGAGGAAAGAACTGCACAAAGACAGCAGTGAGGTTTCCAGAAATAGAAGCAATTATTTTCCATTGCCCATTTCCTTGATTGAAGACTTTATGAAGTTGATTACACTTACTGAGTTTCGTTTTTTTCATTTTCTCCTGGCATTCTTTTTTTCATTTTGTTTAGATATACTTGCTTTTTAAATATTTCAGTGAAGTGAATATTGCAATTATGAAGGAACGTCTGAATTTTGTGGCATCAATTTTCTATATGACATCGGTGTTAATTGCATTTATGGTGACGATAAAGACAATGAATCGCGTAAAGACTATAGTAGTGGGTGACTCTTAGATTTTTTTGAAATCATGTCAGTGAATTGATGGAATTTACAGTGCTTTTGTAAAAAAGTCTTGCTTTACATAGTACTACCACACAGCTTGGTAAACGAGAAAATGTTTTTACATATGTGCTTTATCACATCTGGGCCTAAACTTTTCGAAAAGTTTTTCATGGTATTTGTCTTCACTCATCGCTTATCCATCCAAAATGATGATAGTTGATAGTACCGCAAAAAAATTCGATGCATATACCTTTGTTCCCTTCTACCAATTATTTTCAAGTATTTAACTTAAAGTCTGGTTCTTCCTAGCTGCCTTGATATTATTTAATCCTGTCAACTTGGTTTTTCCTTTTTTCCACACCTTGTTTGGGAAATACTTCATCTACTTCTAAATCTGGGCAAGCACTACACATAACACTTTAGGATCTTAGACTTCTGTAATAACTGGAATATCTAGGGTTTGTGCATGTGCCAAATTTTATCGTAACATTGTCAATGGCAGTTACTGGTTACTGATTGTGTGGTATTAAAAAAAATCTAATGGTTTACATATATTTGCGCTTTCTGCAATTTTTAACTTTTAATTGTAATTTATGACTTGTTTGGCCACTTGAATTTTGTTACCCGTAGCATGTATACCATATGTTTTCCGAAGATTGTACTTGTATTTAGGTTATTTTTGTCTTATGAATATAAGTTAGATCACACATTTTCACCGATAAAGCGATTTTCGTGCAGTTTCACTATTGAACTTGGTAGCTTAAGCAGATCTAATTAGCATAGGAGCTTTCGTTTTTATTTAGCATAAATTTGTTTCATGTTAATCGTCATCTGGAGGGGAACTGTTGTGATCATTGAGCAGTTTCTGTTTACTTCTGTTTCCCATATTTCTTCCTGCAGCATTGTTATACAAAATCATAGAGCAGAAATGTGAAAAATTTTGTTTACCTGTCCACAAAATGAGGTGTAGAGCAATCATTTCACACACTAAATTTATTAACAGTCGGCAATATCCTACTGCAAGCATTTTTTAATGAAGGCTCAGAATTTGGAACTGTTAAGGTGAAGATTGGAGATGTCAAGCCACGGATTTATATAGTTTGGAGGGCTACCACTGCGATCTGGAGCATTTGTGCACTAATTCAATCTCAAAAGTGTGTAGTAACATAACTGATGTTCACTATTCAGTCCGTGACTGATATGATTAGAGGTGTCACTAAAAATGCTTCCACTGTTTTATCAGCTATCATTATTTTTAATACTTTGTAAAATTTCAATGTGCTCACACAAGCAAGTAAATTTCCCGACCAGCTTTCTCGAAAGTTTATTCGAAGATTTATTACTTCCCTGAATTACTATCCCGAAAAACGGTCTAAAGACTGATATTTCCTTTTTGCGTATCAAAAAACGGTTTGAAAAACTGTTACGAGCATCCCTTTCTTCGTCGTTCTCTTTCAGTGTTGTGAAACATTAATGCTAATTAAAGGAGGAAAAAGTCTGACGTGAAAGCAGGTTGTGTTTTAGAACATTTCACAATTTTATATCAGAAAAAAAACAATAATTACAGCTGCTTACAAGCAAGTCTTCAGTTTTGTGAAAGTTCGAAACTGATCGTTGCATTTTTCCTATTCATTAAAGGAAAATTGCTTACGCTTTTTCTATACATAAATTTCACTTTTATTATGCAGTGCGATACCAGTTTTTAAGCAGAGATCGTTCGTCTTGCAGCTTTGTTCTCTTTCAAATTTTAACGTAACCGTGGAAATAGCGTGATGAGATGATGGAAGCAGCAACGGCCATTGAAGTGACAATTAATCATCCGATGGAATGAAACATAAGATGTTGCAGTGAAGTTTTGAAAAAATTAACAGAAATATAGGAATGAATTGCATTTTTGTGATGTTGCAGTTTCAGGAAAAGTTCTTTGGAAATTGTTTAGAAACATTTACAAAGGAATTGAAATTTCCATTGGCTAAGCGATAAACAATTCGAAGATTAAAGGAAATCAAAATAAATTACGAATCATTTGGAAATTTCCATCAAAAAACAGATGGGTCATAGAGTGATACTTAAAATTAACTTTGCAATACCTTTGATTTACTAAAATAGAAGAACAAATAGAAAACTGAATTGGTAAGAAATGAAATAACGATAGATTGAAAGATTTACGTTGATCTACGTTGATGTACATTATATCTGGTAAAATTGATTGCGTACTTTGTAGATTATATTCTGTTTGAAAGTGCACGATTGATTGTATTTCATTTATGAAGTTTGAAAATATCCTTCTTGTAAGTCTATCGCCGACAAATGATGACTGCTTTAGCAGAAAATCCAGCAATTGCTAAGCAGACATTAAGTAGGGCGATAGCTTTACTGAGCTGTGAGTGAATTCATGAAATTCTGTGACAGGGAGGGAGTAGGAGAAGAGGAAGAGGAAGAGAAATAATTTCTTACGGATCATTGAAGATTGGGAATGGCTCATTTCTAAGAGAAGTTTAGATAAGTCATCCTCGTCGGAAATGACCAAACGTAACGGCTTTGGCGAAAGTAGCAGTTTTGGGTTTTCGGTCGAAACAAAAATAAATTATTTTCAATTTCAACCAAACAGAAAGTATGGGGGAAGAGAGGGAAGAAGTCGAAGGGCAAATTAGCTTGTTATGATTAAAGGAACGGGAAAATAAGAAAGAGTAATTAAAGTGTGTTTATTTCAATTAATCCAACTTTAAATTTTTTCCCTAAAAAAGAAAAAGAAAAAAGAGTGGCAGCGAATAGTATGAGTAAGTCATAATCGGTCGGTCCCAATTCAACATTCGTTGCTCTGCTCAATTAAAATAAAAAATACTTTCATTTAAAATTTTGATTTCGCTTTCTACCGGTTATTTGAAGTTAAATGTGATGATATAAGCTTGCATACAACATGCCCTGAGGTGATGGAAAAGTTCAATGGTCAAAATGAGACTGAAGGAAAAGGGAAAATGACGAGAAATGCCTCTTTTTCCTTTTATCAAATTTTTAATTGGATAATTAAAGAAAAAAGGAACAAGTTTGTTAGCAAAAACAGTTTACAAGAAAAATAATGTAATACTGCGAAATCAGTCATTCATTTTTTTAATTATTAAACAAACAATGCCTTCAAATTTGTCTAAAAAACTGTAAATGAACTTATTAATATTAATTATTGGAAGTTGTCAGATTTCAATTTTATTTTTTTCGTCAGAATAAGTTAGCAGAAGAAAATTTTATAGATAGCAAGAAAATATACTCAAGCGCTATACCTGAAATGCATTTTAATCACAACAACCAGTTAAAAAATTTTTTTAAAAAAAGAAAAACTATTTGAATAATCCGAATTTTTAAAAGAAAATTATGGGCATAAGAGAGTTTTTTTCCTGCTTATATTAATAACTTTACATTGGACTAATATAACTCAATTAAAAATTAATAATTTCCAAAGTTTCTGAAAAAGTCTCGCTCTTTTGTTTTATTTTTAAAAAAGATTTAATGAATGATTTAGACAATGCACCACTTAATGACTTCATTTGAAATCTAATTCAACAAATTACTGCGTACGAATTTGGAAACCGTCTAAATCATCCACTAAATCATATTTTCCTTCTACTGCATAATTTCGACTAACTTTTGCATTTATAAATAAAGCTATCTTAATCATTTCGTTTGTAATTTAACTCAATAATTTAATTAAAATTCGTAATGAATTAAGTTAGAAGGATTCTATGAAGAAGATCAAAGCACTAAAAGAAATGAAAAATAGAATTACAATACATTAACTACTACAGTAATTTTTGAAATTTAAATTTTGGATAAAGTTATTTTGAAGATAAACTATAAATAGGTTTGTTCAAAACGAAAATTATCTCATTAGAACTGAAAATATGCTAAATTACGCAAACCAACTATCATCAGAATTTTGAGCGAATTTATTTGAAATTAAAATATTTACGGTAGAAATGAAGCGTTTAGTACGCTTAATCACGTCAACAGCCAATACAACAGCTTCAGCACCGTAAAACTTCTGTTTTATTTTCAAAAAATTGGTGCTGAAAGTGAAAATTGTATTTCTATTGTTCGCGCTTTCTTCCGACTGTTTTCCTAGCCTTCTCCTGCCGCTTTCAGAAAAATACTTTCTGATTAATTTTGAACTTTTCAGCTATTTCTGTCATATCACATATATATCATTATAATTGCTTTCTTACCTTCTTTGCACCTTCTTCCTTATTTTTTTCCTTCCCTTTTCTATGATTCAAAATTTTCTTTTTTTTTAAGTGAATGCATTAAATGCTCAATAAAATTATGATTTCATCACCAAAGTCGGAAAAGAACTGGAATTTTTCCTGATCTCAGAAAACTATGATAAATTTTAAATATGATCAATACACACACACACAGACACACACACACACACACACACACACACGCACACACACACACACACGCACACACACACACACACGCACACACACACATACATAAGCATACAGGCATGAAAACAAGCGATGGTATATAAAAGGAAAGTTGGGAACATCCGAAGTATGACCAAAATTCTTTTCTACGCCTTCCAGCAACGGCACGTCAACAACCGAGGAGTTATCATACTGATAGTCTGGTTATTTCTAATTTCTGATAATTTTTTTGTCTGTTATTGAGACAAAAAGAAAGGAAGAGATTATGCTAATTTATTGAATTGCAATAAAAGTGTTATAAATTTTAAATTTTTTTTAAAAATTGACAAGATAGTGTGTCTTCAAACGATAACATATACTGTCACGCGATAGTATGCATTATCATTTGCAGCAATGCTCATCGTTTGGTAGAAATGTTATTAAAAAATTGTATTTGGTAGGACATTTACACCATTTACATTTCTGATCCAATTTTAATTTGAATTTTTTAATATTTCACAACCATTCGTAAGTTTATAATGCCACGTAGGCTTCTTGATTCAAAGGACTATCACACAGGCCTTTTGTTTTCCTTTTGCAACAAAAAAAGTTTTTATTTTTTCAAAACTTCGGAGGAAAAGTTTTTTCTCGAAAAACAAATTGTCTGATGTTGTCTGATATAAGTGAAATAAAATGAGATGAAAAATCTTAGCTCTAATATATTTCTAATAGAGAATTTTATGATCCTCAAATATCCCCAAAATTATTAAACTTCCAAAATTTTGTAAAATTATTCAAATTTTCTTATTTCTTCTGATTTAATAACAAATTTTTACAAGTATTATTGGCAACTGTCAACACTTTCAATATTTTTAGTCAAATCTTTGAACTAAAATTATTCGCATAAATTGTACTGAACTTTGTTCCTTCCTACTTAACCACTCAATGTTTTTTCGATAAACAAAATTTATGATTCCTTTGCACGTCGTTAATTTTCGTTAAAAAAATGTCAGCGATTTGTCACGAAATTAATGATTCAAATAGCATCGTATATATAAAAAAATGAACTCGAGTTAATATTTTATCGTCGAAATTCTGATTCCGAAACTTGTTAGCTGGAAGTTAGTTAATAATTTCAACAGTATATTGTTGTATGGCTCTCGTAATTAATGCGGCAAAATTGTTACTCTGATAGATGCCACAAAAATTTAAACAACATTTAATTTACAATTTTCAAATTTTAGATCGCAATGTGGCTCCTATTATTACTCATTTCTTTAACGTGTGCTGCCAAGTCTATTCTTGGCCAAAGCCAAGTTGACCTGACATCAGCTCACTTCGTCGAAAATTGCGACGAGACACCGACATTGGCGATTCGAACAACGTGTTTATCTGTGAGATATTTTGATAACATTAATACTGCTGAATCTTCCACTCTGAAATTCTGAGTGGAATTCTCCAACGAAAAAAGCTTTCACTCACTTTTTAGCTTCAACAGATGGCGAATAATTCAAGAAGAGATTTCAAGCAGCAAGACCAGGTTATAATTCATCCACCTGGTATCCCTCAACATTTGAGACCTACTGCGGTGGTACCAGGTTCAAGAGGTCAAGTTGCAAGCAATCCATATGATTGTATGACACTTACATGCCTCTGCCCTTTTTTCTCGGTAAATTTCTCATTAAGTTATAATGATTTATAGGTTTCAAATTTTTTTCAGATTTAACTAATTTTAAATTAAATTGAAACTGTCAATAGTATCATAATTATTGTTTTCGAATTTAAAAGCACTCTAAAATTTTCTGTAGGGTTACATTGACGCGCAAAATCAGTGTGTACTAAGAAATGGCCAAATTTTAACAATGGCGTACCGGAAGGAATATCGGATGCTTACTGAAGATGAGCGGCTACGGTACCACAATGCCCTTAACGTTCTGAAGAGAAATGGAGAGTACGATCGGATTAGCAGGGAACATCAATTAGTCCGTTTTATTTCCTCAGTAAGACATTAAATAAGGCCAGAGAATGATCGGATAAAAGTAAAATTATGCGAAAAGAATTGATTTGAATTTCGATATAGCTATGCATCCACTAACACAGATGAGTATTAGAACAAGGCTCAATTATTAAGATCAATTAGCATTAAGGTCAATTATATATTAAGGTCAATTAGCTCAATTATTCTGAAAACTTAGTACTGATAAGGATAAGAAAGAGATTTATGTTAATGATTTGGTGTTTAAGGTTGGATCAGGTGGTGGTGCACATTCTGGGCCTGGCTTTCTGCCGTGGCATCGTGAATATATCAAAAGGTACTTACCGATCCAGTTTGTTTCTCTTGAAAATGTCAATTAGCGCAAAATTTCATGTTGAATTTTTTAAAAAAAAGATACTTAAAAGTACTTTTTAGTTATTTCTTTAGCATTTAGTAAAATTATCTTTAGAAATCTAAAATTTTTAAAGTCAAGTTTTCTATTTAATTAAACTTGACATTTCTTTTTTATCAATTCGTTTTTCGCAAAAATTTTTTCCTTCCAGCAGTCGAATTCTTTTTCAACAATTCCTGTTTAGATTTGAGATTGCACTTCGATTTATTGATCCTTCGGTTTCCGTACCGTACTGGGATTCAGTGCTGGATAATTATTTGCCCAATCCACGTGATTCCATTTTCTTCAGTCCATTTTTCATGGGTGAAACCGATTTCTTCGGCAATGTCATTAATGGTCCATTTGCATATTGGAATACGCTTGACGGACGAAATGCCATAGTGAGGCTAGCAATTAGACTATAAATTAATTAATTGCAAAAATCTTTGATGATATTTTATTTAACTATCTAATAAATCATACCTTAAAGGGTACATGAAATAATTAAAATTTACTTCTATTTTTAGAAATCTCGGCGGGGAAGGGCAACTTTTCAGCGAATGGAACATACAACAAGTAATGCAACAAAATAGAATTGAAAATATGCTCTCGTATACTGCACCAATGCAGGGTTTCAATTATTCTTTTCTTAAATTCATTTATTTCCAAAATCAATTCAATTTATCTATTATTTTGAATTTGAAAGTTCATGTATAAATTAAAAAGAAATCAGATCGAATGCGATAGCGGTATCCACGTTGTTTTTAGGTTGTCCGTACCCGGTGAATTATGGCGCGTTGGAGTATTCACATTCTAACGTCCACCTTTGGATAGGCGGTCACATGAAACCACCGGAGCAATCATCCAACGATCCAATATTCTTCTCTCATCATGCATTTGTTGATTTGGTTTGGGAGCTATGGCGGCAAAATGTTCAGTCAGCGTGGTCTCGAGAATTGGTTCATTTCCATTTTGCTTACTTTTAAATCGTTCTAGTCTTATCACTTTTCTAATTTCAAGTAAAATACTAAAAAGATTCTTTTCGGTACTTATTTTTAGGACTATCCACCAGACATAGCAGCATGCGCCAATCCACAGCATTTCAGTTACGCATTAATGAGCCCATTTTTCACTCTTTACAATCGCGACGGTAAGTTTCGTTTTTAATGTTTGGGTAATATACATTTTGCTACTTAGTGTTAACAAAAATTTCAAATTTCATGATGACACTGCAACAGTGGGAGTATGCTATGGTGGAAAAAATCGGCTTAAACAAATAACCGAACGGAAAAGTTTTGTGAGATATTTCAGATGATAAGTAGAAGTTTCTTCAAATTAGCGAAAAAACTATCAAATGTTTGATAGATAATTTTTAAGTAACGGAAGCAGTTATGGTGCTTAAAATAAGATCAAAAAATGACCAAACCCATATTTCAAGTTCGAGAGGTTTTTGAGCCCTTTTTGGTGAAGACTTGAACATCGATTATTAAATGGTATTTTATAGAGTATCCTTCAACTAAAACTTAAAGATTTATTCACAGAATTAAAATTAGCAATCAATTTTAATACTTAAAAGGGTATTTACGGTGCTGAAAACATAACAGCAATAAATTTTTTAGTGCAGGATTTTAGAAAATTATTCGTTTATAAATGGTAAAAATCATTTTAGGTTTGTCAAATATGTATACGAGCCAAATGTATCGATTTGCTCCGCGCCCTTCCTGTACCTCCGAGATACCAACTTGCGGCACGCCATATCTCTTTTGTGATACCCGTGGCTTTCCTCATTGTGTTTCCAAAATTAAGTTAAATGGTCTTTGTATCGGTTTCGAAGGTCTTGATGCTTGCTTCAACGGAATTTGTTGGATGGGTCGATGTGTACCAGGCGCAACACCAGCGGTAACTTATTTTATTGTAAAAATAAGAAACATTGATCTACTGTTTTCGATCGTTCACTTGAAATTCCAAAAATTCGAAAAATTTTTTTTGGAATGCAAAAGATGTAGTTAGAAGTTGGCATCCGCTAAAAAAATCGAAACGATAATATTTGACTTGTTTTTTCAAAGTACAAACTGAACTTTCTACTTTTCTAAAATAGGCTTCTTAGGAACTTTGCAATATTTTTAGCCTTTTGTACCACAAACACGTCTCTCACAAGAAATTTCGCAAACACAAAATCAGCAGCAATTTGTGGATTGCTTCAATCGACATCCATGCTGCGAGACTTGGGCCAATGTGGGTGAGTGCCACCAAAATCGCAATTACATGAGACAGTACTGCCGAGCTGCGTGCCGCGTTTGCAATCCTAACTTTGATGCTAGAAATGGTGAGTTTCAATAACTATGTGAGAACAACGATGGCATAGTTGGTCCCTCATTTTTCTCTCTCTGAAAGATTAGAAGAAGCAATTCGATAAATAAAAAAATTTGTTGGGTTAACTTTACTTTTCTGTTCATTTGATGATATTTAAATGGAAATATTTCAGAATGTGACGATTATCACATTGCTTGTAAGCATTGGAGTTCCACTGGTCACTGTAGAGGAAATTCGGATCAGTTTATGGAAGAAAATTGTCGTAAATCGTGTGGCTTTTGTAACACTCCCAAAAACACTTCATGTCCAATTCCAACATCGGTTATTATACTTTCCCCTCCTATTTAAAAAAAGAGAGAGACTATTTAAATTTTAGAGAAATTTATCTCGGTTAGCTAAAATATCTCGCAACTCTGTAAATTGTTTATGATTCCTCAGAATCTGCTCTTTCATTTATCTGAAATATGGCAAAATACAGAGTTTACAAAATCATAACATTTTTTTGAATACTTAAAAATAGAGCCGTCTAACTCGTATTTCAGACTCGTCCACGAGCTCAGGCTTCTCTAACCGGTTTAATGGCACCATTAATAACAATTAATGGCTCACAATTCGAACATGATCTAGCAGAAATACTCCCACCGAGAAAGATAAGCTAAGCAATTTATGAATATATGAAGCTTTTTATTAAAACTGAGCTTTAAAAAAACCTGATGTTAAGAACCAAAGAAAGTGAATTGAAGTTTGTTCAAAATAAATTGTAAAGTGAAATTTTATTTGAAATGCCTCCTCCACGTAAACAAATTATTTATTCGATTCCTTCATTGTTAATTACCGCTTTCTCCATTCTATCATCACTCAATTATTTATTAATTATTTCTCCCATTTGCTTTCGGCTGTAAAAAAATTTTTCCTTATCGAATTTTAAACATTTACATGCAATTGTCTAATTGTTGCATTTACTTTTTCAGGTTTCATTTTACCATCTAATTATTTAGCAGCTTAATTCTCCCTTAACTACTTCGAGACCAACTGTTCAATTGAGTAATTAAGTGCATTTATAATTGTACTTATATTTGGAACTATCTGCAGCACTTAATTTATTCACAAATTTGAAAATTATTTCATAAATTTTCCAAAGTTTTATTTTTTGGAAAAATTACATAAGCGTTGTTTATCCTAATTTGAAGCTCGTCGCATCTTATTGTTGCTAGGCCATCTCATTTGCGTTACCTTTCTTTTTTGGATTGATATTATCATTGATCTTTTCCCATTGACTGGTCTTTTTTTAATTTGCCCAAATAAATTTATCCACTGCCACCTCTAAGTCAATCAACAAGAGATGAATCTCCGCAACGATCATTCCTCAGTAAATGAAGAATTTAGTGATACCATAAAACAAATTAACGATAATTAAACCATTACGATTTGTAAAGTATAGCAAAGTATAGCAAATAATGAAATTAAAAATACATTAGTATTTGCACCTCTTGAAACTACAAAAAAAAACTTTGCAGGAGTACTTGCGGATCTTTTTTTTAACTTTATCTTAAAATTTTGCAAATTTTCTAAAAAAGCGTGTATTTTGCAGATCAAATTTTTCTTTTAAAAAAACAATAATAATTCTATTGATATAAGCGAGATTTCTGGTTTGCAATGAATTTACAAAATTAAAAAAAAAACTTAAGCTTATTTTAGGTGATACTGATAAAACTGCTTTATTCTCACTTCCAACATCTTTAAGTCGCAAAACAAGAAATACTTCAGTTGGAAGTAATGTTTACTGCGTACAAAATAGGCAGTGAAACAGATATAAGCTTTTTTCCTTTTTTAAGAAAATATTGGAAATCTTTCAAATTTAGAAAGAAAATAATTTCTTAGCCGTTATTGCAGTGCATCTGAAAATACCGAAAACCTGAAAAACTTACCGATTATTTTGGAAGATGGCAGTTACCGAAGAAGACACTCCTAATCGGTTAAGGATGAAAAGAATAAGAAAGACACGGAAATGAAGAAAAAGGCATCTTCACTCATTTCCAAAATGTTTGAATAACGAATTGACTATAACTACAGTTAATTAGCTGAACATTTTAAAAGACCAGATAAGATATAATAATTTTCCAACGCTATCAGCGAAGAAGAGGACGAAAAGAACAAATTTCTGATTAAAAAATTACCCAGAAATTTTGATCGAATAAAAAGTATTTTAAAAGTGAAAAAAAAATTACATAACTGTTAAAGCATAGCAAAATGGTTTGCTGAGTTCGTTTCATTTTGAAAAATGCGAGGTGATTTACTTAAACCTTAAATTAGCTAAAGTAATTTAAGGTCTAAGTAAATTACATTGTATAAATATAAATATTATTACGATTTTATATTATTAGAGAAAATCTGAAATAAGAGCTTAAATTACTGTAAGAAACAAATCAAAAGATACGGTAAATGGAGGAAAGGTGCATATAGGAAAACGTTACTTCAAGGCATGACTATTTAGAGAAATACAAAGAAAAAAGAGAAGAAAAAAATCTCAAATAAGAGCACTTTATAATTAATTAATTAACCAAAGATAAAAGCAAGAAAGATAGAGAGAGAGAGAGAGGTAGAAATTATATAGTGTCATAAAGTGAAAGCTGAAGAAAAAGGGAAAGCCTTACATAAAATAGAGATACAAACAGAGGGAGAAGAAAAAAAGAAAGGGAAAATCAAAATTGATGTAAGATTTTGATTTAAGATCAATTTTTTAATTCATATAACAGGTTTGCCTAATTCTTTCATTTAATTCATTCACTGCAAAAAAGCAAGTTTTTGACAAAAATGATTATGTCATATTTCAATGTAAAATCTTTGAGACAAAGTTGTAGGAAGTTGTTACGCAATCGTTAGAAATAATTATTTGAGTGGAAACTAAAATGCTTCTGGCACGTTAGACTTAATTGTCATAAAAACGAAATGAACAATTATTAGGTAGTAGTGGGAGAGTGCAGTGATTAGAAGGAGAAAGTGGAGGAGGAATGCTGCAGCACTTAAAGTTCAATAGCCAAGAAATTATTTTCCAGTTTTCTCCTTTTCCAAAACTTTCTTTTTCTTCAATTTATTGAAATAATCATAACAACCATACAGGATTTAATTCCAAAAATGTCAGAGGCGGCGTTGAAAGTTTAATTTTGGTAGAAGTTGTATAAAAGAAGCGTACGTTCGCTGCAGACATTCCTTCTTCGTTTCCTGAAAGTTTTCCGGTTTCTTTTTGGTGTTTACATTTGATACTGTTCATTTGCTAGTGCTTTTTTCTTTTGTAATCGTTTTAACCTTAAATTGCTGTGATTATATTCAATATGCTTATACCCATAAACAGAAGTGATTATTGAATGTAACATTTTCGTTCTCATAATTTCTAAAATATAAAATGGCATTATCAATGGATTGGAATATGAAATTTGACAAAAAAACGAGGTGATATTTTGTTATATAAATAATTTATGCTAACTATACTGATCATTGATTTCACCACTTAGAATTTTTACTAATTTTCAGTTAATTTTGCAGCTCGTAACTTGAAATTTTATCTTTCAGTGATTGGTACTGCCATGTGTGAGCATCAACTGAATAATTCTACTTCCTATAATCCCATTATGAATTTTGGACCTATTTGAACGAAAATTTTCTTTAAAAATTATATATATATATATATATATATATATATAGCTATTAATTAGTCAGAATAAAGTATTTTCTAAATTCATTGAAATGTAAAGTAATCATCTCCGCAATGTGTGAAATGAATTCAACAATTTAAGCGAATTGAGAAATCGAAGATCGTGGCGGAAAATTTTAACAAAAAGAACCGAACATCGTGGCAGAAAATTAAGTGAAATCTCAAAATTTAACTGTTCTGTTTCTAATTCAAAGGATTAACGAAAATAATTGAAAAACAAATTGCTTAATTGTAGTGCAGCAACGTGCATTGCGAGTACAAAAACTTGAAAGAATGTCGCGCTACGTAAAACATTACTGTTGATAATGACGTAGCGCGCGTCTCAAACCTATGCTAACTAGGGAAAAAATCGATCATTCATTATAAGGAAATTTACCTGAAGACATTTCTAAATTTACCTATTCCTAAATAAATGTAAATAAACTTTACAGATGCGAAATTTTCATCGAAATCAAAAATTTTCTTTAAAAATTATATATATATATATATATATATATTACAAAATAAAAAAGTCTAACCGAAAATTCATTCCTTCTTCCTACGATTCCATTTTCCTAAACTTTACTCCTCTCTCTCCCTCCCCTCGCCTTAAGAAAACCTGTTATCTGTTAAGAAATTGCGATAAGAGTACCGGATTGAAAGTAATAGCTGAAAATTCAATATTTCTTCCCTTCGACGATTCCATGACGTTTTATTTCATACCTTTTCTTAAGCCAATAACACCTATGGATTTTTCATTACTTTAATTAATTTAAAAAATTTGTCAAAACTTATCAATCGCCGTCAGGTGAAAATGAATTATGCTTTTTCTTTCATTAAATGGAACAACATTTTTCCTCACAAAATAAATGTTACGTTTTCATTTCAATGTATTTTATAATATTTTTCAATTTCAATAAATTTAAATATTATTATACTAAATCCGTCTGCATACACAAAAAAATTCTTCTGGAGATTTTTTCCAAAGTTTTAACAAACAACTTGCTAGTTGTATAAAACTAGCAGGAAAGTTATTTCACATGAAGTATTAGGCGTGAAATATTTTGTTAAATTTGGATCCTCCCCTTTATTTATTCGATGCGTCAAAATTCCAAAAACTTATTATACTTCATTTTTGTACTTTTTTGTGTTTATTTTTACTTTGGTGTTTTCCTAAAAGATAAGTAAAAAAGCAGAGCGGAAAATAAATTAATCGCAGAAAAATATAGTCAAATAATTGGTTTACTTGACAAATGCAAATTATAGTAATGTTTAGTGGTAGCTAAAATATTAATTTATAAAAAAGAAAAGGAAATTCCGCCTTAAATTTAAATTCCAAGTTTACACTTTGCCGCCCTGTTTCGAAACCAGAAATACAACTTCTTTTCTTTCATCCTTTTTTGATTGATAGAAAATTGAAAAAAGAAATCAATAAATGTAACTGACAAGTTTTATCATTTCTTGAAGGATGAAAAAGTGTGAGAGGTAAATGTCCACGAGATGTGTAAACTTTTTGTCATTTTAAACTTAAGGTAAGTTTGGATTAATTCTAAGACAGCTCATATCAACCTTTCCTTTCAACATAATTGGATAAGACGAAAATGTGCAGTAATAAACCGGATTTCGTGTGTACTTACCTTACCACAGGAAATCGGCTGTCAATTAATAACAGCAAAAACATTGATTTTCCCTTCAAAATTTCACTATGAATTTTTTTTAAATACTTAGTGTTCGTTTTTTATTTATTTTGGGAAGGAAAAAAGGAAAAAATTAGAACTGATTTCCAAGTTACACATTTCATAGAATTGGCTAATTGACAAAAAGTCTCTTATTTGGATAAATTACATACTTACAACTGTCAACATACAACTGTCTCTTATTTGGATAAAAATGCTAATTGATTTTAAGATTAAACTAACAAACTCTTTTACATCCGTGATGGGCCTTTCAAATCAATTGGTTTAGGTTGATATCGCTTATCTTCACCTGTTATATATGCCATTGAAAATAATATTAAAGAAGAATTTTTAGGACATCCTAAGAAAGATCAAGATCGAAAGATCAGGATAAATCCTAAAAAAGATAGTTTTCTGGAAAAAATCAATTCTGTTGCAAATATATCGAATTGAGAACTGTTGAACGAATAGGTTGATATGTGATGAAAAAGCATGCAAGGTCGTCTTTAAACGGTTGAATGACTTTTTAGTTGACCTCCTTTGATGTTGTACCTTTTTCACTTCGTTATTTAACTTGATCCTTTTTTGTTTTATCAGATTCTTCTTGCGAAGGTTGATAGACTTTTTTGAAAATTCAAAAACTGAATGTGTCTCTATAAAAGTCATATACTTCAAATACAAAAGTAAAGTCTAAATTTTTTAATAATTGAAAAGTTCCATAGTGCTAATAATTATCTGTGCTCTTTTATATTTTTTATCGCAAAAACTTGCTTATAATTCTCAGCAAAAAATACATTTCAAGTAAATTTTCGCTTCTTTTATTTGCGGGTTCTTCTACTCCCAAATATGCCCACTTAGAATTTCAGATATTTCAAAAATTTCGCAATAAAATGAACAAAAATTTAATTACAAACTTTATCCTTTTCATTACTTTTTTAGAACAAATGAAATTATTTCACTGTTTTGCACCGTTTCTCTACACTGTGGCACTTTGTCAACAGCCGACATTTATGCAAAACTGTAGCGAAGCACCAACGCCGGAAGCGCGACGTGTGTGCTTCATGGCAAGGCTATCATATCATTTTTAATTTCCAAAACACTCAAAGACTTCCATGCAATTTTTCGTCTTCTTTTCTGGATTCTAATGTTTTATCCTTGGATCTTTAAGCTAAACTAAATGAACTTTCTCTTTCGGCACAAAATATGAAAAAGTGAAATTAGTTCTTTCGGAAGTGTACTGAATTGAGGACTGTTGAGCGAAAAGTTGATTTGTAATGGAAAAGTGAAATTTCTTAAAAACAGGAATTTATTTTTTTCCATGAGCAGGAAATAAAAATCATGATGGCACTAAATCAATAGTATCTTTCAGTTGCAGCAAGCGGCGCGTAATTCAAGACGTGAGACGTTAAGGAATCGAAAAGGTCCACCAATTCCACCCCAATTTCTTCAACCAGCTCTGTTGAATCCGTATGCAAGAGGTCAAATAGCTAGCCATCCGTATGATTGCATGACGATCACGTGCTTGTGTCCGTTCTTCCAGGCTAGTCAATCTAATTAATTAGTCACCAATTTTCGTCAAGTCTTTTTCTACTATTTATTGATTTTTTTAAATTTTGTAAGTCATAGATAAATATATGTATATTGTACAACGAATTATTCATTTATTTATTTGAAATTCTGACTAATTTGTAACAACTTTAATTGCTTACAATTTTATGAATAAAGAAAATTCGGTGAAATGAAAGTTTTAAGGGATCAATAGGACCTCAGAACCAATGCATACTGCCGGATGGTCAACTGCTGACCATGGGATATCGGAAGGAATACAGAATGCTTACTGAGGATGAACGCTTGAGGTTTTTCAATGCAATAACAATGCTGAAACGAAGTGGGGAATATGACCGGATGAGTTTCGTGCATAAGATGGTCAGTTGCTTTTGAAGTTTTGAATTAATTTAAATTAAACATTCTGATATGACCTAGACGTGTTTATCTGAAATTAGGTCGCATTATTCTTATGTTCAGCCAAATCAGCTATCCTGATTACTGCTGATTTTAATTAGACTTAATCCAATTTAGATTCAGATTGCTAAGTGATCTTGATGTTGTAGGTAGGTCAAGGCAGCGGTGCACATGCAGGACCCGGATTTTTGCCATGGCATCGCGAATTCCTAAAACGGTACAATTTTGCCTAAGATTTTTTATTTGCTGCTTTTTAAAATAGAATGTGAAACCTATTTTTTCAATTTTGAGGCTTAAATTTTGAATTTCAGGTTTGAAATTGCACTTCGGCTAATTGATCCGCAAGTATCACTGCCATATTGGGATTCCGTCATGGATCATTATTTGCCGGATCCAAGGGATTCAATCTTTTTTAGTCCGTATTTCATAGGTGAAACGGATGAATTCGGCAACGTAGTCACTGGACCGTTTGCCTACTGGAGCACCATCGATGGTAGAACAGCTATTCTTCGGTATAACATTCAATTAAATCTAACTTTTTATCATTGTTATCCTTTGAATTTGAATAATTGGTGACAATTTGAAATTTAATTTCATATCGAATTATCTTGCATAATTATAGAAAATTAAGATTAATGAGAGAAATTTATTGGCTGTTCATAAATAATCTCTTTTGAAAAATTGCAAAAAATTTTGGATTTAAAAGATAAAATAAATTCATTTTCAATTTTAAGTCAAAAAAACTTGAAATTTTTAGAGCACTTGGTAAGAAGGGAAAATTGTTTACTGAATATGATATTATAGAGATCTTGTCACAAATATCAGTTGAGCAAATTATGGCTTATACTGCACCGTTGAATGGTATGCCCGCAGTTTTCGAACATGTGAATCGTACTTTGATTTAATTAAATCAATCTCTATGATACAATAGTAATAAATAACATTGTTTTTATATAAGTTAAACTATGCAAGTCATTCGAGTAAATAAATGAAGCAAATTTTTAAGTAAAACAACGATTGAACTGTTGCATCTTCAGTTTTACGTCATTGAAATGAAAATTGTAAAACATTTAGTCGCTTAGTTTTTTGAACGAAATTTGCTGAACAGGAAGTTTAGGAACAAAAATAATTGAATTCTGCTTAATCCACTCACTTCTTTCAGACTGTCCACATCCACCAGCATTTTCTGCTATCGAATACACCCACTCATTTGTCCATCTTTGGATAGGTGGACATATGGAACCTCCCGAACAGTCCTCTAATGATCCTGTCTTTTATGGTCTTCATGCATTTATTGATTTGATCTGGGAGTTATGGAGACAAAACCGACAATCAGACTGGGCTCGAGAAAACGTGTGTTCTGTCAACCGAGTTATTGATTTCAATACTACAAATCAGGCTAGCCCATTCCAGTACACAGCAATATTGAAACAGCTTAGCCATGGATTTAAAATTTGAAATGAAATGGAATTGAACTGTGTTACTGGAATAATGTAGTGAATTGAATAAAAATGGAAAAATAGTGAGTAAAAGAAATTCAAATGAAATTGACGTGAATTGTTTAAGTTATTTTAGTTAAGTATTTCAAATTTAGCAATATGCGCAAGATATTGAGCAGTGCGCCGATCCACAACACTTCAGTTATGCCACTATGAGACCATTTAATCTAATCAATCGTGACGGTTGGTTTCACAGCTTTATTTTTTTCTTTTAAATTTTTCCCAGCACTTTGATATTGCTGTGAATTAGCGTTCATAAGTCGTTAGGAGGAAACTAATTAAATTTAGCTTAAAATTAAGGTTTAATTGCCAAGATTTTAACCCTTCAGGGCTAGAAAAATATAATTTCTTCTTTTCTCTTTGTCTTTAGTTTTTATTGGATTTAATTCCAATTTTTCGTCTAGAAACATATGCGTGTTCAAGTAAATGCTACAGTCGGATTTAAATGACTTCAAGATTGAATGTTATTTAAATAAGCCACGTTTTTGCACTTGCGAGACTGTAGAATCGTCAATATAACAATTTTAACGTATCTCACCTTTTATCTCTCAAATATTCCGCTCTCTTCATCTACCATTTTCTTTCCTTTCATTGGCTTTCATTTCTTGTTTAATCACGATAATAAGGCAAGTTACTGATAAGTTACTGATAAGTTGTGCAAAATATTGTTTTAAATAAATTTGATAATGATGATATAAGTGACCATAAACTCATCGACAACAAATAAATTTTGCAATATGACGATAGTAATAGTGACAATAATATAATAATTAATAATATTAATAATAACGATGATAATAATAATAATAAATAATAATATAATAAGGAATAATAAAACAATAGATAATAAAATAATAAATAATGACAAAATAACAAATAATAAATAATAATGGTAATTATGATATAAGATGATCATAATATTAAACCGTTGAGGGCTTTCAGGTTTATCGAATTCGTACACGGGACAAATGTATCGATTTGCTCCACGTCCAGGTTGTAGCTTCAAAATTCCAACTTGCAGATCACCCTATCTTTTCTGTGATGCGCGAGTGTCACCGCATTGTGTGTCCAAAATCAAACTTGGCGGTATTTGTACAGGTTTCGAGGAACTCGATTCCTGTTTCAATGGTATATGCATAGCAGGACGCTGTGTGACGGGAGCTACGCCAGCCGTAAAATTTCTAAATTTAGTTTAATAAATAAGAAGGAAATAGGAATTTAATGAAAAAAATAATTTTTATTACAGTAATTTTATTTCGCTTTATTTTACATTTCCGCTTTATTACTTACACTTACGTAAAAATGTTATTTTTGGTAAATGAGTTATTTTGTTATCATAACTTAAGTGCAAGCGAGCAAATATTACTTGGATTTTTGGATGGTTTGAAGTCATATTCGGATGATTTTAAGTGGTTTAAACTTGATTTGAATTAAAAAAATTTCCACCTATTTGTTATAAAAGGTAAACTGTTCTCATCTGTAATAGCATCAGTTGTTTCAGAATTCATCTTCAATAAATTTCCACCTAACATAGGCGATCTATCAAAATGAACCGTTCCTTACAGCCATTCGTACCACAAACTAAATTACCTCCAATCTTACATGGTGAAATTACTCGAAAACATAGAACCCGACGATTTAACGATTGTTTCAATCGAATGCCATGCTGTGAACAATGGGCTAAAGAAGGCGATTGCTATACAAAGAAGTCCCGCATGGCAGAACTTTGCGCCGCAGCGTGTGGCAAGTGTCGTCCCTCTTATAACGCTTCAAATGGTACTGAAATTTCAAGTTTTAGGAAAGAAAGGAAAGAGAAATTAAACTTCTTTTGGATGCAAAGAGAGTTCAATTTCACCGTTGATGAAAGGTGATGAGAGACAGAGAGCGATAATTTCTTTTGAGAATGCGATGATCGGCATATATCGTGTAAGCACTGGAAAAATACCAATCAGTGCTTCGGGACTTTCGATGATTTTATGGCTGAGAATTGTCGCTCATCGTGTCAGTTATGTGGGACGCCGAAAAATGTGAATTGTGAAAAGCTGAAAATTGTAAGCTTTCGAATTTTTCAAAACAAGCATTTCGAAGTGATTATTAAATTAAGATAGCTTAGCATAAACAAATAAAGTAGTTCTTATGATTTTCAACAATGGACAAATTTTTAAAAAAACACGAATTCTTCGATCTCAGAAATTATTTCATATTTATAATATTTCCAATTTGAACATTACAATAAAGTAAAAAATCTTGCTAAATTGATAATTTTTGATATTTTTGATGAAATTGATAGTTAATTTGAAAAAGATGACAAAAATTAGCTTACAAAAATTAGCTTTTTCAAAATTAGCTTTTTTATGTTGTTCATTGATAGAGATATTAAGGACGCTTATGCGAAGTGCCAATTGAATTTGAAATCAGATTAAAAAGTAAATTTCAACTTTCTTTGGTGCTAATTTTAGCCTTGAAAGATTACCTTCACCATTTACAATAATCAACATGTTTTTCAGACTTTGAAAAAGCACACGCTGCCAAAATCGCATACAGTAAATGGAACTAGCAGTATTTGGACTAACAGATCAGAGAGAAACTGGAATTGACGTGTTCAGGGAATGAAAAGTGCTGTTGAATGAAGTTTCACCCAGATGGATCAACAGGGTCACTGATCTACAGCGTCTTTTAAATTATCTTTAAAATATAATTTATTTATACTTTTTATGGTCTCAAAATGGAAACGGATTTCATTGAGAATTTGCAGAAATTAATTAAGCACCCATCTCTTAAAACATTCAAGCAATTCATATTTATGTTTATCTTCTGTTTGTGTTTAATTTAGACAAAAATTATATTTGCTCAATCGTATTATTGAATAATTACAAATTGTATTTAACCCTTCTTTGCCTCTTTACTTGTTAGTTGAGTTACTTTGCTTGTTTTCTTTGAAATGTTACTCGCCGACGTATCAATCTGTTGTGCAAGGCTAGGTTTTTGTTGAAATTGTTACGTTGCCATAAATTTATCATAAATGTATTGCATGCTGTATCTCATCAGACTGTGTTCATTAACATTTAGAAATTAATCGAACTTTCAGTTCATTAGTCTAACTGAACCATCATTAGTGATGCAATTTTAATTCCATGTTAGGACTAATTTCAAGTGCTATAACAAAACAATGGTTTCAGTCTTTTCTCTAAAATTCTCTCCATGCAAATTTCAATAATAATTGCTTGTTGAGATAAAATGAAAATCATTCTGAAAAAATTACAATCAACCGTTTCAGTTGAAATTAATCAAAGACAGTGCAAAGATATTTTTAGGAATTCCTTACTCAATGCTCTCTAATTAAATAGAAAGAAGTTTGTATTTAAGTACAATCCTTATTTAAACTCGCTCAGAAAAATAAAAAAATTCGAAAAAATCCATTTGATTCTAATTTACGTCGTTTTGTTTTGTCTTTCGTTAATTTTTGGGTTTCACTTGGAGACACTACCTCTTCCTTAACATCCCCAAGCCTAGTCGTAGTGATACAAATTGGCAAAGAATTTCGGTTTTATGTCAAAAATTTTTGAAATAAAAGGCTAATTCTGCCTACCTGACATGAAGCACAGTAATCTGTAGTAGTGGAAGGTGGAAAATTATTGTTTGTCTTTCTTACAAAAACGGACAGAATTTGATATTTTGTACGACAAAAGAATAAACTTTAATTAATTAGAAATTTTCAAAGTGTCTCAAACACTAATCATTTCATCTTAATTAACTGAAGTTTTGAAAATTTTTCACTTTGACGGATACGTGTAGATTCCCACACGTAACGGTTTGTAATCAAACCGGAAATTAAATTTAACATTTAAATGAATGTGTCTGGCGGATTTTATCGGTCAGCTGCAACAGACTGCTATCAATTTTTCCATCAAAACCGGAAAGCTAAGTAAAATGAATTATACATTTGTATAATTCATTACAAAAAGAGTCTTTTAGCAATTTTATCAACAGCGGTTTTTAATTCATTTTAATTTCGCTCCTTCAATTTTCAAGTTTCTTGTACTCTCTCAACTTCAAAATTTAGCAGTAATTAAATTTCGACGAAATAATTTTGAAGACAAACATCTTCATGGCAACAACATGTAACTTGTTGAAGAATAGGAAATTATGGATAAGCTATCTCTCACATATACTGATCATCCATTCCTATATTTTTCACAGTGTTGTGATAAACATAATGAGTTATTCACTGGGAACATACTGTCTAATTAATCAGTGGGAAAAAAATTAAATTTTCATTCACTTTCTTTTCAATTTCTCAAAATGAAAACAAATAAAATACATAAAATTGGGGTTCCTCATCTTTCACTTTTCGTTATTTTTGGAATTAGAATAATAGATACGCATTGTCAGTACCCAAAAAATATATCATATTTCTATTTTTTTTTTTAAATTTTGGAGGAATTTCACAACATATCTTTCAAGTTTTCAGCTGTGCAAATAAATCTCGCTGGGCGTTTCTTCCGACGTAATAATTAATAATTAATAAAAATGCGATAGGAACATGTCATTATGACTTTTATTATTACAAAAAGCGATGGACAAAAAGTGTAACTGAATTTTTTGTTTTCATAAATGGAACAAATGTTAATCTATTCGGTCACGGATTTCCTTCCCAGAAATACCTGAATGCATAAGACAAGTATTACAATGATCAATGCGATGATAATCGTACCTTTAGCTTCCATATAAAATCCAGCCGAATTTTCAGAGGTACTAATTGATGGACGTTTGTTTACACTATAAAATTTAAAATTAACATTAAAGGATATTAATGATTCATTTGATGACCACAATCATTGTACTTCAGCAACCTGTTCTTTTTTCTATGGAATCATCTTTCATATGATCTGACAATTTGACAAAATGCAGATGAGCGATATCTCATATCATTTAAAATGTTGGCGGATTCTAATTAATCACTGCTATCATATCGTTTGATTTTTCGCATTTTATTTCTTAAACTTTCTGTGCTTAGCTATAGAGATATGTTTCCTTCCATCAATATGCACTTAAATCTAAGAAATAAACGAGCAGCTCTGAATAATTTCTGGTAAGATTACGTCATAGCACTTTTCGATGTTATTTGAGATGTGCTTGATAAATGTTGCAATCCTGTAATTGGAGCAATAACTCTCGATTCTCGACCTGAACTTGATAAGTCAGAAGCAAGGGAACTTTTAAAGGTGATGTATTCCTCCGGTGGTTTCGCACTGCCACAGACCGCTGAGGATGATATGCAACCTGAACAAAACATTTACTTACTTATTGATATCAAACATTTCAGATAAATTACTGTTCCCAAAATCTTTTACTGAAATATATTTGTAATATGGCAATGTCATCTACTAAGAGAAGCTGAATTGGACGATACAGATATTTCTGGATTAGTTCACTTCAATTCACAAACCAACCATCACTGATTTATTGTGTAGTGGAATTACTACACTATGATTTTCTTAATAATTCAAATCACTCAATGAACACATTAGTTCGACTGAACAAGCACCATCATACATTTGATTTTTGTAACAGTATGTTCGTTTATATTTGGGTCATCGGAACCTTCGAATTCTGTAATCATTATCACTGAGGCTGATTTCACATCTTTCCAGTTGTTCATCTCCGGTGCTCGCCGCAATGTCAACAAACAACAACTGACTCCACGAGCCGGTATTGTACCGAAGGCACGCGGCTCAGCCTGAACAAACCTTGTTTTGTGAGGTGCAAACAGCTGGCGGAATATGTCACCAACTTCGAAATTAGCAAAAGAGAAAAAGAGGAGAAAAGTAGCAAAATTGCCGTAATCAATGCTCTCGTTTCGCACTTGAATTTGTACATAATTGGTCGTTCACTGGCGTTATGCAAAATAAGCTTTACACGAGCCGTATTAGGAATATCGCTAACAGGTGAGAATTTCGTTGAAATTACCCTCAACATCACAATAAATTTGACAGTCGAGACAAAAGAAAAGGATCAAATTTGACGTGAAATAGATAGGATGCAAATTGAAAGAGACGATAAACTATTTCTTTGCACCTTACAAGCCAATATTTAGCCTTTCGCCCTAATCGTTTGTCTTAACAACATCTCAATCCCCGTTACAAGGGATGAAATAAGGGAGAAACTTCCGAAGATTCGCACCTATCATATAAAAGAGGTTGTCCAGCTTCTTTTAACAGCATTCTTTTTTTTGAAATCACTGGAAGAAATGCTGAAATTCAAATAAGTGAAAAATATTAATTTGCTGTAGCAAATGTCAATGAGCTCCTTTAGCCAAGTACTGAATGTTTAAATAAAACCGGTCAAATGGATTCATTTCCGAAATTCCTGATGAGACATCAAGATTAGGGAGTAGATATTTCAGGAGTGTAAATTCTGGATATGCAGAAAAAAACCAATTCGCAGCCAGCAGAAGAATAAACTAAGCTACAAAAAACAGAAACCACCTTTTTTGTGAAAATCTGAAATAGAATAACTTTGTTACTTAAACCAAAATAGACAATATTTGCAATTATATGATACGTTAATTTTAATGTTATTTTTACAACTCAGTATCAGACAAAGACCGCAATATGCAAATTTAAAACCTTCTTAAATTTTAGAACAATTCGAAAGATTAAATTCTCCTATTAAGAAAGAATTTGGCAATCTACAAATCCAAAATAACCATTGTTTATCCTCCTTTACATCTTTTTCATCTATTCCACTGCCAGAATAACAGACTGTTGATAATCCAACATTGCCTGATATGCTTTACATGTCAACTACCACAGAAAAACTGTTTAGAATTATGTATTTAAAAATCGCGCTACACAATAACAACGGCTTTGTTTGACAGATCATTTATAATCAACCGATCGAATATTTAAGTTCACCATCTTTACATGGCATACTGCCACAGATAGCAATCCACTATTTAACATAATTTCATGTTTTCAGATTAAGATCAGCAGGAGAATAAAATTTCGGATAGCATAAAATAATGTGACACACATCGGTTATGATGTATGGAACATGTATTTACAAAATGTTATATTAACACTAACTGCTAGAATGAGTGACTCTGATGAAAAAAATAATGTTAAAATTAGACCCTAATAAATTTCTTAAAAAGACTGAAAAATAAGCGGTAAGAATGGAAATAAGTGAAATAAGTGGAAAAAGGACAACTCCCCCAAAACTGTAGATGGAATCAATAAAAAATATTTGCATACAATTACACTACATCATTAAGTAAAGCGAAATGTATAAAACGTTACTTGAAGAAAATAGAGAAATTGAAAAAGTGTATAACATATGAATAAAGTTAAAAAAAACTGGAATGTAGACACTTTTGAACGCAGTAAGTTAAACATGAGCATTCGAATGAAAATAAATATAAGCACCAAGTATAAAAAGCACCATTCAATTGGAAAATTCCATGAAATATGTTAAATACATTAAAATAGGTAAAACAAAAAGAATTCACTGTAACAGGAGTCAGGGAAGTTGGGAAATGAATTAAATATATGCTTATATTAATTGTCTTGTTGCAGAACCCATATTTGTTCATGCTGTAGAACTCACTTTACTAACCGCTAGGTAATCCATGGATAGATATAGGAGAACTTATATTTATCCATGGATTACCTAGTGATTGCTAATTTCCATTGCGTTGAAAGCATACTTGGCCTAAAATCAAGATCATAGTCCTGTTGCTTTCCACTTCTAAACCTTCAAGTGTGATTATCAACAGATAGCATACAACTGCAATTAAGACCACTAAACTTACATTTTCAGAAAAATAAAAACAACTAAGGACAAATTTGGTTATAAATCACTAACGCTGTGAGGTACTCATAACTCTCGAAAATATCCTGGAACAAATCTGAAGTTTAATGCCTAAGACAATGTATTGAAATTTGCAGTATTTACATAAAAATACAGTTGTCAGTCCAATTTTTAGCCGTGTTGCTCGATTTTTTCCTTGTAATCTGATTGTTATCTACTTCATTTTTATAATAGCCATTGCTCCATAAATGTGAACCATTCTCAGCATATTGTTCGATCGCCTCGATTTGAGGATTGCAGTCTTCGTAAACTATTTCTTGGAACAAAGATGGATGAAGATTTATATAAGAGCGAATACGATGCATGAAATTTGAGTCCTTACGCTGATGTCCCAACAAAAAAGAAGAAACACTTGGACGGATGAATAAGCGAAGGCGCTCCTGAAGTAAAATAAAGAGATGATCAATTCCTCAACAATTACAAATTGAAAAAAAATTTTTTGTCATTTGTAAAATCAATTGGATTCTTGCGATTGTTGCTTTACATTAATTAATAACTATACTATTGCATCGTTTATCAGTTATTTAAGCGTCTCTATCCTTAATTAGGAATTCAACTGCTTGAAATTTAGTATCAAGTTGTTTGCCATCCCAATTCTATAGTAAATAAACTAGAAAATGTAGCTAATACATGAATTTCTAATATTCTAGAAAGGTTGTGTTATACTTTCTCTCCAAAGTTAAGTAATTTGTAAAAAAAAAAGCAACCAACTTCAATCATTTGACGATCAACCGTGACACAAAGAAAAGAATGCATGATACGATTAATATGGAAATCATACATCAGCGGCACATGACCATCAACTTTACCATCGAAAGTAGCAATTCTTTTATCCAACAATGATGATTTCACCAAGGGTTCCAATTCTTGCAATACCATGTATGAAATATCCTGGTCGCCAGATATATCAAACGGGATACATATTAAAACCAGCTAAAAGAAAACTAATTCTGTTCAAAAATCAAACAAATGTATCAAAAAGATTTCAGATTAGGTTGTACCTTACTACCGTTAGTCAGCGAGAGGATTTCGGAGATATTACGAGAAATATTCCTAACCCTTCCTTACCTTTCTCCATTCATTTTACTATCGTCGACACGTTCTAGACAAAATAAATTACCTCGAGCGGCACCCACTGATTATAGCCAAAAATGACAAAAGTTTCCATGATTGTTTTTTGACACTCAGTTAGCTGAAATAATATGAATTCCGTGAAATAATGTGAATTTTTTTAACTAAAATAACAGTAGGATATGTCTGATGCTTTCACATATTTCACTTTACCCAAAATAATTATCAACAAAATGTCTAGAACCCAAGCGTTCGGAATGACATTTGAGAATTGAAATATTGAGATTAGTTTCACTTAGTTAATTTCATTGAAATGTTTTATTAAGGAAATCAGTTAACCAAACTTGCGAAGGAAGGAGATAAGATAAGGCAGGAGGTTACTTTCTGAATTCATTAATGCTGAGAATCTCTAAAATCAAAATCCTTCCCTGATAATTTATTTCCTTGGAGACATCACTACACATCACTGATCATTTCCACTACGATCTATATTATGGAAAAAGCATCTATGCTACTAAATATACTCCGAAAAGTTTAATCAAACCGTATTATAAAAAAACATATTATAAAAAAAACGCAGGACCGAAAAAACATATTATGCATGCCACATCTTTGTTCCGAACAAACCAGAACTATAATTTAATAAGATAAACACTGGCGTAAACCAAGACTAAAACGAATCAGAAAAGATTTTTTGAATAAAGAATTCAAATTCACAACTTTTTGAACACCCTTTTGTTGAAGAAAACAAATGCAAGAAAAAACCTACAGACTTGTAGGATTCCATAATAGCATCTGCCATATTTTTATGCTTGTAATAAGTAAAAGTTGATATGGTTGTAACAGCGTAATAATTCAATAAGCAACGTAAGTTATAAAAGCTGAAAAAGAAAAGAATATTTCTTTCCACAGTAAGAAAATGCTATGATTTTTTCGAAATAGAACCAAAAAATCCAAAAATATACTCATTATGACTGTTGCATGCCTGTTGTCTCACTATGCCAAGAAGTGCTGGTAGACCTATCGTTCTTTCATGAATATGAAAAAGGTGCTCATTATAAGAAGGTGAAGTTGCCATAGAGGGAGGATGTAGTTGTTGGAACATGACCTCAGTTTCCGTTAAAGAAAGACCAGGTGGATCAACTGCAAAATGAACAGGATTTGAAGAGGATACTTGAAATATTTCCAAGTTCCGACTTGTTGCAAGAATACGACACTGAAATTGAAAAATTTAAGAAAGCAAAAAAAAAATAAATTTAATGTTGTACGCTTACACAATTCCACCGATAATAAATCAGAGATGCTAATGCAGCCTATTTTATTCGAAATTATGCGAAATGAATAACCACTCATAAAGCAAAAAAATGTGACGTGTGTATTAATTTGATAACTTGATTTCTAAAAAAATAAATGAAACTAACATTCAGCTGGTCAAACCAACGAACACTTTCCTGAAGATAAATATCATTTAAGACTACCAATGCATTTGGTTTCTCACGTAACGCAGTTTTGGCCTGAAATAAACTGTCATAAACAGCGTGTCATTGTTACAGATTTTTGACATAGGAGAGCCGTATAAGAGCAACGGTAACATCTTTACGATTCATAGAGATTTCGTTTTAAATGAGGTAATTCAATGCTTATAACCATGATGATAGCAGAGATAACTTGTTGATCAAAATCTTTAGAAACCGCTTATTTTGTCGTTTAAAAATTCACCAGCGGCAAAAATTGGGCGAAAGTTTCTTTTCCAGTTAAAACCAGTGCATCGGTTGCTAGAAACACGAAATTTGAAAAAACTTCAGGCAGCTGATTTGTAGTAGTACAGCCATCCTCAACCCATATAACATGTTCGTAATATCTGTAAAATAATTTATGAAGCTACAGAAAGTGCATGGATTTTGACTTACTCGGATTAAAAAAAAATAAATGAAATAAAACAAGCACAAAGAAATCAAACAATTTATACTTGAAAATCTTTTCCAGTAGCAAGAGTTATTAAAAGCAACAAAAGTAGTAAAAGGTAGTGCAGGTAACAAAAGAAGGGAAGGACAGCTAAATTAATGATTGCTGAGAATCTTACCGACTTAATAATATTGGATAAGCGTGCAAAACAGTAGCGGCCAAAAAACTTTTGCCACATCCAGGAAACCCATGAATGACAAGCCAAAATTGATCTGCAATGAGAAGTGGTAGTTGATGGGTAAGGCAGATAAGATGCATAAAGAGATGCATGCAAAGTAATGGAAAAATTGCCGAAATGAAATATGCGATTGAAAATCAAAATCAGAAAAACTCGAGAAAAATATTCTTCATGTGGGAAGTTGCTAATTCCCCGAAGTTTGAAATCTATGAAAAAGACGATAAGTTGGAAAAATTGCAAAATCAAGCAAATATTAAAATATAATAAATTTTACAAACCTATAAACTTTCAAAATTTTCAAGCCACAAATGAAGAAAATATTGCAAGAACTCAAATAGTATAAATCAAAAATTGTTATTTAGAATATTTGAATCTTACAATAATAACAATCTTCATTTCATCTATTAATCTCTTCCCTGTTATACCCTCTGCTTTTTCAAGTTTTTTTCGCAATTTCCTGCCTTCATTTTACCAATTAATTCTCACCGACCACAAAAACTTCTATAAAGAAATTTCTACGACTCTGTTTTGTATGACATGTTTTTACAAAAACAAGATATTTTAAGAGATTTCTAACCTATTTCAGGATGTATGAACCTGGATTTTTAAGTTTTTGAAAATTTGAAACCTCGAAATGACAAATCGATCAATAAATCCTTCAGTTTTTCTAGGAGACTCATCCGTAACACACGATAAAACGGTAGTTTTGGTACATTTCCTTCCAGAAAAAGTCGATTTTCCAATGCATCTTGTGTTAACAACGGTCGATCTTCAGGTATGTAGTCTTTCGACAAGAGACACGCTAAGTGTTGCTGCCCATATTTTTCAAAATATGTTATTAATGGGTCAAGAGCGTTCGCTGATTTTCGATACTGTCGAATAAATTCCATCACACGTAGCGTGCGTCTCGTCTACAAGTGAAAATAAATTAGAACAAACGTGATATAGGTAAATTAACGCCGTAATTAAAGAAAACGAATTTGGATAAAACTGAATAACTTCTGCAAATTTCTACGAGGTCCTTTTGCAGTGATTAAATTTTAAAAAAGCGGTTATTATAAGATTATCAGCTTCATTTTTACTGCGTGAAGGCTCTCATTTCCTACGCCTTCCCCCATCTTCTGCTAGACACACTTATAGCATATCCACAGCATAAACCACCTTATGATATTTGTCTTCGATAATTTTTAATTTTTCCTTCCACTATGCCTTTCTCATTGATGCAAAAAATACTTCTGCATGTATTATATAAAAAATTATATAACTTCATGTACTGTATGAAATGAGATGAGAATGACCGATGTGGTCAATCCAGCACAGCAATCAACAAATTTCACAGTTTCAACCACTAAAGCATTTCTTCAGATTCGCATTATATAATGTGCTTTGCCAATTTGGAAATTAAAAAATTTAAACGGCTATCACTGGCAACCCAGTCATTTTCGTAAGTTTGGAAAATTTGTAGAAACTAAGAAAGGGTTCTAGAAAGAATAAGTAAATGTAGAATAAAAAGTAAAACAGTGGACGATATAAGATGCAAAAATACAGAAAATACGATAAGTAATCACTCCGAAAAACCTAAAATTTTAAATTTGTAAAGGCAAAAAAGGAAGGAAGCAAGCCAACCATGCCAAGGATGATTTCCTGTTGGTCATCACTGAAAATTTCCTCGGAACACATATATGGAATAGCATCGCGTGGTTCGAAATCCTGCACTAATGCTTCCATAGCTATCGTTAATATTCGATTATGTTTCTCCAATAACATTCTTCAACTAAAAAAATTGCTTTTCCACTTCAGTGTAAGTTAAGAGAAAAAAGGAAAACTATTAGCGTGAAGAGAGTGAAAAGACCGATAACATTAGTAGTATGAACCGATCAAAATCTACAACCAAAAAAAGAAACCTTAATTTGCTCAGGAATCCACCACGTATATTAATAAAGCTCTTTGAAACGCATTCGCAGTGCATCTTTTCGCTAATCTTATCGGTCTCTGCTCTCTCCTTCTTCATAATGCTTTTTTTAACTCCTAAGTGTTCACGTTAAAAATGACACTTCGAAGAGTTTAACTTACAACCATTTGCTATGTTTTGCTGCATGACTTAATGGAATTTATAAAGTCGATGACATTCATTACTGTCGATGGATGTTACCGCCCCCAAGTGAGTAACTCTTCAAAAAATTGCTGGGTCACTCAGATACACCTGCTACTGTCACCAATGGAAACGGTCTAGCTTACATTCCTTAGATCCACACCAATAATTCACGTAATGGCCTAGAGTAAACTAGGCAGGTGAGACTTTCTCGCTGGTACTTTAATCCTTATCAGTTCTATCAGCAGTGATGTCGGATTACTAATCAGTGTTGATGAGATGGATAGGTGAAAAATATATTATACACACGCACTTTCAATTCATGCATATCTCCTTTCCACTTCCTGCAACATTGTATGCGTCAAGTCTTAGCTCTTTCTTCCTTTTCGCCCGATGTTTGATTCGATTAAAAACGGACTCTCATCAACACTGATCAGTAATCTGTCTGCCACTGGTATTGTCGACAGGATAAGAGCGGTGGGATTGCGGGGAAGTAGAAAGAGCCAACTTGTTCAATTCATTTCATATCCCACTTAGTTTTAGTGTAACTGATTCCAATGTTGCTCCCAAACTTCATTTTCTGTTTTGTGCATGCAAATGAATACAACAATTTCCACCACTACCTCAACAAATAGTCCTTCTTTCAAAACAACAGGTCGGTTAAGCGACTTCAAAAGCAACTTAACTCTCACCAAATAATTCCAATGTGTGCCAAGGCGAACCTCTTCCCAACCGTATTATTAAATAAGTCAGTGATTTATTGCGGAAGGAAGGAGCACAGATGACATGTTGATGACATCATCAACCATCCATGTTTGAGCAAGTTGACGTAGAGACTAGTAACCTGTCATCACTGCTACGATAAGACCAACGGAATCATAATGATGGAAAGCAGGATCGGTAGCTGCTACCTATCAGGTTTGTACTGTTTCATAGCAATGGAAGGTTGGTCTGATTGTTAGGCTACTATGCCTGATCGTTTTTATTGGTATCGGCTAGCAAGCAGTTTTACATAGCGATGATCCATCCGCTGTAGCGTTGCTTGGAAAGCCTAATTCTGAATTTCTCTTCGTCAGTTCTGATTCGCTTGCTATTTGAGGAAAATCCACTGCTGATTTTTGGTAGAAATATTTAGTCGACTGGCCATCCTAATTTATGATTGTCTTCCATAGCCTGTGAAACAGCCACAGTTGAAATGAATTTATCATCGGAATGTGAGGGCTGTGCAGTGAATTTCGATTTGCTTTCATTTACTTGGAATCTGTAGAATAATGTTTCATATACTAATTTTTCGTGTGTCTATTTTATTATATTTTGCCTTAATTATCAGAAATTTCAACATCATTTCATATTTTATGAAAAGCACTTGAAAAATTATCAGTACAGTTGCATGACAAATATCAGCGACTAGAAACGTGAACCTTTCAGTTTGCTTACGATCGCTATTCTTGCATTTGAGCTTCATATTCAAAAAAAAGTTAGCTATAGCCTCGCTCACGTTTACTTTCACTTTTTTAACAAAGGTATTTCATTACTTTTTCAGCATATGTTTCATATTTCATCCTCTCAAGTTATTTTCATTATATTTCAGTTGTTTTATCAAAAACCAATGAAAGAAAGTAAAATTAAGTTGGAATAGGAAATCACTCGGAGTGTAATATTTTTAATTTTTAGTTATATGTGTGCAGCAGTTTTCGATTCAGTTCCATTTTGGAAAATTCCGAACTGGTTTTTAAATGCTTGCTTACTGTTTTTAATAAACACGAATGGATTGCTGTTCATTTTTTATCGTTTTACATTTAAAGTACCCGGAAGAGTGACCGGATAAGTAGAAGAGGAGTACAATGTCACCTGATAAATCTGTTTTTTTAATTCTTAACAAAGAGTTTCCCCTTCCCCACAAATTGTAATGTCATTATTTAATGTGCTCGTTCATGTAGTTGTTGCCGAACATAGGAAGCACCCATTTCATAACCTTTTCCATAAGATGGTCCAATTTTATGGACAGCTGCTGTCTTGGTGGAACGTGGTGGACAAGGGCAATAAGCTGCATCTCCACCAGGTACGCCGGGTGCTCCAGGCTGAAATATAAATTACTCTTCGAAAATACAGCTTTTTTGTTTTGAAACTAGTTGAAACTTAGCCGTATAAGAATTTCAAGATTAAAAAAAAACATACTTCGCCTGGCGAACCAGGTGCTCCATCAATTCCAGGATGTCCAGGTGGTCCTGGAAGTCCTGGCGGACCCATTGGACCAGGTTTGGCAGGTATGCCAGGTTCGCCAGCACTACCTGCTGAACCTATTGGACCTGGTGGTCCTTTTTGTCCTGGAATGCCACGTGTTCGAACTCCCGGCGTCCCTGGTGCTCCAGGGAGTCCTTCTTTACCGGGTAGACCTGAAAAAAAGTTAATCAATGGAAAAATTTTTTTCATAATTCTTGCTGCTCTCAAAAATAAATATTCAGTACGAATATTGAACGATGAATTTACCTGCTGTTCCGGCATCTCCAGGTGGTCCCGCTGGTCCTGGTTCCCCTGGGCGGCCATTAAGACCGGGTCTGCCTGGCATTCCATCTGGACCTGGTGGTCCCACTTCTCCCGTTGGACCTGGCGGTCCAGGTGGTCCAGGCGGGCAAGCAATGCAACCTCCGCGTGTGCTGTCACCCGTTAATATAGCTATACCACTTAACCCTGGTTTGCCATCAACGCCGTGTTCACCTGGTTCTGAAAATTCCAACAGTCCCATTTCAGACTTAATTTCTCGGTTTTCATTGAATAAACAAATTATAAGAACTACTTGACATATCATATCAGATGATCAAAAAAGCAAAATTACCTCCCGGTAGACCGTCATCTCCTGGTGGTCCAGGTGGCCCTGACGGACAATTTACAGCTGGAAGTGCGCACGCTGAAAATACGAGTTATGAGTAAGATGCTCAAAAGTTTCATCGACTCAAATTATAAGAAAAAAGGAAATGTTCCAATTTCGCTTTTTGTCTTTTCAAAGCGGTATTTTGGATGAATCTCAGCTTACCACAGATAGCACGACGTTTTTGACGTGGTCTTAAACCGAACATAAGTGTAAATGGTTCTTTCATGGCGGTAGCTGCTTTTCGATTGATATGAACACTCATTATTTCACCCCACGCATCATCTGCTAACGTCTAAAATTACTACTTTCTCTCTCAAGGATATTTCACATCTGTTGTGGAAAAAAAGTAAGATTATACATTCCGCCAATGTTTTTTGTTTCCTTTGATCAATCAGCGTTTCTCCACTTAGGTAAGTATTACTGATTTACAAAAAGAAGAGAATTAAGACAAGAGACCTTAAACTCGTCCATATCATCTAACACTTCATAGTAAAAGCTGTTAATGTCTTGGAATAAGACGCCAACAATAATCAGTGATGCTACAATAACCAAGCCGCTTGCAGCGGATGCTATATTAACAAGCATTCGCGTCCCCATTCCTAAATTCCTTTTTGAGTATGAATTTCGAAATAAATCATAAAAATGACGTACGAACTTTGGTTCGATTAATAATTGATTCAAAACGAAGAAATTTTGAATCAATTTTGATCGAAAAAGAAGTTTGTTGCCAACGCTATTTACTTTACCTTTATGGATCGTTTCTTGTTTCAAAAAAATTTCGATCAAAATAGATTCGCAATAATTTCTGAGAAATTCGAAGTTAAGTAGGTATTTGTTTCCTCATAAGTATGCTTTTACTAAGAATGAAAAAGAAACGGATTGATTGCATTCCTTCTTTTACCTGTAATATACTAAACAACAAGGTGACATTATCAAAATAATTTGTACTGTTCAAATCTAAAAAGGACGAAATGGGAATTGAAAATGTCAAAAAAGATGTTCCTCCGTGTATCCATTACCTTAGCAATTTTACGTGTATTCAAATCAGAACCAAAGAGACGAAGGAAAAAAACATCTCTGAAGATAAAAAGGAAACGATGAGCAGTTATATAGACATTTTTGATACCTTCACGAGCACACCCATTTTCAAAACCTGTTTTTAAATGGAAAAGATACGGCAAATTGTTCTCCTTTCATCTTTCTCCGTTCTTTTTTTCTTTTTTTTCTAGTTTATTTTCGTTCCGTTTCTTTTTTACAACAAAATAACTATATTGCATTGAAAAGAAAAACATAGTACAGTTTTCTGATTTCAGCATACGAATTAGGAAACTTCCGCAAATATGTAAATGCATTCTCACGTGCGACACGTGTGATATGGATGGGAGAGAACAAGGATAAAACGACTCAATATTTTACGATTTATTTTTTATAGGAATAAATACAATAGAAGGATTACTACTTTTCGAGTGAAATTTTTAACTGTTTTTCCATTATTCCGCAATTAATGAAGTGGAACTTTTCACTTCGTGAAGTGTGACATCACCAATTTAGTTGATTTTTGTTGTTGGTAAGCTAAATTATCTAAGACAAAGCCTGTCGTCGAGCCTTGTCCAGCTGACGTATAAATTGGGTTCAGTTTTGTTTTAACAGAATTATAATTTAATTCAATTCATCCGTCACATAACTGACATTTACACCACACTTATCAGTGCTCTAAGATTAAACTGTACAAAATTCAATATTTCACCGTTAAATGGTGAGGGGAGATGTTGACAACCGTAACTTCCGTCCTTCCATTGACAGCCACAGAAATATTGAACGCAAAGTAAAAGTGCATGACAGTTTAAAGTTAGAAAATACATTCGAAAGTGGTTTTTTCTTCGTTAAAAACTTCACAAATCTAATTCCTACTAAAATTGTTCAAATAGTAACTCATTTGAAGAATACGTGCAAAAGTTGATTGATAAAAAATCGTCGATTTTGCGAAGAAGCAATTTACAGAAAAAAATTGCTTACGGTAGCAATCTGCCTAACTTGAAAAAGATTACACTCACAGGTAATCGTAAGAATGTCAAAGGGATGTTGTCGGTAAATGACTGAACTTTGTTATTGCAAACCAACAACGATTTAGGCAAATTGACAATTTTGTTTTATAGAAGCGAGAAAGAAAAAATAATTCTAAGCGATGTGACAGCCTTAATTAATTCATTTGTTGTACGGTCACTTAGAATGAGAGAGTGAAATGAGAGGAATGGTAGGTGAAGGTATTCCTATTTATATTTACAACAGGTGTGATGTCAATGCTATATCAGTTAGAGATGTAAACTAATCACAGATCTCTCCCATATTTTATATATCAGCAAGCAATAATTACAAGTATTATAATTGTAATTTAACATTTAGCGGCATCCCTTTAATTGGAAAAATTGAAGGAAACTCTTCCATTTTGAATAATAAAAAATTAGAGGAAAAAAACAAGATAATCCTCATTATTTGCATATTTTTTTTACTATTCATTGGCATTTAAAAAAAGAGAGAAATCCATGAGGTGTTGTAAAATATTAAAATACGCTAAATTATACTTTTTAGATTTTAAAATAGGTAAATTAGATAGCATTTCAAAAAAGTTTACTTGAATTGCAAAAACAATTCTTCTTTTCACTGATCAATCACCCAATGATTCTATAAGGAGGCAAGGTCGTTCGAAAACAGGTATTTTCATCCTACTTTTGCCGAGTAATAAATTAAATCTCAAATCAGTTTGTTATTTTGAAAAGGAAACTAACAAAAACTGAAGTGTAGACGAAGGGAACTTCCAGGTTTCAATAATTTGATTATTTTAAAATAAGCAAACAGTTAGAAATAACTAAAAGTTTTCAATTAATTATAAAAAAAATTACGTTCTCCATAATATCAAAATTTTTACCTTTTATAAATGCTACCTGTCCTATCTCACATAATTGTTTATCATATTATCTATGTAACAGCTGATAAGGGAAGCACTGATAGTGTGAAGAAATTATAGGAATAGGAGAACAGCTGTCATTCATTATTTTAAATAACCAAAAAATAGCATTCGAGACAATCTCTTCCTTTTATTCACAGTATTTTATTAAACAGTCGTAAATCAACAAACAGTTAAAAGGTATAAGTAACGAAATGGTAATAGAAATATAAGAATCAAATATAATCAATTTGTTGATGGAATTTCAACCGATAATTTGATTTAATCGATTCGCAAAAGGATGACACTTCAAAAAACGGAACGACTGCTTTTATAACTAAAATTGTTAATTCTTTTTTTCAAGAAGATACATTGATAGTCAGAAAATACTGTTAATCGATAAGTATTAGTACATTTGAATAGTCTGATAACTTAAATCAAATATTTCAGTCTTTTGAATTATGCAAAAAAAATTGTTGCTTTCATTGCGCTTCACTGCTTACTACCATAATTATAACCTAAAACATAGAATCACTCGTTGCCCACATTTGCCCTCTAATTCAAAAATAAAATTCAAAAGAAGCAATTTTTCATTATTAAAAATTTGCATGATTTATTTTAAACTTGGTTTAAGTAAATCAACCAAAGTCTTCTTTCCCAAATTTGTAGCATTTTTACTTAACTCTTGATAAGATACAGTGATAACTGATTATACATTTGCAATCATTGAGTGAATGTCCACCACTTATGATAATTAATTATGAATTAAACTGAATCATAACAAAGATCGAGTAAGTATTCTTATTGGTTGTTGGGAGCCTGAGCAATAGCACCACCAGAATGGTCTCAATGATTTCGAGAACAATGTCCATGCGATTCTCCATAAGGCTTTTTAGGACATGCAGGACAAGGGAGACTTCCAGATGATGTAGGTTAGGTGAAGCAGGTCTATCGGGACATAGAGGACTACTCGACTGGTCATCCGAGTGAGCGGGCGCCGAAAGGACGCTCCGATAATGCTTGAATGATGGAAAAGTTCTGAACAGAATTGAATTTACATTCGAAAAACGATTCAGAGGTCAAGTGCAGCACTTATCAAACATTACAGAAAGTATGGAGGGAATTTTCAAAGTTGCGATATTACTTTGGGATATTATTTCGAAGTCGGAGATGTCCACAAATTACCGCTTATTGATATCAAAGAGCATATGTTCCGATAGGGAAGAAAGAATGAGAACAACTTTTGAAAGAAGTGGAATTGAACGAATGTCAGATGTCACGTCATTTTCCATTATCGAACATTAGGACCACTCTTATTTTGTTCTACACTTTCACTTGACCCTTACTCGTTAGCTGAACTATCACTTTACTATCAGAAACATTTCAAACACTTCTCCTTTCACTTTCCCAATTTTACGCTTTTCAGATTTATGAAATAAAAAAGAGAAAACAGATGGCTTGAATTTAAAAAAGTCAGCAACGAGCTCTTTTCCCTTCCTTTGTTCGCAAATTTTCCATAACGTTGAAAAAATTGATCGATGTGTAGTGCTGAGAGTTGGATTTTTCAATTCGTTGATTCATTCAAATTTACCGTTCCTTCTACTTCTCTTCCCTTTTAATCTTCCTCTCTTTCTCTTCCATCTTTTCAACAATTATTCGAATTTCCACCTCCGATCATTCCAAATAATCATACATTTTCGTGAAATTGGTTTTAATTTCAAATTCCCTTCTTACAATCAATCTCTTTCCAATTTCACGCTTTTTCCTGCTGATCTCACCGCTGTGATCGGAATTAATCAATCGATGAAAGTCCTTGCTGATCAATCACTAATATTACTTTCACATTGAATGTGAATGTCAACATATCTCACTTATTATGCTTTGTTTTTTCATATCAAATTTCCATATTTTTCATATGGAAATGTTAAAAAAAATTTTTTTAAATTAGCAGAAAATTCACACGTTATTTTCCGCTACAATAATATATTTATTGTAAAAAGTAATAATTAAATTCTTCTCATTTAAATTTTCTTCTAACGAAATAATAATTTATTCTTTTATGAAACGGAAAGAGTACGACTAGTGAATTTCAAGAATTCCATTGCAATTTATTGTTAAATGTTGCTACTCTTCCATTTAAATTAATTTCGTTTTTTTTGAGTTAAGGTAAACTAACATAGGTAATCATCACACATTTATATGATATCATATTATCATTACCCTTTCACTTCCTCTCTCTCTCCGTCTCTGCCAATTTAAAACATTACTTCAAAAATTAGCTTTTACATTAGAATTGATTGCAATTATTTCACGTTAATTAAAAGGCAACAGTAGGTGGAAATAGAGATTTAAGAATGAAATATCAAATAACAAAGAAATTTCAAAATTTGTTACTGTTCATCTCCTCCTCTCCACACCTCCTCTCGTCTCTTTCCCCCTCTTTCTTTTCACTGAAGAAGAAAGAAGCTTTTCGGTGAGACAATGCTATTGTCATTTTTTGTTGTAACGTAAGTGATTCTAAAATATCTTCCTTGCATCTGTATATTTGAAATTTCAAAAAGTTTTCAAACAGAAAGTCTCAATTCTTTTCTTTAGGAAATTTTGTTTCACTTTTTGAGTAAAACCATTGCCATTCTTTACTTTTATTCACAGATAATTAGCATATATCAATCAATATGTTACACAGTGATTGCTGCCGTAGCACAAAGGTGAATGAACACGTCCGAACGTGTCTTTGAGCTTAGCGTAGGACACTGTAAATTTTGAATTACTTTTTGATAAGTCAATAAATGTGTTAAACGAATTAGCAAGGAAGGAAAATGGAATTCTCTTTGCAGAAAAATCATCTCTCTCTCATCGATTGCCAGCTCTGTGCGAAGCGACTACCAACCTCACTCGACTTTGATTAGATTCCATTGAGCACTTCTCTCCTCTTTTTTGCATAGAAGTTTACCTCATTCTTCATCCTACCTGTTTTTCTCTCTGTTTTTTTTTTCTTAAAAAGAAAGAAGAGAAGCTTCGAAGGTTAAATTGAGGTAATTCAACTGATAATAATGAATTTTAAGTATGTCATAGCACAGTAAACGATAATGGTACTCTCTTAAAAAAGGCATTTAATATTTAAAAGGAAATGGTGTCAATGGAGGGTCACGGGATATTATACAGGTCATCATCACCTCTACCGAATATCACTGATAACAATAGTCGTTCGCTTTGTCAGGTAAGTATTATGCAGGAAAAAAGAAAGTATATTTGAGGTTAATTTTTAACCGCTAACAATGATTCATGAGTTGTAATTGCGAAATAATTATCAACTATAAGATTGGTGTAAGTCGGTGATACTAGTCATTAACTTTTAAGTCTATCATGTAATAAATAAGTAAATATAAGGTCGAGCAAAGTTCATGATTCTCTCTTAATTATCAAAACAGCCGACGATCTGATTGTGGAAGATGACGTGCCAGTTTACTCAAACAAACAGATTTCACTATGTAATAAAAACTGAGAAAATCATTGATATCATCAATTAGGAAGGAATTATGAGATTAGAACCAAAGAAGCATTGCTTAGACTTCGCTAAACTTTATTTTCCATATGGAAATTAGAACTACCTCTTCTCGTAAGAAAAATAATCAGATAAATGGAATGTCAAAAAAACTCGTTAATAACTTGTAGCATAAATATCGACAGTTCCTTTAAGTGTTATTTTTGAAGGTAAGAGAAGAAGTAAAGATAATATAACAACAACTTATTTATATTTACAGGTTTGTTTCGAACCGTTCAAACAAAATATTTGCATTCCGAGAGTTCTGCCCTGCGGTCACAGCTTTTGCACCGATTGTATCACCGCCTTAAAGTTTAATTCTATCTACGCATCCAAATGTCCGATATGTCGTGAATCATTTCCGTTACGATACAATACAACATTTCCAGTCAATTACAGTCTGCTTGGTTTGCATTCCTTAACTTTTTTCCTTCTTCTTCTTTTGAAAAAAGTTTAGCTCAAATCCTAAATGCTAATGAAAACAGCACTTGTTATTTGTGCTACAGCGAATAAATTACCAGCAAAATAATACGTACGGTTTAAATTAAATTTCAACTCTAAAGAAAAAGGTTCCTACTTTAGTTTCATACAAATTTGATTTTTCATTACGAAATGGAAATGAACTGAGTAATTCATTCCATCATTGTTGTTTTCAGTCTGAAGCCCTTTCTCTAAACCCTTCAATCATTTCTCTTACCAAATCTGACACATTTTGAACATCGAAATATAAGCTTTGAAAAGTGCTGGATTCAACACAGTTAAATTTAATGCAATATTGTTTAACGAAGATTTAAGAGAGTTTAACAGGAGTAAATCTATCAAAGTTCTATTTGGAATAGTCCACTTTGGAAAGTATTTACTGGCCAAATTGAATTTTGTAAATAAATTACCTCAATTTTTTCGAAAATTTCATCATAAATCATTTTTTGGACAAATTTTTCTTTCATTTTTATCAAAAAAAGTTTGAATTTCACTTAAATGCTTTTTCTTGCATTATTTTAAGACATAGCATAAATGCAGTCATTTAATTCTATGGATATTTATTGGCAATAATTATTTTCAAACTTTCAATGTCATTGCACAATTCCATCGATGAGACTATCATCACTGTGATTAATTGTTGTAATTAACCTGTCTTTCTGTAACGTTGCCCTTTCCTCGTTGACGAATAGACATAATTTCAAACAGATCGCATTACTTTCCCCTCATTTTGTTCGTTACTAATTATTATGACCTGTAATTGATGCAGTTGTTAGTGATGACTAATTAGTAGCTGATTTTCGTGTTAGTATTAGTATTAGAGTTTCTCAGTATTGGAACTTTTTCTAAAGGCTAGCCTGAAATTCCATTGTTTTCGATTAAATTAGCAATCATTGTTTCTTGGATCATGTTACTCTTCACTTCCCTTCATCCAGAAGAAAAATAACCCGATCTATGACTTATTCATAAAGCTGCACTTAATCTGATTCGCAACTTCTTATCTGATCTTCGATTAATGTTTAATTTCGGAATTATCACTATTTATTGTCCATCGTCAGCTAAAGAACGAATGAAATTTCACGGAACAGGTGGGAATAAACAGAGAAAACGAATCGAAGCAAAGGAATGATAAAAAGAAACTGTCTTCTATTGACCCTTTCGTCGATATCTATCGATTTTAATTTTTCGGAAAGGTAGCTGTGGGAGCAAACGATTGAATGAAATGATCGTACGTTGTGTTTTGCATCGTTCATTTCATTCCACCCTGTAAGATTTCACGCCGTCCATTAGTGAGATGGCTTGGGAAGCAGATCGACAACAACCGAGAAAATCATCGAGTGGGAGAAGACGACATCCGTCTAAATGCAATCTCTCCTTATCAATCTGCTCATTCCTCTCAGGTGAATTTTTTCTCTTCCTTTCCAGCATTTCCTCCGTCTAAAAATTTCCTCGTGTACGATATGAATTGCAGGCGTTCTGTCGTTTATTGTCACATGACTCTGTCATCAGCTGATCAATGACGACCGGAGTGCCTTAATGCGCACCGAATCTCCCAAGATAACTCCTTTTTTGGAAAGCAATGCATTCTCTCCCTGTTTTTTCCCTAATCCGTGTTTGGATAGAATTCTGGATCCTTCCTTATCCTCTCTCTCAGATTTCGGTTCATGTTCTGTGATGTTAGCAGGGATCAGTGCTAACTGTCCTGGGAATTACTCAAAATTGGAAATTTAATGAATTTAATCAAATTCAATTTATGAAATGAATTTTCTCCTAATTCTCTCTTACCACAGTGTATATCGATTTTTCGAAAATGAAATTATTGGGTACATGAAATATTATCGATTATTGTGTGATATTTTTTTATTTTAACTAAATTAATTTTGAAAAATATTAAAAAAAGTTCAACAAAAAATTCTCAGTTGAATAAGCAACATGGAAAAATACATTTACGCAATAAATGAGCAAAGTGTAAGATCCATCATCTCCATGTCTTCTCATTTTGTAATGTCTTCAGTTTTCCGAATTTAAACGATCGAATCAGGTAAGTAAAGTAAGTAATGCTGATGATAAGCAGTCATCTATTCATCACAGTTCTAAAGCATTCGATTTAGCAATTTCAGTCTTCTTTGAGACGAATCTTCCGACTACCACTGAAAGTAAATTTATTTTTTTTCGAAGGTAAAACAGGTAAATCTGATTGATCAGTGGACTGCATGCTTTATCATTCCATTCATTCCTCTGACAGCTCAAAATGAAACGAAGAACTGTCGTGGAGTGGGAAATCGTTTCATAATTTCTGTGATTTATGAATAACATCCATTGACCAGAAGGGAGTGGCTACTTATCGATTTTACGGCTGACCATTGTCCACCGACCACCCTTAGAAGCTTATAACATGAGGTCTATTAGCACGACATGCAAATAGATGGAAAGGAAAGGAAGCGAAATAAGAGAGAGAATAGAGAGAGTATCGGACTATTGAATTTTAATGGAATAAATTCTGTTACTTCTCACATCAGCTACTGCTATGCGTGACCTTTACACTCGCATTTTTTCCAGTCATTTTCCTTCTTTTCATCTCTTTCGCTTCCTCTCGCTCACTCTCTCTCACTCCTATTTAATTTATATTCTCATTTCAATAATGAATTTCATACAAAAGAATGTTGAGTATTCACTGACAGAACTCCTCACTTCACAATTAATTTCATTGTTGTGAATGTGAGAAGAATTGCTAATTACTACAGTGCTGTTACGACAGTAATTACTGCAACTACGACTGTGGCTACGCTTCCAATTGAAGGGACATTAAAGGGCTGAACGCTTTTTGAATCGCATTGAACCGACAACGACAAGTGTGTGTGTGTGTGTGTGTGTGTGTGTGTGTGTGTATGTGTATGTGTGTGTATGGGTGTGTGTGCATACGTGGGTGGACGGGTATTGTGTCGGTGGGAAAGATAGATGACAATGAGTTGTTGCTATTTGAAACTTGGAGAGTGCAATGTCCGGGCACTGTTGCAGATCTCCGTCCTTCTGCTCTTTTCCATTTTGACTTCTTCCTTTCTCTCTAATTCAATTGATAGGAATATTAGCGTACATTTTTAATTGCATAGCATTTGAAACTAAATTTGGTGCGTGTGCCGCAGCACTCCTCTCCTTTCCTTTTCCTGCAATCTTTAAAAGCAACGATTCATTTCGATTTATTAATGCAAAGATAACCGCCGGGAACAGTTGTTAATCGATGCATTAATTCAGTCATAAATTGCGAACTAATTTGACGGTTGATGTTTTCTGATTGAATGATCCCTTTTCTCTATCACTGCTTATCAGTCTTATCAGAGAAGCAAATCACTTCCATTCCATTTCAGCGCTAAAGAAAAGGGACAAGTAAATTGCAATGATCAATCATTTTTCCTACAATATTTCCATTATGGAATGCTGTAAATAATAAATGTAGTGGCTCCGTTCCACACGCCATCCACAAGTTCAGGTACAATATCTCGCCCCATTTCAAACTCAAACTTTCGTCTGATCTATTGGCTGAGTATGGAGATTCATCCTAATGTTTATTCCTACTTTTCACACATTTTCGCTTCTGCTGGTCTTTTCTCTCTGCCCCTCATAAATTTGTATTGAATCGGTCATGTTTTCTTTTCGAATTAAAAGACATTTCAAAATTTTCCTTTATTTTTATTTTTTGCGCTGTTACATATTTATCTTTCCTGTCCGTCTTTTTTAAAGCTTTAATAACTTCTACCAAAAATTAATTAAAATGGCCAATTAAAATGGCCGCATGAAATGACATGCTAGTTTTTTCATTTTCAATTTTTTGGATTATAAAATTCAACAAAAAGTATTGGAAAGCAGTTAAAATGAATTGGTTATTTCAAGCTTGAAATTGGACAATTCTCATTCATACTCCGATTGTTCCTTCCTGGAGTGATAACGAATAATTTCAGATCTTCTTGATTATCTCCAATCTTCGGATATGACAAAGCAGTCAGTTGATGTGACGTCGCGAAATAACGCCATCTTATCGTCATCTACAAAAGAGAATAAATTGAAATCTTCGAAGATTTCATATGGATCATCACGACTGGCTCATTTGTTATCGAAGATTTCTCAGAAAGATAAGGTACTAATGGATCTATCTGTAGCATTCATTCCCATTCCTTTTCCTATAATTTGCTTTTACGAAATATTTTAAAAGGTTTTAACCAATGCTAAAGTTAAGTGAAAAGGATTAGTTCACCACTACGGCAAGAAAGAAGGATGAGGCTAGAACTTATTATAGTTAGCAACATCTTTTAAAAAAAAGAAGAAAGTCGCTGTTATGTTAGGTATTTTAAAAATTTTTTTAGAAAAATTGTTTCTTTTTTCCCGAATTTGTTAGAAGTTCTGCTCACATTAAAAATAGTATCAGTGCATTAAGTCGGAAATATTTCCTGCCCACATGAATGGTCAAAATTGAATTTTATTAAAACGATCGTTATAACGGTTTTGTTATTTATCATTAACGGTAGAACACAGGAAAAATTTTTAAATTAATTATTTAGATTTAACATAATTTTAATTAATACATTGATTAAAGCATTGATACTATTTTTCTAACTTTTTTTTAGAAATTATCAAATAATTACTACAATCATGCTGAACCGCCTTTCACCTCAACTCCCGACATGTCGGGGGAAGAAGATGGTGTCGAAGTATCGTATGTCGAGACAGAAAGTGAAAACAATGATAATTCCGAAGATACCATTCTGACTGTCGATTCTATTAACGCTAAAAGCAGAGTAATTTATACCGATGATGGTGCTGTGTTGAATGATTCAACCACATCCGAGAATACGAACGTCGAAGTCAGTTGTCCTAATTTGACCTCTTAATCTGCATATAAATAAAATTCTTTGTGTTCGGTATTTCCATTTATTAATCAGATCGATAAGCTCGATCAAAATTTTTTTCAAATTGGATTATGCAGTACTCTATAATTTAGTGTTCTTTCATCATTTACTATTATATTGGGGAGAGCAGTAAACAAAAAGCTTTGATGAGATGAAGATCGAAATCTTTCGTAAATCTCTTCAACATTAATTATCACTCACATGTTAGCTTAAGGTGTTTAATGCTATTGTTAACACTTGTTATCTCTCATATTAGGCATTAAGACTCATATTTCATTCCATTTACTAACACCTTTTTTGTTGATGAATTTGGTGCAAAATCATTTTTATAACTTCACCTGCTCGTCTGTTCCTCTGATTATTATGAAAAGTATTGCTGCATGAAATACAGTTACTTCATAACTCTTTCATCGGCCCTTTAAAAATTTCTGTATTTCTTGCTTGAGTTATTTACGATCTATCATTTTTTGCTAGTGTAGTTTTAATATTTAATATTCTTCTAGTCCTTCATGAAAGCATGCATAAGATCGCTGAATAATGTACTTGACCCAAGGATAGTTGTTGTTTCGTATTTTAAATTAACTTTTACATATTTGAAAAATTTTTTTGTATGCACAAAGTAGTAAAGCTCGTAAATAAGGAGTTTTAAAATTTAAACATATTTTTTAGGAGGAAATGACAAGGACAAGCATTATTGCTTGCAAATCATCGGATCAACAAGTCGTTCAATCAATAACACAAACACAAACAAAAACAAAAACAGCAACAACCGATGTAAATGCAAATTTCAGGAGTTGGCTGAGGAAAATGTGGTATGTATTGCGGCATAATATTAGAAGCGAAAATTTTATAACATATGCCCTTGCATCAGTTGCAAAATAGGATTCCTTTTTGATATGAAAAAATTTCTTTTAATCAGTCGTTGAACATCACTTATAACTACGTTTTCGGAACTGAACCAAATCGTGCACCAATCATCACAACACTGATATGAATATTGTTTGGATATTTAAGAATTTAACCTTCCTGGACTCTTTTTCCCTAAAAATAAAGTGATCTCTTGCAGAGATTAAAGAATGCGAAGTTGCATATATTGTAAGTTTCAGTTTTTGTGATGATTTCTTAATGTCTATAGGTATACTGTTACTGTTAGTGTACAGCTATTACTGGCCATTTTCGTTCTCTTTTGGAGTTCGATCATCCTCAAAATCCTTTACGATGTTTTCTACAATACGCGACCAAAAGCATCAATGATGTGTAATACTGCTGAAGTGATCGATGAGTGGTTATCGTTAGATATTTCGGAATCGATTCAGTGCAACGATAATTTCACCTTCTTCCAACGATTGCATCATGAAGCGGAAGTAACCATCACTTTTTTGATAGGACAATTCCGCTTCATTCACGCCATTTGGTTACCCTTGACATGGACAGCACTTGTCCAGTTGTATGAGGAATGGTTACAAAAAACAGTGCAAAATGCGAGAGAAAATTTGAATGAGTACTACGAAACTATTTGGACGAATGTTGTAAAGAAGTATTATGAAATGATTTTGGTGAGTATGATTAATTGAAAAGTGGGATTCTACCGATTGTACATCTATATTTTACCTTGGAATCATATGAAAATGCTTTAGATTATTCAGGTTTCAAAGTTAATAATGATGTCGATATTTTTTACTATAATAACTGTGGTCTTTATCGTACCGTTTTATTTTGAGCATATTAATGCATTTAATTACATTTTGAAATGTAACAGTTCTGCACAGAATGCTATTTTCTTATATATAACATTAAGTGTTCCAGAATTTAGGAGAATATGATTATCATCTTGTTGGAATTTTCAAATCTTAAATTGCTCATTTCATGTTTGCATATTAGAGTTTATACTTTTACCTGCCAAAGAAACATTCAAAATGATGCATTACATTCTTTCCATTTTAGTTGAAATGTACTTTCATTTGCAAATGTTATCATAAACTTTTTTACTGCGCAATTGTTTTCTACCATTTCTAACAAATTTTCATCATTTTTTTTACTTCAAAATCTATTTTGAACAAATCGTGAAATTTCGTTAATAGAAAGTAACCGATTGTGAAGGTGTTATTTATTATCAGGAAAATTTCATTCTAGTGTTTTTCATTTATTATTAATGTCATTAATAAGGGGATACCATTAATAAGGAAAGGTAAAAATACAAGCATTTCACTTCCATTTTCCACTTTAGCTCCACTATACTTCGTGCGGGGAGATAAAGATCTGATCTCACCTGTATGACTACGGTTACGATCACGTCTGTAAAATTACGGTTTTCCAGCGTAACTAACGAAAAGTTTTAGAAGATAGGAGTGCAATTCAAAAAGATTATGGTTCTGTGACTTTCTCTAATCATAAATCGGATAGTTTACCGAAGTGCATAAGAACAGTTCTCTCCGTTAATGTAGCAGCTGTTCCTTCGTTGGGTCGGCTAGCTGTACTCTAACAATTTCCATTTACATGTTTTAATGAACATTTTTCGATATTTTGCAGAATTCCACATCCCCTCACTTTCAATCATTTATCCGTGAAACTGAGCGTAAGTAAAAAGTTTAGAATCAGAAATCATTAAAAGAGAAATGAATGATGAGTGAAGCTAATGACATTGAAGCAAAACGAAGGAGTTCAGATGCGACGTATGCTTTAAGCGTGGGGGATAATGTGCAAACTCATAGAAACGGTGAAAAAGATTCAAATATTATGAACGATTCGAAAACCATTTAAATGTGAATTCAGTAATCATAATTGTCTGCCAAAACATTAAATAACGATAGATAGACTCAAAACACTTTGATATAACAGATGTGGCAACGAATTTATTTAAAATTTCAATTTGAAAGAACAAAGGAAGGTGCATGAACGTCCGACTGGAAAGTGGTATGTTACAGTGAGTTTTCCTTTATTGCTGGCTGTATACTTCATAACACGTCAGATTTCTTATAATCAAATATTCCTTTACTAATTGATAAGCTCAGCAGTTCTGATATTTATTTCTTACTTCACTACTAAATCGCTTCCATTCCCTGCCTTTCTTTTTGACAAAAATTTTAATCTCGGTTAATGGGATGGTTGAGATGAAGAGTTTCACGCCACATTTGTCTTGAGGTTGTGTACGTGCAAAATTTGTAGTGGAATTTCAAACCAGAGTTAGTTCACGATGACGTGCTGTGTAGAATGAGTTGGACGTTCTCTCTCTATGTTTTTCAGGTGTAATGTAGTTTATTGTATTTTTACATAACACTTTTCACGAGAATTGTATTCTTCAAAATTAATGCGAAATGAGGAAATAAAATGATCATACGTGAGGCTGCTTTTTTTCGACCGTTTTGATGATGTTATTCATTAAGAGCATATTTTCCGTATTCCTTCACATTTGTGGAATTGTTTATATCAGCTAAAGTTCGGCGTGGATTGTTTTCGTTTATTCAAATCATACAGTGAGTATGGTGAGTAATACAATATTAAGGTTTGATTTCGATGACGTGTGATACACATAACTATTGCATTCAAAGTGTAACTGAAATGCTTTACCAATGTTCTATCGATCGGTTTTTTCTGATACAGATTTGCTTACCAATATAATTAATTTCGTTGCATCAGACAGTTGTACGATACAGCGTGGATCAAGATGAACGATCAGACGGACTGGAATGAGACGATTCGAATGCGACAAATTGGTATTTTATGCTCTCTTTCACTTCATTCACATTTTTCCGAATTTTCGAAATTTTGTATAGAAGAAGATTTTCATGCACGGCATACTTGTGATCCGATACACTTCCGATCATAAGCAAAATGTACTCATCTGTGCACACGATACGATTGCTGTAAGGAAATTAATGACTAGCACATTAATTTGTTGTAAAAAACATTTTTGCTCTCTAATTTCCATTCGGTTTGTTTTTAGCTTCTTTGAAACAGATGTTAAATCTCAATCAACCGCTGCCAATATCGATGGCTGTGGAACCGGTGTGGAAAATACTTATTTTGGATCGCTATGGGCAAGATATCATTTCTCCTTTGCTAACGATCAAGCAGCTGAGGGACTTGGGAATTACTTTGCATTTGTAATTTGTTTTTAGTTAATTTATTTAGAAGCGAAATCTATTTATTGTGAAGAATATTATTTTTGCCCGTTGGCGCAAATTTTTTTGAGATTAGTTTCTGAATTGTGTAATAAGTTTTTACAGACTTTTAAACAGCCATCGTGAAGTCCTGCCCGACGTGCCTGCTGTATATTTCATTTCTCCCACTGATGAAAATATTGAAATCATTTGCGATGACCTTAATAAAGTAAGAAAAAAGATCGCGCAATATTTTGGCAATTAGATTTGAATATGGTAGTTTTATGACTATTAGTTATAAAAGAAAGATTAAAAGCGTAAATGCTATCTCTTGAATTTTGGTACACGTTTTTTAATAAAATGATGAATTGCTTTGGTCTTAAGATTTTTTCAGTAATGTGTTTTAGATTTTAATAATCATGAAATATGGCAATTTATTTAGTGAGAGTGGTGCACCTTCCTTGATCATTACGATTTTTTAATTATATTGTCGATATACAATAGAATAAACTAAAAAAACTATTGCTATTCCAGTAGGCTAAGATTAGATTAAAATTTCAAATATCGGAAAAGGATAAATGGTCTCATAGAAATACAATTTTTGTGCTATTTGTTAGTGCAAGATGGCATGAATATTGTTTTAGGGTATGTATGATAGCTATTATTTGAATATGATTAGCCCATTGAGCAGACCTCGTCTTGAGCAATTAGCATCTGCTGCTGTCCGTGGTGGAACAGTTCAACATGTTCAGAAGGTTGGATTTTAAAAAATTATTGAAGAACATGGTTTCACTTCAGTTAGTTTTGGAGAATCGTTGTCACAACTCTTTATTTTCAGCTTATGGATCAGTTTCTTAACTTCATATCACTGGAGGATGACTTGTTTGTACTGAGAAGATATAATGACAGTAGTCCCTTTTCATTTTACGGTATTTATTTTTTGCAATTCTTCGCAATTTTAGACTCTTTATTTCGACTGTACATTTTTCTCTTGCTTTTCCTTATTCTTCTCCATATCCTCTTTTGTCCCGCTGATTTTTTTTAAATTAAATATTAACGAATCTTTCATTTGAATGATTTATTATGCATACTAGATTTTTTTTCTCGTTCTTGACAAGTTTTAAACAATCCCTTGATTTCAATTCAAATTTTAATTTATGGTGTTTCCCATTCGTTTCTAGATTTATGGACGAACTAGCTGTGGTAACTTTTCTTTTAGCAATAAGCGATCCTGCAATGACTCCACAACAGATGGAAGTTCTTATTGATACTGTTGTTGACGGTTTATTTTCGGTATGTGCAACACTAGGTGTGGTACCTATTATACGTTGTTTGAAGGATAATGCTGCGGAACAAGTTGCCGTGGTAAGTGTCAGTTCTTAGCTTTAAATTAACGACCTAAACAAATTCAGATGATCCTAATATAAGAAAATACTTATGTAATTCTACAATGCAGTTTTTTACTTCACGTGTGAGCAGCACTGAAAATTTTGCTAAACACAACCAAATTGAGCTTTTACTTTAAATAGTTGCTAACCTTACTTCAATTTTCATACCTAACAAAAGTTTTAGATGCATTAGAAAGTGAATTTACACGTTTTTACACATAAAATGGCGCTTAGCAATTAAGCATCTGCTCTTCCTTTCTGGCTACTAGTGTAGTCGTGGCGGATTATAACATGTGAAATAATGTTGATACATTGGGACAATATTTTTCAAATTTCAGGATATACTGTAATGAGATGAAAAACATAAATATTTTACAAAAGATTCCACTTATTGCTATACAACTGCTGATATGTCTTTACAGCGTTTAGATCAGAAGTTGCGTGATAATTTCCGTGATGCTCGTAACAATTTGTTTGTACAAGATAGTGTTCGCGCTGGACGATTGATTATTCACCGACCTGTTTTAATCATTGCTGATCGTGGCATGGATATAGCAACAATGCTCCGTCATACGTGGACTTATCAAGCTCTTATACATGATTTGTTAGTAAGTAGTTCGGCAATTAGTAAACTTGTAGTAAATTTATAATATATAGTAATTTAATTAATGCTGCTACTTTTAGACTATGAAATACTATCAGTTCTTTTATAGGGTTTGGATTTAAATCGTGTCGTAATTAAAGATAAAACTGGGAGAAGGAAAGAATATGACATGAATTCACGTGACAAGTTATGGATGGGTCATAAAGGAAGCGCTTTTCCACTAGTGGCCGAAGCAATACAAGAAGAAGTTGAAGCTTATAAAAATAGCGAAGATGAGATCAAACGTCTAAAGCATGCTATGGTATGAACTTAATGCACAATTACGTATACATATTTTCCTTTATTCGTTCAGATTAAATGATACTGATTTAATGATTTACTGAAAACTGAATTAAGAGATGGGAAATTATTTATTCGTTTGAATTAAACAGCAGAGAATTATTCAGTTGATATCCGGGAAAATTTATTAAACATTTATCTGCTACAAACAGCTTAGTTACTTTTAAGTTCTTTTTATATATACTTCGACAAATAGTTTTTAACAATTCATACAAAACTAGCAAAAAGTCTGCTTATTAGTGCATTGAGCCCGCACAGAACACAACAGTTCATTAATTTGCATAGTGAGATCCTTTTACAAGAGTAGATTGGGTTATATTCCGCAGGTGTTTATCATACCTGGAAAATGCCTGTATGGAATTATTTGAAACTAACGTTTATTTTAGGGTATGGATGATGTGGAGTCCGACGAAACGGTAAGTTTATTGAGTGACGCAACAGCTAAATTGACCTCTACAGTTTACTCACTTCCGGAACTGCTAGAAAAAAAACGTTTGATCGATCTACATACAACCGTTGCAACCGCAGTTTTAGATGAAATCAAAAAACGGTAATATCTTCTCGTTACAGATTCCGTTATATCCACTATATTTTATGGAAGTGTAAATTTGTGGATGCATTTATTTAATTTGTTTTAGGAAACTTGATGTCCTTTTTGAGGCCGAAGAGAAGATAATGAATGGATTGTTGAGCGATTCAAGTATTGTAGAATTGATGCGTCAGTCTAGTGCCCATAACGATATTTTGAGGGTTATGCTAATCAATTATCTTTGTTCCTCCAATATTTCTCAGGTAACGATTGGTTCGATTGTTTTTGTCAGGTAGAAAATGAAGTTTAAAAATCCATCGATCCTCTATGACTTTCATATCTTTTTTCGAAAAGTGTCAGTGTGGTGTTTTTGTCTTGTGGTTACGGATCGCTGAGGGCGTTTGTGAGTAACTGATAGTGTTTAATTCTTCAATTTATTTATAGGATGAAATAAGGCAGCAGGCTAATTATCTGGAGGAAACTGGATTGGATGATGCAGCAGTCAAATATGTTAAGCAATTAAGGTGAACATGGATGGAAATACCACTTGTTTATTTCCTGATAATAGAAATGAAACACTTTTTCCTAAAAAGCTTGTTTTACTTAAATGGATTACATAATCTTGGTTGGATTGCAAATTCTGTTTTTTACTGGATTTTGTTGATATCTGGGGTTTTCTGCTAAGTGTTTTTTTTGTTGATATAAAAAAAAACATAGTGCTTTCGATCTACATCATTTTTCATCAAACATTAGTGGTAGTGATTGCAGTTTTGTCGTGTCTTTCATTCTATACTTCCTTATAATTATGGAAAGTGGACGGTAAAAAAGTTCATGGTCTGAATGATTTATTTCTTTATAATTGTTGCAGATCAATATCAAATATGAATGTAAATCGTGTAACAAATGATTATTCTGGTAGTGGTATTAAAACTGATAATACACTTGCAAATTTGCTTAATCGTGGCTCACAGTTATTTATGGAAGGAGTGAAAAACCTCGTTCCGAAAAAGCACAATCTTCCATTGACAAAAGTACGTTTATTTGGTGTATTGACGATTTTTTTGTCCCTTCACAAGTTTGATTATAAGTTGAATTAAAGCTCAAATCTCGTATGCTTTATCAGTCAGTATGCTGGAACTGAATTAAGATATTATGACGCTTTTATTATTGTTTTTTCTTATTGTTTTGTACTTTCAGATGGTTGACGCAATTCTCACGGGTAGTTTTCAAAGTAATTCACGATGCAGTGACGCTGAATTTCGATATTATGATCCGAAGTTGATGCATTCAACTGGGAAAGAGTATGTTTCCATATGCGACCCATGTTTGTGAATATTGTGTTTATCATATTTCGATATTTATTTTTTAAGGAACTTTGGAATTTTGCAATTTTGGTTGATTGAATCTGTAAAGCAGCGAAATTTTTAGGCCTCATCGTGCGCGTGGTAACCCGCCACAGGATGTTATAGTTTTTGTTATCGGTGGTGGAAATTATGTAGAATATCAAAATCTTGTGGATTATGGTAAATCAAAAGGTCTTGCAAGGATAACATATGGCTGCACGGAATTAGTTAGTCCGAAGCAATTTGTCGAACAGGTTTGAATTAACTGTTGATACGATGCTACGAAGTGAAAGAATTAGGTAGACATTTTCTTGCTTCAGAACTGCTCATTAAAAAAAAAACTTTGAAATCGGAAGTTGTCTTCGAAATCGATAATTCATAATACACAAATTCTTGTCTGTGTCATGAGAGACCAGCTTAAATATAATGTTATTCAAAAGTATCATAAAAAATTATTAAACTATATAATTGAGGCAGATTTGTTAAAGAGTTCTTTATTTATACCAGTAGAGTTGTCAGCAATGAATGAGAGTTCGCCGTTGAAATATTTTCATGTTCTAAAATTTTCATTTTCAGTTAACGCGTCTTGGCCGAGAAATGTCATGACAAAAATGAAAACGATCACAAGTTGCATGTCGCAACATGATACGCAGATTTTTCACTGTGTTGTGAAAATTGTTCCGAATAACTTAAATCTGACAAATTGTTGGATTTTCAAATTTCTATTGTTCGAAGATAATATGAAGGTATGAGAATTGCAATTAATTTAGATAGTATTGATTTCTTGAAAGTTTGATTGTTGCTGAATTTGACGTAAAAGCAGTTGAAATCCCGACGCTGCAATTCTGATACCTATTCTAATACTTTTTAGGTATATATTAATGAATGTTTTCCAAATGTTATTTCATTTTGTTAATTCTCAATGTAAATTTGGTATAAAATAAGGGAAAATAATAGTATGATAAAGCATAAAAGTAAAAACATATTCGGATAATCATTTGGTCTGTGCCAATAACAACTGGCAGCACACGCATATTGAGTGATTATCTTTCATTAATACAGCATTCAAACAAAAAAAATTGTACGAAAATGCTGCCGAGATGAATTGGAAGCAATATAAATTATTCAAAGCAATAATGTACAGGTGTGAGAAAAGCTTGCCGGACTCTATTTCATCTCTCAGTTATTTAGCTCTGTTTAATGTGGTGTACGTATATAAATAACTAACAAATTACTAATGATTAGCAAATGTATAAAAAAGACCCATCGACTGTGTTATACGAATAGGACTTTTCTACCATATTTTCCAAAATTAGTTTGAAGCTGCCATATTTCTCTAAGCTAAAAGTGATAAGAAACAGTAACACTGGAAAAAAAAGGAAGAGAACAAGGGATGCAGTAATATGTCGGACGTATGAATTGTCGAATTGAACTCACTGACTTGGATCAAATGGGAGAGGCGATTTGGAAGATTGCCTTGCATTTTTGGCTCCGAAGACCACGAGTGCCTGAAGTGAATATTCAGCATTTTTCCCGTCATCTTTGTGGAATTAGAAGTTATCGAAAAGATTGCTATAAAATGGAAAGGACATGGTAAACTACATGTGCATGGATTTATTTCAAATTTTGTTTGTCGATGAATATCCTGAATCCTTGACAACTAAGTCACAACCCATAAATGTTAGGCTTTTTTCGGCCTTGCAAGTTGAAATTTAAAAGTCAAAAAGCTTGTCAAATTTAATCCTTAGCCACTTCTGAATATATAACCGCTTCGATTTATATAGTAATATTTCTTGCAATCAATTTGGTGTAAATACCAGCAATAACGTGTATGGATTATGCATACGGATAGATACAAGGACGAAAGTGCTCACAATGTGCGTAACAGTTCATGCAAATATTCATTTTGAAAGAAGACAGAAAATATGATACAAATATCTACAAATTTTAAAGGTGAATGAAAAATGAAAAAGGTAAATAGTCAAAAAAAATCGCTTGCTTTATTTGTTATCGTTGACAAGTAAAGGAAAACTTTCCAGTGCCGCAAAAGAGGAACGAAATCCCAATCAATTAATAATTTAAAAATCCATCTAAATTTTATTGCCAGCTCTTTTTCTTCGCTCTTTATTACTCTTCCAATTTATTTTTTTGTTTACAAAAAGCACTGCTTTTATAATTTCCAACCAGAAAGTTCATTCTTCGCTTATATCTACTGCATTTTGTTCTTTATGGAAATAGCTCATGAAAATTTTTTTCAGTTCAAACTTTCACTTTCCGGATATTAAATTTTTTCTCAGAATCTCCAAATAATGTATGGAGGGATTTTGAACCCAAAAAAGATTAGGAAAAAACGATGATGAAAGAAAACGCTAACAGTGAATTATTTAATATTATAGCACATAAAACCAAAACAGCCCAAAAAACTAAACCTTATGAAAAAATGAAATCAAGATTGCGCAAAATTAACTTTACTTTCTACTGATTGTTTTAATAAATCTATGAAGGATAAGGCATTTTTTTCTACTTAACTCTAATCGTTATACGAAAAGTTAAGGTTATAGGAGTTTGTCAAAATATGAGTAAATTAGATGCCTAAAACAAAACAGAAAATCAATGTATAGATCGAATTTGAAATTTAAAAAACGGAAAAAAATTCCATAAGTTATTCCAGCTCTTTTTCTATTAAATATTAGGCACAGACTTAGCGTTAGCTACTCCAAACAATACCTACAGTAAGTGAAAGTGTAAGTGAAATATATCGGAAAAGGTTCTGATCACATATTCATATGTTTGAAGTGAATACCATTGTCAAGTACTCTTCATATCCAATAGTAATTACACCATCTCGATCAGTATCTTTGTCACGAAACGCTGCCGTCAACGTTTGCAAAACAACGCATAACTGGATAAAATCATCGAAATTTATGCGATGAGTATGCGTCCTGTCAAACTTCATCATCAGTAGATCAATAAATCCTTCACTTAACCGGTAACCTGAAAGTTTAAAGCAAAAATAATAAAAATCATCCTTCTACATGTATACATCACAAATCCGATGCTCTCCTTCGATTGTTGGGCAGTAATTTTTCATTCATTGTATCCAACATTTTTGGTGCGAAAAAACACATCGAGATGTTAAAAAAATAAAAAATACAAAAGAAAGTTTTGTGATCACACAACAGTATTTAAATATTTGAAAAAACAAACAACCGAATTTAGAAAGTGCCATTGATAGCTCTCGTTTATCAATATTGCCAGAACCATCAACATCAAAGGAACGAAAACACTGCGTCCACTGATTGATATAATCCCATAAGGCGGAAAATTCATTGAAACTGATAGCACCATCACGATCAGAATCAAACATACCTATAAACTTTTCAATTTAACAGCTTTCCACGGTAAGCCTCATAAGCCTTCTGTTTTTGTAAATTAAGCTGATGAATCTTGAAACTATAAATAAACCGTCCTCATCAAAGTCTCCAAATATGAATTGAAATCCCCAAAACTGCTGAGAAAGCAGACTGAAATATCCGAAAACAATTACTTATCATTAGCCGGCAAGTTTCGGGATTGAACGGATTCCAGGTGCCATTTGACAAGGCCCGTTGTAACTCGTCCACATTAATTTTACCGGAACGATCTCTATCTACACTGGCAAAAATATTTTGCAGAGATGGATTTGGTAGTGTCATTACTTGTTTCTCTGGAATAAATATGCAAAATTAATAAAACGCATTACTCTGAGACAATAGCTATGAATAAAAATTACTACTGCCGTGGAAAAAACACATGTAGTTCTGAGGAAAAATATAAAACAGTTAAAAAAGAACTAGCTTTGCCTTTTTAAACGTAAGATTTCTTCAAATAAGGTAGTGATAGCTTTTCTAACCTTTGACGACAGTACACAATGATACTTATGTGGCTTTTGGATGAGTCGGTTTGCATTAAATTTTCTGATTTTGGTACTCATCATTTTCAAGTATTACAATTCGTCGCATAATAGATCAAATCTATTTGAACTAATAAAAGCTACAAGTCTATTGTTTAGGAAATTTTTAAACAAAACAGGCAATTCCACTATTGTTTGGACAGTAATTAGATCATAGAGATAACCTAGTGTTCGAAAATTTTGGAAAGTAAGAATTATGAGTAGTGAAATAAAACTTATGGCCATAGTTACTTTTAAAACACTCGAAAATGGAAACGTTTATAGTCGGAAGATCCTATGTCAATCTAACAAAAGATTTTGCAAATCCCCTACCTGCGATTTACTCTATAGGCATTAATTTTCGGTCAAATGTCAAGTATAGGCTATGACCTAAAAGAAAGTTATCTCGAAAAGCGGTGGCAAGAATGATTTATTAACGGGCAGATTATAAAAAACTGCCGTATTTGTAGTCCATATTCAGTATGGATTCAAATTTAGTTAAAAAGGATAAATTTTCAAATTAAATTTCAAGCAGCAAGACTTTCATGAATACAAGCAAATTTGATGATTCATGAAAAACTAAACAGAGAACAAACATCTTTTCTTTCAATTAATGAAAGTGAATCAATAATGGTGTCGCAGGACGAATGACAGTTGACAAACAGACCATGCAATGGTACAATTACACGTCCTACACATACATTAGACACAAACAGCAATCACTACTAACCGTGATCGATTAGCCATGCGGTTGACTCGCTAAGGCAAGGAAAAAATCTATTAATTGTATCAATCGAAAATAACGACTTACGAAGTGGCACATAATTGTTCACAAAATAAAAGATATTTCTTTGTAAACAACCTTCTGAGACACGGTAGAAATTTTATCCATCCTCAAATAGAAACAAACGCAAATGGTCAGAGTGAAAACCGTATTATACACAAATATTAAATAAATTCACCGAACAGTACACGAAGGCGATATTCAATAAAGCGATATTCATAACATGATGTAGAGCTATTAATATGGGCTAGCACAATGGACATAAAACTGAGTAGCCTATTTCTACAACCGAAAAAGTAACCGAAGCGAGTAAAGAAATCCACGGTAAATGTCACTTCGATTTGTGTCCATGACATCTCCCGCCTAAATATTTTCAGTAAAACAGTATATTTACTTGGGTATAAACAAAAAATTTTTGAACAAGTAACATAACGAGTCAATTTACTCATTAAAAAGAGAATTCATATGAATTCCACTGTTGAATTCTCACCGACGCCTCGCTATTTCAGCCCATTAAAAGCTTTTAACTGGCATAGTGATAAATCTGAACCAAGGTCAATTTCTGTCTTTTTAAATACACCATTTTATTCAGGATCATCTAACAGAAATAATAATTCAAGAAACATATTCAGAGATATTATTCTTTTCTTCTCATTGAATGAGCCTCTTTGGCCTTAAGCATCGATTCAGCTATTAATTTTTGTCGTCCTATGGCCATTCTAACCATATTTTGCATAGTGATTTCATTACCGCATATACCTGATTGATTTATACGATGGATCCGAGCATTATTTCCAACCGCTATCATTACTGTATTTGGAGCTACTCGAAACAATTCAGATACTGGATCACAAAGAATTTTCACCTGTAAAACAGATCCTTAATTAACTACTATATGATTTGAGATGTCAAGTTTTATTTCATGGTTCAATAAGTGGTGTTCGAAGTTAAGGATTTCTAAGTGATGCGGTTATCCCCAACATATAAAACTCAGGTAAAGACCAACACAATTTCAAATTCGAGAAAACAATAATATAGATTAGAAGAAGCAAAATTTCTTGATCAGCAATATCACTAGTAACTGCAAAGAGGCTAATTGGTCTTTGATTATGATTACTGACATTGATTATGACAGACTTCGTGTTGACACCGAGAAGTTCCTAAATCTTCACTGTTCTATATTTAATTCACTCCTACTTCTTTCTAGCAATTACTGTCTCCTAACACGTGACAGCACTTTTAATAAAGTTTCTCGCTACATCAACAAAATTTAACGTTTATTTAAAGAGATCACACAGAAGTTTTGAAAAAAATTAAGGAATTAGAGAAAAAATTCTATGATAATATGACAGTGTGCCTGAGAAATACTTCCGCATTAAAATGCATTTGATACAATAAATTATCAAAAAATACTTCACACGATGGCCGTAATGAAGGAATGAACCCACCTCTTCATTTGGTGGTTCATAAACAATAAATGTCGATGAAACTGGAATATCCGCAACTTCAATGTGATGAAATGTATCGCTCAGTTTAACTTTGTTGATATCAATAGGAATATCTTCTTCGCAATCAGTGGAAGCATCAGGAAGTCGTAAATCGACCAACGCTCCGGCTATGCATGTACATAAAGCATCACATATCGCTCCATCAACGTTTAAAATCTAGAAAGCAGTCCTTAGTGTTATTTAAACATATAAATCATAATATTTGACGTAACGTGAAAGCGAAACACCACAATTTTTTCGTAACAACTTTCATATTATATAGTAAATCTCCTATTTCCTTTTGTTTACAAATGAACGCAGTATATGCTTGTTTTCTGCTTGAACTTTGTAAGATTAATTTTGCTCCCAACTAATTCAACATGAGTACTCACGTACCGATTATGGTATTACAACAATACTGTGGCCGGCCGTTTTGACCTTTCAAATTCGTAGCATGCAAAAAATTAAACGAATAAAACTCTGATAGAATTACCATAATATGCAAATTAAGAAGCCACGTTAGCCGTCCACCGGCGGTTTTCAATGTGTCACGCGTACAGAAGGCGTTTTGTGCCACGAGCTGGTTGACCATAACCATTGCATCTTCAACTAAGTTCTATAAAAGAAATCTTTCAGATTGCACAACACACTTTCTAACCTTTTAAACGAAAACATACTGTAAAATTGTCTAACAAAACGAGACTTACTTTCGGTATATTTGGAGCAGCCTGTATAATAGGCGTAATAATGGGAGCATCGGAAACAGGTGCCAACAGTGCCTCAATATTACACGTTACAGTTGCACCACCTTGTCGAGCAAAACTGGAACCTGCTGATTTTCCGTCAACGCCCATCTAAATGTCATAAAATATATAAAGCAGCATCAATCCTAATTTGTTGCATCCCACTCATCGCTCCGTCATATTTTTATTTGAACTGAAAAAACTGGAGAAAAATTCCGGAATGCTCGGGGAATCAAAGCATATTCAGCGGAACAATGTATATCTCCATTTTACAAAAAAATGAATGACCAAAACCTACCCGTAGCAATATTGGCCGAAAACAACTGATTGACCGACCATCTGGATAGATTGATTCTGACAGGAACTGATTATAATAAGCTGTCGGATCGCATAACTTCAACAGGTCAGCTGTCATTGCTAAATACTTAGAAATATTTTTAATAAGCAAACTAATAATTGAATCTTATGCATAAATTTAAGGTAATATTCGTGACTTTCAGACATATCCTCTATCCCAGTTTACAACTTTGCTAGACAAGGTTTTATTTTTATAAACTTAAAAATATTAACATAGATGAATACAAATTATGAAAGACTCAAACAATCTGCATAACAAATCACTTTGCTAGAATTTTAGCCTAATAACATAAAATCATAACTCGCCGCAATCCAACATCATCTTACATTTGCTAGCCCAATAATATACAGTCTCAGCGAAGAAACACAATAACAGTATAAGACTTATTTAACATATTTAGCATTTAACATTATACAATAATCGGATTTAATATTATACAATAAAGTGTTAAGATATAAAGAATACGTCTTTGGCTCACAAAAGCATTGTAAAATTCCTACATAATTTTTACGACTATGGTAAAATAAGAAATTCGCTCAAATTTCCATTTAGCAAAAACTATGGTGTAATCAAGCAGATCCCAACGAGAAACAGGAACCCATTCTCTCTTTTGTTGCACAAAATCAAATCTAAGCAAAATTATTTAGAAAAGTCTCTCAGTTAAAAATTCACTAGTGTAAGCTAAAAAATGTTACAACAAATCTTACAACTATTTGTAAAAATAAAAACTTTAGAACCAAACTTTGCAAAATAAACTTTAAAAGTGAACAATGCAAAATCACTCATTTTTTTCAGTAGTAAACTTTCATGATTTTTTTTACAATAATAAAACTTTTACAAATAAGTTTGCAACTACTCCCATATTTTATCGATACTGTTAGATCTATAATATCATAAAACTGTAAGCTTTGCTTTTAGGTTGCATCTTCACTGACGGCTGTTACTACAAAGCTGTTTGAGTGTCCATCAATCAATCTTGAAGCGCGACGCCGCTCATCCTGCCCGCTAGTTCCTTGTACATCAGTACCAAATAAAGCGGGTGAAGTACACTGTGGCTGAAATAGATCCAACATTACATTCAGGAAAATTCTTTTGCAAAAACCTATAATTATATCTGAAAAATATCCATCAAAATATGCAGTTCTGTGTCACAAAAAGTTTCTTAAAATGTTTTTTAGATCTAAATTTTTAAATAAATTATTCATGTCAGTACTCCACGTACCGAAACCGAAGCGCTGTGAGACGAATAGACAAATGGTGGAAGCTGTAACTGAGAAGTAGAAAGGCCACGTGGTGGTGAACAGCTTCCGCCTTCACCACCACATCGAATACAAACGTGTCGTTCTTCAAAAAGTAAAACATTCATTGCTTCTTCATAAATCCGAGCTTCTGGGAATTCAACTTTCGTCTGTTTTCTATCAGTCGCATACACTATCGATGTACAACAAATCTATAATGTATTTAATTTCAGATAAATGAACGAAAAGGCATATTTTAAACGATGGTTATTAAATAAGAATGATAAGTGCTCACACACATATTGCAGAAAATGTTTTAGAACAGTCAGAATGATTGCCAAAGACAGTGACGCGATAATACGTGAATCACAACGAGAAACATAAACATATTTATATGGTACGGTAAATTATATTGGGTAGCGAAATCCAATCTGAAAGAAAAAACTAACCCCACCATGACAGAAAATTCTCCAACTTACTTCCGCCTTTTTTCTGCCTTGTCCAAAAAATGTCCATTGGCAAACTTCTGAATTCTCTGCACCCATATCTACAAAACGAATAATTAATTTTTAACAATAGTCACCAATTCCATTTAAATAATAAATATATAGAAAGGAGTTACCTTTTATAAAAAGGACGCGATCATTACATCGCGTAACAAGTCGATCAAACAGTTCCAAATTCTTCATTAAATTATCATCCGATTGAGAAGTATACGAATATTTGTTGTTATGCCGATTAATTAGAAGTTTTATAACAGGCTAAAAAAAATTTATGCAAGATAACTACTCCACGTACACTACATGCTGAACATGAAATGATTTAGCAAGTTTTCTAAAATGCAATCCAACGAAGTGACTGACTTCAGTTACTCTTTTCTGATGTTACATTACGAAAAGTCGGCCGAGTTGTTGCAATTTCTGTACATAAAGTTTATGGATATGCTTTACAAGTGCGTTTCCTCATGAAGAACAAACCACTTCTTAAATCTATCCATTAGATGACCTGAATTCCTACTTTTTGTTACACAAATGACATGCTGCAGTTTTTCGACTTTGCATGGATCTTTCAAGTATACATTTTGATAGCTTTGCAAGTGCGCAGTCCTTTATACAATTATAATTCAAGTGGCAAATTGAGCCGAAAAACCACTACCGACGTTCAGAGAAAAGGTTACCAGTGAAGTATTTTGCCGATTCATAAAAAAAATTAAAACAATACTTTTGTGGTGCTAGCCACAATACGGTCACAATCCTTCTTGGTGTTAACAAGTGGAACTCTGCAGATACCGGTTGGTTCGACGTCCTCCTTAGTTATCACTTTTAACCAGTTCTGACACAGCTGCACTAAATCCTACAAATAATTGTATTGCAAATCAAAAAATCTCGATCGCAAAAAACCTTTGTAATGAATTCTTCTCAACAATTTTCTGTACTTCTCAATAAATAGTTCTCAATAAATATGAGAAGCTTAGTCTTACTTGAATAAGATAATATTTTGCTTCCGCCAGTATTTCAGCTGTTTCAACGCGACATTCTGTTAATGGAACATAACCATCTCTCAAAAAATTTAAAATAGTACCAAAGTGCTTTCCACTACGGTCAATTAGTACCCAACCATCATTATCAGTTAGGACCTAAAATATCAACACCATTCAGATTATCCGGTAAGTTTATTCAGCCAAATACTATACATTTCCTGTTGATAGAAAAACAAAAAAACAATGGAAGTGTTTGCATGTTGGCAAAATCTGCTTACATATCAAGACGAATTTAGTAGAAAGATGCAAATAATAAAACTTGAAAAGAGTTGAAAGTTGCTGATATTAATCATTTTAACAAATTAAAAAATATCAGTTATAGAAACATACTTCCATTCGGCCGGAAAACATGGCTCGCAGCATGGAGTCATGCTTTGTTAAAGTGGATATTGTTGTTTGGTACAATGCACCGCCGACATTCAATTTGATATATTGGGACGGTGATCCGGTTAATGCCAATAGTCGTCCATCAACTCCGTCCAGATCAGTTGTTTCGTTACTCATTCAATTAACTATCGCAGTCCTCTGAATCTGACATATTCACATAATGATCAGAAACGTTCAGAACTGCGAATTCTAGTTGACAGTAATTTTGGAAGATTTCAAGGTTATCCAATCATGCTTCTACCTGAACCAAAAAACCGTAATAAGACCAAATTCTCAATGAATTCACGTGTCATATCCAGAAGGGAACAATAATACCCCATGCCGCTCAATCCTTACCGGAAAAACTTAGCAAAATTCGGGATCATAGAGTATTCAAATACCAGTCCTCGTAGAATCCTAGCTTCAACATTGATTCATTATGAAAATTTCTTGTCCCCACCAATCAGCTTTTATTATTTGTAATCCTTTTCTGCCTTCGAGGTGTGATATTGCCTGTAACACTACCATTTTGTATGATCGCATAGAAATAGGAGCCTTTAAGAATATTAGCTGTTCAACGGCTTAAAAGTCGTTTTTTATCTTATTAACTGAGATTTACATTGTGTAGTCTTGTTCAAAGTACTATCACTGGTAGATATTGCTTATATATACTGTAAAATTTTCTAAGGTTTCGACCAACACTCACAGAAAACAAGCGTACATTTCGTACTTACGCTAGACGATGCATGAGTATCCCTTTTACTTATCTCATTACAACGTTTATATGTCTATCGCGATGCTCAGCACTTAGTATCGCGTCTATTGTAACCTTCAAGCTCTTTGAGAATTACGATTTTGTGAGGTCTCACTTGCTAATTAGTCCTATTAATCTTCACAGCATTTGTTATCTTTTGGTAAACATGGAGAGAATGAAAGTTAGTATTACAAATGAAAGTTAGAGAGTGAGAGTTAGAATTACAAATGAATGGCAACAACCTCACAAAATAAATAACGGAATTTTGATTATTCATAATAATTAAATGTGAGACATAAACTGATTAAGACGATTTACTGATCGCAAATGAATTTTTGGTTTTAATTTCCAAAGCATTGTTTTACATAAAGTTGTATACGCTGCTAGTTAGCAAGCTGAATAACAAGATAATAGTAATATACTTGACATTTACCTCTTTCAAATATTAGGTTGAAAAACTCGAGATACTTTGAATCAATTATGAAACTTTGGGGAGTTTTAACTAATGACCGCTAATTAATCAAACCTAACAAGTGGACAATTGACTATATATTCGAGGCTGACGCTGGATTGATTTTTGAACTGTCGAAGCATCAAACTGGAGTGGGTTGACGGCACTTGTTGCAGCTATTGGATCTACAATTTTTGGCATTGCTGATGTTGATGATGAACGCAATAACTGTGAAAGGTATATCGTGTTGAAAATAAAAAGTGAATTATTTCTCTTCTCCACTTTCAACCCTTAGCATTAATACAGCGGACAAACTCTTTTCAGGCTAATGAAGTTTATCAAAGTAATCATACTAGCCAACTTCATTCTATTCTTAAGTCAGGCAATAATTATATGCATACATTGTTAGGATCTTTGCAAATACTGTAGAAATAAATAGAATGCAACCGAGACGACCTAACTCATGCAAATCTCCTGTATTCTGCATCAATGTCTGCCCGCATTTGCTTCTAATAACAGTCCGGAAAAGAGGAAAGGAAGATGAATTTTCGCGCAGACTTTTCAAGGTGCTGCTGATAATTCTACCAACCATTCCACGAACCTTAGCTTAATTTATAATTAATATAAGTTAGTGAACCTTGTTGTTTTTTATGTTCAAAAAATTGAGTGTAGTCAAGGTTTCTATAAAAGCATGTTATTCGTTCGAGAAAAAACTATTTGGAGGAACAGTCAGTGTCTCGACGACGTTTTGCCAGCGGTCCGGTAGGGAAAGTAAATAAAAGACGCGCACGTAAGTTTTGCGTCAAATCAATAATAAATTCGTTAGCATACGGATAAATAGGTGAAACATTTGATTATGAAGGAATATTTTGAACAAATTTTATTTCAAATTGTTAGAGAATAATTCTTCATTACTATCAGATAATTATGTACAAATTACAAACAAAATCGTCAATTAGCAGTGTTAGCTCATTAATCAATATAATCAAACAATTTGACACTTGACGTCGCAAGCATCCCTGCTGATATCAGCCCTGAGACTTGGGCAACCATCATTAGGCACGCATGTCTTGATGACTATACACACGATATAATGGTGACTTATTTCACACATAATGATGTCGTGCGGTAATGCGATCTACAAAATCTTCATCGGCACTCGAATCACGTCGATGGCTGGCTGGAGTTGTAAATGACACCACTGAAAAAGGTTCGACATGTTATAAATCCTGTAATGCTCATAAAATCTCTGACTCTCTTGTTCAATGCTAATATGTTGCTAATATATGATTCTTTAGCATCAAGAATTGAATCTTCTGTTTTGGTGATGTTATATTTGCATATTTTCTGGATCTTCTGATTACAAGATTAGCAGGAAAAGTAACTGATCACCTTTTGGTTTTTCAGAATCTGAAGGCGTAAAAACCGCTTCCTCAAAATTCAGTGGAAGAACTAAAGTTTCCAATTTTGATTGTCTGGAAAGTTCAAAAATTATGAAATTTTTTGAGGAATAATTTTCAAGCAACAGTTCATTTCGGCAAGCTATTATTTAGGCATTGAGTAGTATTATCAAGTCATATCGAGTAAACAAAACTACTCAGAACTTCAAAGTTAATGCTTTCAGTATTAATACAACATGTTTTCGGATTTCAAATCTTCTGAACCACACTTTTTTTGTTTTGAAAAGTAAGCACTCTCTGCAGTTAACATAAACCGGAGGAATGAATTAAGCGGAGCTGGTCATACAAAATCTCTTTCAAAGGCCTGCTCCGTTGTTCAGACGAGCTAAACTTTTAATCTTTGCTACATGATTTACCTTTTCTCAATATTTGGCGACTTATGATGCTTCGAAAATAGCGGCAAATCATGCAATTCAACAACCGTACGCTTTTCAGAACCTGGAAAACAAGGCACTAATTATTTCGCTCTACAAAGATGCTTTCCTTTCCCTTTAAAACCAAACAAAAAAGGAATTCTCAAACACTTCGAAATGTGATTATGACTACAAAGAAAACTTGACAACATCCATCTTATCTCTTATCATCAGTTTATCACCTCAAAACCTTTATAAGATTTCTGAACTGCAAATACCATATAATAAAAGCGGAAATAAAAATTAATTTAAAATGTCTTCAAATCTAATTTGCCACTTTCTATTCCATAATTTAATTTAAAATGGAATATTTGGGTTATTTAGACTTTTTTAGTTTTAAGGAGTCGTTGTAATTTAGATTTATTTGCTAATTTATGTTGGTATTAAGAGCTCTGATTTATATCATTCTATCTTCTACGTAGAATTACAATACATTGCTGAAATTCTGCATTAATGGGATGCATTTCTGATTTTATCTTCAATTTAATTCATACAAATATGATTTAACTTAAAACATATCCAATTTAATGATATGCTAACCAATGGGATAACTGTTTGTTGCAGTCACAGATGAAGACATCACTTGTAAATTACCATCCTCTCTACCTTCAACGATACTCCTCTCAGGAACTATTTCTGGAAATTCCTTTGCTCAGTTACACTGATTTCCAGATGACTTATTGTGCACTTTGCTACAGCAACAATAAAGATTGAAAACTGAATATAAATAATAGGACTTTAAAAGTTCCCATAACTCTTATATCATCCTTCTTTAAATTAATTCTTTATAGATTTTAAAACAAAAAAAATAATAGAAATTAGAGAAAAAAGAATATATGTGAATATACGAGGAAAACCTTTGCGATGTACTGAAGAAGCTATTCGATTTAATTTTGTAATTGTTGTAGTTGACAAACGTCGTGCTTCATTAGCACACAAGCGTGTATTTGAATGACGATGTCCGACAGTACTTTGTGAACTACCCGAATCACTGTGAAGTTCCGTAATTGTTGGTGTATGAGATCGAGTAATTTCTAATACAAATATTTCAAATAATTTTGGATGATTTGAAATTATTTAATGACAAGACGAATGGTTATCATTGTGTTAATGGCTTAGGAGAACTGCAAATGGATGTGTAGTAGACAAAATGAAATATCAATCAGAGATTATGAAATACATATTAAATGCTGACTGGTTGAATATTTAGAAGATATGGTTGGTTATAAGAGCATACCAAAAGCTCTGATCGAAAAATCTTCTTTCATCATCTGCAATTCTTGCGATAGTTCCGCTAGCAAGGATCCATACCCACGAATTTTATTCTTCGATGCACCACCTAACAGTTTTAGGCGTTCTTTCAATTCTGCTTGCCATGCTGCTTCTTGTTCAGTTAAAATTTTCTGTGTTGTCTGTAATTTCGTAAAGGTACTGAAACATATGAAGCAACAAAAAAGGTTGTGAAGTGCTTAGTTGCATTTGTAAAGAGAAAATTTGAAATTGATTTTAAAATTAAGGTTTTATTTTTTATAGTGACCACTAATTCTGGTAATGTTGCAAAATAAAAGTAACTGACAGTAAAAAGTAGAAAGAAGAAAGATTTAAACGTAAGGAAAAGTTATAAGAAATGTGAAACAAAAAACTACGCTTTCTGAAAAGCATGTAATTTTCGGTCTAAGTAATAAAATTTTAAATTATTGGCATTAGCATTGATGACATAATTGAGATTCAATGTAACTCGTTATCAATTAATTTCTGAAGGCAATTAAGTACTTTGCTTTGCAAGAATGGTAAAATAATTAATGATATCGGCAAGTTCACATCGATCATGAAATCAATAAATGAGTGCAACGCAGTGCCACCAATTTTCTTGCCAAGCAAATCACGAATGACTTTAAATAGCCGTGGCCATAATGATGTCATCTGCTTCTCGAATGCTATTATCATCACTTTGAGAGCTGCAAAAAAATGAATTTAATTTAAAGGAAGAAATTTTGGTACATTCAGAATGCTTCCCAGAAAATCGACAATGAAACTTGCCAAAATTAGCGCATAAAAAGAATTTTTTTCCTGAAATTGAAGAAAAAATGTACCGAGAAATATAGCTTGACAAGCTGTTTCACGAATGGTACGGTGCGCTGTCACAGTTGCAGAATGACCACGTTCGGTTACGGATACGGAACCCTGTCGTCCGGAAACATCCGTAGTCGTCGGACCTATAAGAGAAAAAAACCTTTAATACAGCATCCTTCGAAAATGTTGCTATTTTCTCATATTACAGAAATCTTAATTGTCAAATTGGAGAATTGAAAAATTTATCAAATTTCGCCAAAAAACAAAAACAGGTTTAATTCAGAAGAATTTCATAAATTTCAATTTAATAAAAACGAATAACATTCATTCATTTAAAATAAAACAACGAAAATTAATTTAAAGTAAATAATCATTTAAACAATCAGTGTCCAAATAATTAAATTAATAAAAAAGACGTATTACAGTGAGCACTCGGTCCTCGCATTAAAGTAGATGCTAAGCCTGAGCCCATTAATGGAGCGACACTTTGACGTGCTGGTGGAGGATTAATAGCATTTTGCATCAAATTCAAGCAAAATATCAAATCATTCGTTCGAAACTGTGGCTTATCTGAAATTGTCTGTGCTCATTTCCGCACAAAATAAAGAAGTTTGTTTCCTTCTTTCAAAACTGTTCATTGTCGCAAGTTTTAATGGTGCAGAACACATATGAAATGTAAGATTGTTCAATTTATATTGCTCGTTTCGAAATTTTCATCAAATCCATCATCTAGATGATTGGCATCATAGTCAGTAAGTAAAAGGAAACCATTTTTGACAGTTGCTGCTCGCAGAAACAGTGGAATTAAGACGTTACACAGTACCACCTCTAAACGTTCAGCTGTTGATCCAATTCCCTCGCTACTACATAAATATTCCAATGAAAATGCTGCCTGAATAAAATACAACTTTGCAAAAGCTATAATTTTAAAATAAAAAACAAAAATCAAATGAATTGAAAAAAAAGATTTCTACCTGACCAAGTGCTTGCATCATAAAGGAAGCAAGTTTAAGAACGGCGTTGCAAAATGGTTGTGGTGGACAAGTGCCATGTAATACGGTAGAAAATGCAGTATTAGACTGAGCGAAAAGGTCATCATTTAATGGATCACCGATCATTATTTTTAAACACATCAATGTTGTCGACTGAAAATGATTAAACGTTCAAATGTTTGTTTATTTCTAATCATTTTTAAAATACAATTTAAAATTTATTGTTAAATAAAAATTTGATTATGAAGAATTCTTTTTGCGACTTAGTTGAAGCAGTAAAATCAAGGATACCTTTAAGGGATGAGAATGAGCAATATAAGGATAGGCAACAAGCGTTTGATGTAAACCATTAAGCCAGTCTGTCAGTGCAGCCCAATTTGTTCGACGTCGAAAGATAATTTTTTTGCCAATCTTTTGAATTGTCTTATCCAAACGTCGCAAAACGAAATTTAACGTCGGCCGATTACTCTCCACCGACCAGTCGGTTATTAGCAGAATTACGGAGAAGTATCTGTTAAAATTTGAAACTGTTTTTAAAAAAAAGAAATTTTATGGTGCAAGCTTGACGAATTTTAATTTTCAAAACAAAAATTATGAAAATGATTTGCGAAAAGACACAAACACGAGAGAAAATAATAGACATGGAAAATAATTACTTTTGCAATCCAAGACAAGATATTGTACTGAGATCGTACGGTGCAATCTTCAACAGTGCAAGAGCAATTTCATTCAATTTCTGAAAGGTATGTATTCAAATTCGTAAATCTTTTTATTTCTGACAGATTTTAAATTCTTAGAATTACTAAAATTTCAAATGGCCACTTAAGAAATAGTAAAAGGTTAATTCTTTTTGTTTTTGCAAATCTAACTGGTTGCTGATTAATTTCCGACGATGTTAATGCCAAGATGCAATTTTTCAGAAAAATGTATGAAATTTAAGGCAAATGATTTAAATGATAAGAATCTCCAATGGTTCTCTCAATGCTTCTATCTACTCACCACGTAACATTTATGATCGAATAATTCTGGAATTTTGATATGTTCGATATTCGATGCCAATTTAGTAAGTTCTTTCAGCCGTGGCTTTGCTTTCTCGATAAATGCAGCTGCTAACACAAGAAGAGCATCACGTGGGCGGCGGAATATTTCACGTTGTCCCTCAGAGTTATCCACAGCATCCGCGCCAACGACGTTTTTCTTATCTTTCACACTTCTGCCACATTAATTTTTTGATTTTTTTAAATTCATAAGAAATACAGAAATTCTTCAGAAATATAAGTTGAAAACTCTAGTCTCCTAAAATTTTCTCTATCAAAATAAGTTTCCTTTTCTTTTACTAAAATTTTGACAATTGAAATTATCAAAACTCGATTGTTCGCCTCTTATATCCAACTTAATTTAAATTCCAATCAAAATATCGATGGTATCATTGTGTCAGAAGATGACAATTCTTTTAGATATTCTGATAAGTCTTTAGTTCTTGTTTTTTTTTTATTTGCAGAGATTTAAATTGCGCTTATTTCAAAAAATTTCGAAAATTCATTTTGGTCAATCAGATGAAGAAAAAAAGAAATCTACGAGTAATGCATTTTTGTTTCATCTTCGATCAAAGTTGGCGGGTCAAGGAATTGAGGCGAATCTGCAATGAACGATTTCCCTCGATCACTGACACTGTTGACAATATCGAACGTTTTTGTCGGTCCTCTAAAACAATTATTAATTAATTAATAAATTTGTCAAAAATTATCAATCAGGAGTACTATGTCACCTCATAAATACATTACTCCCATTCCCGTTTAAATTGATCAAGTAAAATAAACCTGGTAAGAATATCACAACAGTTCACTAATGCTTTCATTTCAACACAAAGTGTTGTATAGACAGATATTTCATGTTTGAGAGCCACTGTACTATTGCCCTGCTCCGCTGTATCCTGCTCTATTTGTTCCAAGAAGTACGGCATTGTTGCTTGCATCACCAACTGCAATGAAATAGTAAGTTTCATTAAGATATGTGACGTAATCAAAGAAATTCAAGGAATTTAACAAGCCTTTGATTTCTTATGGATATTCCTGTAAAATAATAAACTGAAAAAATTACAACAAGCAGTGGGAGCAAAAATATGAAGGTAAACATTACCAACATCTGATAACAGCGCTGTGATTCAGGCGCAAAGGCGCATACTGTTACAGCGCTTGCTAACGCATCCGTTAACAGGCTAAACGTATTGGGATCGTCACGGTAGCATAAATCTAATGCCTGGAATTGATGAAAATATTGTTAAATAAAGTGTTTGCTTCAAAACATTCACATATCATCTGAATAGATCACATCTGTCATCGAAATACGGTATTACGAATATTTTATTATTACACATACAAATTATTTATAGGAAAAAGTTAAGTGTAAAAATTTCATTGTTCTTCACCAATGTGCAGAAACAGTTAGGTAAGAGTTAAACAAGTATATTCGAAAATTAACAAGCATATTGCTTAAAAAATTTTTATAATTCTGTGATACAAATTACATGCCTTATAGAACGGTTGCTATTTCAGTGAAAAAGACTAAAATTTTAAGTTTTAGATAAGAAAGAAGTTAGGTGAGGGTAGGACATCAAAAATTTAGCATACTTTCAATGGTTTTGTTTCATTAACTAAATCCAATATACCGATTGGATCTTCCATTTCACTCATATCCTCCATACTGTGCAGTAAGTTGAACCAATATTTCGCTTTTACCTTTAAATAAACAAATTCGAAGAAAAGGAAAGAAAGAAAGGAACAGAGGAGAGAGATGAAATACCTTCGTCGGATTCACTTCAAAATTACTATCAGTTGTGTCGAGAATATTTGCTACTGAGCCGGCCATTTGCAGTAAGAAAGGCTTTCGATGAAGGATGTAAAACTGCTTGCAAACATATTCAATGGTACGGCAAAGTAGTGGATTGGTTTGGCGTTGACTGTAACAACGTAGTATTGTTGGCATTATGAGGAAAAAGCCCTGAAAGAAAAGCGACAAAAGAACAAATCGCAATTTGAAAATTTTTTACTTCTTCATTAGAAGAAATAAAAATACAACGAAAAAGGCGAAATATTTCTGAATTGTTTCATCATCTTTCCAGTAACCATCACTCTCTCTATCTCTGGTAATGTCGTTGAAGACATTGAAGCGTCATAAGTAAGCATTACAGCTTCTATTTGTTACATAAGTTGAAAATTTCCCGAAAAACAAGGGAATAAAACTTATCGCTGCTTTTGAGGAGAGAAAGTGCTTAAAATTTACCTGATTGGTAAAGAGAGTGCTGAAATGTATAGCCATTGATAGGTATGTGGCCATGCAACGGCGCAAAATTGTTACATTTTCACAATGTAATAACGTGACGCCATTGATAACATTGATAAAGAGATGCAAGTCGCCGAACATAAAAGCATTTTCCATCTTTGCGAACATATCGGACATTAACTTAAAAATTAATTCATTTTTACGACTCATAACTTTCATATGCTAATTCTAAATTATGTCAAATCATAAATTTTAAGTCTGAAATACCGCTCTTCCTTTCTTAACAACGAAATAAATTTGTAGACAATATTCGCGAAATGTTTGGAATTTTTAGAATTTTTAAAGTTTTTTATGGAAAACTCTTCATTCGAAAGAAGGAATATTGAAATGAAAAGAAAGTTTACCAAAGTCCAAACAAATTTGTGTATGCTATCAAGGGAATATAATTCACGGCCTAATGGGCCATTATACATGCCAAAACACGTTTCCAAACTTTTCCGTGGAAACGATGGCAAATGCGTAAATTCATCATGGAGGAAAAATATTCGTTGTGGTATCTGAAGGAAATGCCACTTAAATCAATTAATTAGTTATATTTCTGATATGATATGGCATGATGTGATATGTAATGCAATAATCAAATTCTTCGAAAATTCAAGAATTTTAATAAAATATTTAAATCTTATAAAAAAGAAAGGAATGAAAAGAAAGATATCCATTTACCACATTTTCAGGAGTGTGAGCAAGAGCGCTATGTGTTAGTAGTATTTTTCCCATTTCTATAAGTTTATGGGTGAACGCCATCTGGCGCATTCGAAGATTCGCCTCCTTCGGATTCAGCTTAACCAACGTCAATTGCGGATAGAGTGAACGATGAAAGAAGTAGAAATCTCTGAAGAACAGAAAAAATAGCACTAATATTTCGCGTCCATCTGCATCGTAACTAACTGAAGAAATGGCTATGCATCGGAAATTAAATTCTTTAAAAATCCACATTAATCATCAGTATGTTCAAGTTACTGGAAATATAAGTAGATCACCGATAAACCGGATCATAATTTTACAGTAAAGGAGAATCATTTGAAACTTACCTAACGTATGACGAAGGATTGTGAATTAAATTTCTTTTAGTATCAATAAGAAAATAATATTGATTATCGCTTTCAGGAATGTTAAAGAATTCGAGGCTGTCCTTAATTAATTGCTGAAACTGTGTTTCCTCATGGATCGGAAATTGTGATGGAATTCCACCAGAGCTGCTATCAGGTCCATGAATGATAATTTTCTTTGCTGATGGAACATTTGCCGTTATCATCAACGCCTGCTGAAAATAGGCAAAAGAAATTTGTTTATATTTATCACACTGATTTATTCTTCGTCATAATTGAAGTAAACAGTACAAACTGAGATAACTCTACGGAAATTAGAGTGTTAATCCTAAAGGAATGGGAGTGCGAAGGAGGTGAGAAGGTCGCAATAGCTTTTGTGATATTCATTCATTTAAATCAAAATTCTAAAACAGAACTTAATTATTATTTACTTACATCGCATTGTTCCTTCTTTAATGTTTGCTTCAGATCTTTAAAATATAATCCATGCACGTTTGGGACAATAAGCCATATTATACTTAAGGCAATTGCAATTGCCTGATCACTTCCGTCACATGGACTTCGTACGCAATGCATTACAAAACCAAACTGCAAATAAAGGATTTTTAAAAGAAGAACGATATAAAAAATTATTATAATTTTATATTCTTTAAATTTTTCTTGAAATCAAATTATTACTTTGATTTTAATTTTATTATGCCACTATTCGATACAAATTGACCAAACTTACGAAATAATTCATTAATGTATAAGCAGTTTGACATGGCAAAGGTTGGAAACGTAATATCAGTTTTCGTAAGAGCAGCACTAAATGTTCCTGAAAAGTAGTCTTCTTATTATCACCGTTGATATCGGCAAGGTACTGAAAAGAAGGGTCACTCCTCTGTAATAACGCAACTTAATCAAATGAGTAGGTGATAATAGTGGCGCTAATATTTAAAAAATGAATTTAAAAGGAAGCCTGATAAAACTGAAATTTTGCAAAGTGTTTAACCAAACTCTTTCACAATTTGTTCCCAAAGTATTAATAAACATTTTGCTTCACTTATAAACATTTTCTGTTCTTAAATTTTTCATTATTATTAAAAAACCCACACACATAAACGGTTCGAATACATAGTGTCAGGTCGCTTTTTAATTCACTTCACTTGGCTTTTTTCAATGGAATGGAAGTTTATTAGAATAATCAAATTATAAAAGTAATCAGTAATATTTTCCTGCCTACTACGAACTGAATATGCCCCATTCTGGCCTTCCGTTTTGTTTTTCCTTATATGCTAATGAACTTCCGATCAAAACCTGCTAATATTACATCATCAAAGCTCCAAAAATGTCAAAACTTGTTGGCAGTCTCAAGAAATATCCTTGAAATTTGTCAAAATTCATAAAACCCATGTGGAAATACAAGGATGCATAGGTTGTGCAACAATTTGCTGTAATAAAATATTTGGTTGACCCACTGAAGAGTCCTATGAAACATAATATTCAATGACTGCACATTTTCACAGATTCTGTTCCATCACAGAGATGGAAGTGATGTGATGAATTAGATGAAGGAAGCTATATTAGTTCGTATTGGAAACTGTGCTATTTGCTTAGACAATAAGACCTTTTCTAGAACAATAGGATTGAACTAATATGGTTTAAGAAATATCAACATGACGCCTTTTCTTTTCTTTCCAAAAAAATATAGATTGTTCTCAGAAGTCTGACATCCTCCGTGATTATTTATTTTGTTACTTCCGGGCATTTTCGGGATTAGTCGAATATTCAGAAAAATTTTCTATCATTTTTCTTTTCATTCTTTGACAATAAAGTAAGCTATTAGTTCAAAAAAGTGTATGACAATTGTTAAAAGATGAAATGAGTGAATAGGCTCGCCTGACGTTCACGGTTGGTTAATTTTTCTAGGAAATGACGCAAGAATAAAGCCGGATCTTCTACGATACACGACCAAATAATTTTCTTCACGGTATCACTCACTGAAATTATTTTGAAATTAAAAAAAAGGAAAATTAGCTTACTTTTCCAATTCAGAACTGCTCACTGTTTCTCGGATAAGAGTCGTTGTAAAACGACACAAATGAAAAAATTACCAGATTTTCCGGAACTGTCCAACTGAACGTCATCCAACATTTCGATTATCGTTGGTACCACTGAAAGTAACGATGACGGGAAAAGTGGTTGTGCAACTGGCATTTGCTGGCGTGAAGAGCCTGGATGAACATCACACTCTGAAACATGCCATTTAAATTTTCATCGAAGAGAATTGAAAATAAAAGTAAAGAATTCCGTACAATTTAATGAACGAATTTTCTCTCGAACATTTCAATTGTGTTTTTCACTTTTCTGTTTTCTTTTTTTAAAGAAGAAATGGAAGGACAGGCCTTCGCCAGTATTATCAGCCACCACTTGCTGCGTTTGATGGTGGAACAAAGCTGGCTCGTAAGCTGCTTGTTGTACAATGGCTGTGGCACGGAAAGGAAATTTTTGACGCAAAGAACTTTCTCGTTCATTTGATTCATGTACCGCCTGACGTACCATTTCTTGTTTCTGCTTTCGACGTGTCCGTGTCATCGTCATTATTGTTTGACTCTCAAATTTCACTACTATTTAACTTTTTTATTATTTAATTTAAAGTGAGAAAGTGTTTTCTTTCAAAATCAAGACCAATGATCCTTCTAGTTAAAAGATACTTCGGCAATCTTTAATAACGTTATGTTAGCTTTAACAGAACAATCATTAATTACTGTTGCTTGTTCTTCTTTCAGGCAGAGCTCTTCAACTTTAGTCTTCATATGAGGCATCCAAGGTGGATCAACGATCGATATATGGCTCTGGCCAACAGGAGGAGATGGTAATGTGAAGTCAATGCTTGGCGGTGGAACCTAAAAACTGTGAAAGTTCAAAAATATAAGCTAATTTTTGTAAAATATCATTGAGATGAGATTTATTATAGTAAAAAACTATAAACATTTAAAAAAGTGAAATTCTAAAATTTTAATAGACTTTAAAGACAAGTTGTGCTCCATCTTCCATTTTCAACCAAACATGAAAACGATTCCGCCACAAAGCATGAAAACGTCGTAATCCTTCCGAACGTGTGTTTGGATCGTCACTTAATAAACTATTCTTTATCACATTGACAGTTCCCTCGGGACTCCGTACCGATGATGCAATGAAAAGAGATGCTGAAATCGAATTTTAACATTTCAATAGACACAAAATAACAGTGCTTAAATTCCGTTTAAAATTTCGAAGTTGAAATATTACATTAATAGTTTAAAAATTCTAAGGTTAAAAGCGTTCCCAATCCATATTTGTCATTTAATTGATTTTAAATACCGCAAAGATGAAACTGAACCAGCTGAAGTGACAATGTGCTTGTCACGATGTATAAGTAAACGCCAACAGATATCCATTATTTCTCGATAATCATCACTATGCAGTACAAGACAACTCTTTAGAAGAGTTGAAAAAGGTGAGTGAGCTATGGACAACACTTGGGTGGTAATATACGGAAGCATTAGAGAAGGCGATGGACGTCTTTGCGTTTGGCTTTGTTCGATTAGGTCATCCGAATCCTGCAAAATCCCATTTCAGATAAAAATACACTTTTTTTAAAAGATAACTGAGAGAGAAAGAAAAGAAGAAGGAAAGTTAAATATTCTCAGAAAGAATTACTTGAAAATTATCCTTTTCCTTTCGCCCTTCTTTATTTTCTTCTATTTCGGTAAGCTTTTCGATAAGTAAACTTTGCAATGCCATTGGTTGCTTACCAAGCATTGCGCCACCTTGTCGAACGGTGGCATTTTCTCGACGACCTATGAATAATCCAGAAAGCCGTTGTGGAGTCTGTAACGTGAAGATCTGTTTCCTGCCTACACTTACAATAGTGGTAGTGATAATCAAAGTACAAAGTATTATTTTAACTAAACACAGAAACTAATTCAATTTCGTTGATTTTTCAAAGTAATAAGCTAAGTGTACTGTGGTCTGCGTAAGTAGTACCGCAATCCAATTAGATGGAACTTGCATTATATATTATATGATCTCGTATAAGAAAATTGATATAAACCTAATCGAATATATCTCAAAAACATAAATGTCGCACACTTTTTTCACGTTTTCATGACGATTCATCAATGCATCCGTCATCGCTTTACGTTTGTCGAAATGTCCGGGAAGGGGTAATTCGTCACCGTATACCTTCCGAAGTGCTTCTGTTAAGCGGTAACATTGTCGATAGACTCTTTCAAAACACCACGGATGGCAGAAACGTTCGTGATTACATGATAAATTGAACGAATTTGCCATTTTAATTACCACCTATAACTTTCAGTTTATGAAATGCCACGTGACAAGCCACGACCTAACTACACTCTAACATAAGGAATTTGAAGAAAGAATTTAGATTTGAATATCACCTAAAATGCTTTAGTGTCAACTTAATAATATGAAATCAAATTGTTAGAGCATTCTATGTCAGCTTAAATTAGAAAGATGTTCGACCTTCAGCCAAGGGAAATTTCTAAGCATCAGCTCTTCTTCCTCTTCAAGATTTGCTTGCGGTTGCTGATGGCATGACACGGCAGGTCGCGATGATGCACACTCCTGTGTTGCTAATGATACAGGTGCTATCAAACTTATCTTTGATCCATTCTCTGCTGATACCACTGTTTCATTTGATTGTTTTAGGCCATCTCGCACTCCTTCCATCCATCCTCCATCAATTACAGTTGTCGGTAGCACTAAAATCAACTAATGAAAATAATCTGTGAGCTGCACATACCTAAAATATCTTCCTTTTTATCCTTCAGGCTCTAACTTCATCATTTCGAGCACAAATAAGCTTGTTTTCTGCGTAGTTTATCAATCAAAACTGTATTAGGCAACTGACGTTTATTAGTTGTAATCGGTGGTTTCCAAGTAAAATTTATGCCAAAATAATCCATACTTTTGAAAAAGCTAAAAAGGTGACGGAACAGGTCTCGTCCGATGTTGCCTTATAGAAAGTGGGAATTGAAAAGCACAAAAAGACTCATTTCAGCGACTGCTTGAAAATAAGTATATAAAAACTGAAAGACTGGATTTTTTCTAGAAGAACAGGTGAAGTTAAATCGAACAGAGCGTTGATTTTGGATTTCAAAATTAAAGACGTACTCTGCCATTGTTATACCAGAAATTTAATTAAAGAGTCAATTAAAGGTAGGTAACAGTAAAAGCACTTACTTATTTCACCAGTCCCATCCTTCTCGCTATCCACTTGCGTGTTTCTTGGAGATTTTAGATTTCTGCAAAATAAGAAAGTACCTAACAGCAAAACTCACAATTGCTTCAAGTGAAATTGTATGTATAATTACAAATAATTTTCCTTCTACGAAACATTAATAAAATTAAAATTTATTTGAAAAAAATTTGAAAGTATTCAATGGTACTGTTATCACAATGAATATAAACTTTAATGATAAAGCAATCGATGTGATAATTTGCTTAAAATAATTAATAGTTTGTAAATTAATTCCCTCAAATCGTTGATTAAATAACGAATTTTTTTTTCTTAGAAAATAATAAATTAAATTGCTTAAAGGTAAATAATATCAGTCGTTTGTCGGTAAATAGTAACATTTACTTCAATCTTTAATGTAAAGTAAATTTCGGAAGTAAGTAAAGATAGCTAATTTAGTTGTGAATTGAAATTATTGGAATGACAAATAGAATGGGAAGATTAGCAACATTGTAATCACTGAAATGAAAGAACTGAAAATTAACTCTTTAGGGTTCATTTAAATGGGAAGGGTCATACTTTGCAAGTCGATGGACTTTCTCGTTTAATTCAGACGGTTGTGATGAGGCAGTGGACGGCGAACTGTACTTGAGCAATCGTTGACGACCCTGCGCTAATCGTCGGACTGGAAAAAAGAAAAGAGAATATTAAAAAAAATTAATTAAAAGCTCTGAAAACTTGCAAATATTATTTTTCCATCAAATATTTTTACATTACGTAATTTGTGTGCACTATGGAGAAGTCAAATTCCGATCAATAAGAAAGTTGTAAAAGCAAAATTTTTACTTTTCATACATAAATTACATCTATTACGTCAACATTCTTCACGTAGCATATGTTTAACAGTCACGCCAATTCAAATAAACCGTTGGACAATTAACGGTTAAAATGAATTTTTGATTTCATACCAATGACAACGAATACATATTATGTATTTTAAAATGAAGCGAATTTTAATAATTCATAAATTCTCCACAAAAGAAAAGAAAGTCAGACGAAAAATAAATAAAAAATACTGTGTTACGTAACGTAAACATTTAGTGGAAAAGAAAGAAGATTAGCAAATGAAAAGAAAATTAGGAAAGCAAACAGTTAAATGTGTCGGCATGCAAACACAATTAAAGGAACGGTGTAAATTACTAATTTAATTTTCTTCGGGAGGACAGTGTCGGGAAAAATGGAAGATAGCAACACAGCTTCTCTGTACAGTTCAGGTAGTGGAATTCTCTCTTGACATATCTGTTAAGCGAGAGAGAGAGAGAGAGAGAGAAAGATAAGCAAGTAATATACTTTCATGCTTTGAAGGAGAAAAAATGGCTTGTCGATTTTAAACTATGAAAAAGTTCAAACAAATTTCCGACGAGAAACTCTCTTCCTAATGCCAAATTTCACTTTTATCATAATATATGTATAGTATTAAATTCTCTTCTGTTTTCAAAAACAAAATAAAATTATAGAACAAAATGCGAAATACGACATCATCAATTTCGTCTCTGTGCTTTTCCAAATTCAATATTTTTATGCTTGATTTAAATTGAATTGCCAATATCAGTAATTTTCATAATTTTTTAATATTAAAAAAACGAAACGATAGCATGAAATTTTATTTCTAGAAATGGAAAGGGAGAGAAAGGACGAGAGAGAAAGAGAAAGAAGAGAGGGAGAAGCTTTTTTTGAAAACCTGATTTTGAGACAATTGCAGTGGTGACCATTGGATGTGTTGGAACTGTTAATGTCTGGGAGCGCCTCACGTGTGGACACTTTTCCCAGGACTTTCGTTCATGGCTTGACCTCTTTTTACATGCAAGGTATTGGTCGCTTAGCGAAATATGACGTTCACCATCGGTGCAATGCGTCAACAGTCCGTTACCAATCGGATCAGTATCTGTGGGGGTCACTTGTATGATGATGAAAGACGAATATTTTAATTCAATTCAAATTATCCAATCTTGTCAAAATCAAATAAACAACCAATCATCATATCATTTGTGTCGTCGTAGATCAAAGGTAGGCTCACAATGAAGCTTAACAAGCAATTAAAATTATGCAAGCAACAAAAATTTTATCCTCAAATGATAGTTTATTTTTGAGGAATTTACCGTAAATGCTGCAAACCTTTTTTATCACTTTGTTGTACAGTCTCTTCGGTGTGTTCATGTGAACTTCGTGATGAATTCTCTTCATTTGTAGACAAACTGATTCGATGGTCAACTTCTGTAAGTTGAAGACATTCGATGATATTCAAATTAATTTGCCAATTATCATTACTATCACTTCAGCGCTGCAATAAATAACATGTAAACTGTAAAAAAGTATAAAAGTATGGTAATTTGAAACAGAAACGGATGGGATGTGTTACGGTTAATTGACAGGTTGATGTCCGTGATACTCGGTATACTGCTTGCCATCTGCTGCTGCTGCTGCTGCTGTGGGCTGAACATACTCGAGAGGATTGACCAACGTCGATGTGACATTAACTTATCAAAATTTGACGTACCTCCACTTGTCCCTTTATTATTTCGAGAGCGTGATATTGTCTGAAATTTAGCGAAATCTATTCTCACGTGGAGTCTATAATAAAAACACAGTTAAAAAGTTATAATTTCTTGCGATAATTTGGATGTTGTGAATTCCTGTAGTAATTTTGAAAAACTGTTATTTTAGTCAATTAATTCATTTGATAGAAATTTATCCAGTCAAAGTAAAAATCAATTTCACCAATTTCAAACTATTAGCAGAGATGTTTCCTCATGTTTTAATTATAATTGCTGATATGACCAGTAGAAGCTATTTTCAGTGTTTTAAATTATTTCAACCTGAAATGTTTCTCTCAGAAATGCAGTAATTTCGTTCAGTAAGAGACATGCCAGAAATAAAATAGCTGGTGGACAACGTTCACCACTTTCATCATTTACGATTCCTGAAATTTTTTCAGATATTTTTAAATATTTCTCCGAAGTAACCCTAATGAAAGTATATGCAACTCTTCAATTACTCTCAACAACTGAAATTCAAAAGAGAGAATCGTTTTAAATTTAATTACATAAATGTGAACCTTCGTCGAAAAAATCTTCTAAATTGTCCTGCATGACAAGTTCACATCGATTCAAATTAGTCTTTTTGAAGGCAGTTTTATTGAACGTAGCTTCATTAGCTTCCATAATTTTATAAATTCGTTCACCGAGCTGAATTATTGAAGTTTGAAATACAAACAATTCAATGAGTCCTACTTAAAAATTTTTGCACTAAAATTCCTTTTAACTAAAATGCTAAGAAGTGGTGTATTAGGGAATTTCTTAAAAAGTTTATCAAACCTGACATCCCCAGTCATAGAAACAGCGAGCAGCAGCACGTTGCATCATGTGAATGCGACCTGTTGCGCTTAGCGTTCCACGGCTTCCAAAAACGAAGGCACTTATTTGACATGCGCTATTTGAACGTATCCATTCAGGCCAATCCCCTAAATTGAAGTTTGATAGGTTGGTTATTTTAATTGTCCTAAATATTAACAACTCATTACAATTTAAAATATTAACATCATACCTCTATTGCATCGATGAACAAAAAGGGCACATTCCAGAAGAAGCGAAGCTCTTGCAAGCACGGGAGATTTCAAGTCTAACAGTGCGGCTAGAAGTGGAGGATCCGGATAGCTTCCTGGACGACACGTTTCAAGGAAAAATGAAAAACGTCTTACACCTTCTTGAATGCCAAGTAAATTGACAAATTTACGTGTTGGAAAATTTAGATTTGCTATGGACGATTGCCTTGGATGTAATGCTTCTGGAAATAAACAAATTCACGTAACGTCAAAATTGTTTTCAATTTCGCTTATCGCATAGAAAATGAAAAGCATTCGTCCTTCTGGATCAAGACTTGTAAAACATTTCCCTCGGTTGGAATTTGCAAAGAAAATTATGCACGTAATTTATAAAGCAAAAATTTGAATTCCCTGATTTTAAAGTGCAAATTAAACTATTAAAGAAACCTTGCTTGTCATCCGCGGAATCAGTAGACTTTTGGTGGGTCATGGGAGGCGGTTTCTGTGCACTTTGGTTTTTCGAACGACGTTCGTCGTGTATTAAAATCCCATTCTAAGAAAGTGTACATATTCAAAACAACGAAAACATAAGACTTTAAAAATTGCTGAGCAAAGAAAGTGAAGTGAAGCTATGTCTCACATAAATAAATAATATATTTTAGATTTTAATATTTTTCTGAAATTTCAGTTAAAAATATGGTATTTATTAGTTTTAGTGTTACTTTTCAGCAATTTTCAACCGATAAATTACAACATTCACTGTGGCGATGAGTTGCAGTATTATATACAATTCTTTCCTAACCTTTTCCACCCTTCAATTAATTAACTAAAATGCAATTAATTGTTCACCAAAATCTCAGTGTTTATTCGAAATAAAACAATATATTTAAACTGCATGTAAATATCATAGGAGAAATCACATAAAGTTGAAACTTCTGAACAATAATTTATAAGGTACTAAACATTTCAGTGAATAATACCTTCTTATTCAAATGTAAAATTGAAAATCTCCACTTACTTGACTTTTGTCATCATCGTTTGCTTCAATATCCGAACCAATGTCATCATTATTGTCAGGTCGTACTGATTTTAATAAATTCAGAGCTAAATAAACAATAATATTAATAACAAATAAATGTGAGCATTTCGAATTGTTGGAAAAGGAAAAATTCGGCAACATCTTTTCTTCGTATTCAAAAGATTTATGAAAATCTTATTAATCAAATGAATTGTCATGGCGAATTAACAATAAAAATTACCCAAGTCATTTTGATTTCCGATCTAATGCAACTCTCTAATAGTAATAAAGTTGAAGTCTTTTGTAAAGCAAAAAATATCAGTTTTTACAACTGCTTGATACAATATGAAGTACCAACGCGTATTTAGATGCCTCTCATGTTATGCTACTTGTCTTATCCGAAATATTACTTACAGCTTCTAACCACTTGAAGTTTCAGTTAAAACTGACAGAAAACGATGTTTAAATGAATTATGGAATTTGTAGTGAATAATTTTTAGATTGTCTATCGTTTACCAAAGTGAAGTTTGTTGCTACTTCGTTTCTTCACAACGTTCAGAGGTAGCAAAGGTGAAGTAGATGGGACTGCACTTGTGACTTCGTCACTTGCTTGTGTAGTTCTTGGAGTAGAGGGTGAGGAATCCAGGTCACTTTCATCGGTATTTGAAATCTGCACCTGTAGTCGAGGAAATATATATTAATAGAAATTGACGAAACTCTAATTTCTAATAGCGAAAACAAATTCATTACGTGCCTAGTAGATGATTATATAATATCTTAATAAACACCTTTTCACGTTTCTTGAATAAGCCCCTTCTTAAGGAAGCTGATTCACGTGTGTGCATGATGGGTGCCGCTGTACCACTTGTACTTGAACGTATGCTTTCATCTTCGCTATTATTATCCGATTTTAATTCAATTCTAGAATAAATATTAAGGTGAAATATGCAAACTATGTGTTGCATGTAAAATGCATTAGTAACTAATAATAACATTTCATGAAAAATAGCAAGCAATTTTCGAAATATCCTGAAACATTTAAAGATATGTGGGAGAAAAATATTGTAATCTTTAAATCAACTAGTTTCTCAAGGAGAGAATGGTAAATTCCGATAATTTTCTTGTTAAAAATTAGAGATTTACAAATAATTCGTGTTTAACTGTCCTAAAATGATTTGATAAACCTAATTTATCTTCTTCCTCAAATCTTATTTTTTTGATTCCATAGCTTAAATATTTAAAATTTTTACTTAGTGTTACTTGTTATTATATTGCTTCTGCTCAAACTGTTGTTGACGTTATTACTAACACTAATAACCCATAAAATAATTAAGAAAATAACTCTCAAGAAGTGCAACTGATTTTATGAAATTAAACAATTTAAATGTAAATACTTCAATAGCAATAAAAATAGTGTTCAACAGTAACGGTCGAAATTTCAAAAAAATTCATCAAAGAATGCATTCTGTTCAAATGAAACTAAAAATAAACCAATGAAAGAACCGAAATTATTATTGCTATGAATAATTCTTCATGCGTGCACGCGACATGCAAGCATGTGAATTGCTAATTAATTTAAATGTGCTTGTGTGGCTTGTACATATGTCTATATATCGAGTGATCAACTACAACATTCAGGAACATGCCATCCTTCTTCAGTGTCCTTCCACTGCTATTTTCAGGGATCTGAAACCTGAGTGACAGGTTCAGAACGGTCTAGTTCAAATATCACTCGGATTTTAATGCTTTATTTCTACTTTGTTCGGGATAAATCACGTGGACGTAATAAATGGACAGGCAGAAATGCTTTCAATTCATCACTCGCTGATAAAACTTTAAAAAAACCTACTTTACGGTCTTAAGAAGATTCACGGACATATGTGCCTAATGTGGTGATAGCATTGTTACATCGGATGTACTGGACAATCCGATTTGTCACTGACCAAGCAAAGATTACAATTTTTTATGAGCTATGCATGTGTAACTGAAGTTCGGTAAGTTCATTTGTATTTGATCAGTTTTAGTTAGTTCCAAATAAGTGAACAATATTTTAACGAAGTACTTGCATTCAAGGAAGAAAGGCAAAGTTGATGGGGAATTAGATCGGACTATTTAATTATCAGGCAGTGTTGCAAGAAGAGTGGGAAAAGGTGAGGTGTAGAAAGGACACTAAAGAAGTGCGTATAATATTGTGCTAATAGTTACTCGTTCTCATCCTTGCTTGTAAATTTTGCATTTCGATCGGATAGAAAGATTTCAGGGAGTGGAAACAGTAAGGATGTCCGCCGGGAAGAATGCAGCTGTGACGCACTGCTAAAAAAAATCAATTGTTTTCCTTTTTTCTCTATCGCTTTCAAAAATTCACTCTAACATTAGATGCTGCTGCAAGCAAAATTTTACAACTTACAGATCAAGGAGTTGACTTTGATTTGCCGGTGGTCGTCCATCCAATAAAGCACTTAAACCCACGCGTCGAAATGAATTACCGTGCTGTTCTTGAATAAATGATACAAACAGCCTTACATCCTGATATAAACTCTGCAATTTATCGGATAATAGTGGGACAATGCAGGATCCGGAAGTGTCAGCGTGTCCAGGATTTCTACACTAATCTCACAGAAAATAGAATATTTCAGTCCATGCAAACAAAATAAGTGTTTACCTTTTCATATATATATATATATATATATATAACAAAATTTGAAATGAAAACAAAAATGAAATTGCTTCAACTTTTAAAATAGCATTGGGATGTAAAACGTATGCTACAGGGATGACAGCTAACCATATTTTCAGGTTGTAAAAGTTCGTTCATTGCATTCACCAATTTTGATACCGTTGGCTTAAGAATGGCTTTGATGATCGTTCCCTCAATTCCTTTTAAGCTTTCGTTGAAATTATTTCGATATGAAGGTAAGGAGGAAAGATCCGATGAAACCGTTCGACGACGTGGTGATGACCCACTTCGCCTACGACAACTTCCAGCTGGAAGTAAATGCCCGGAGCAAATTTATTCCAGAGTTGATATTCATTTATAGAAAAAATGTTTTTTACATAAAATAAAAATCCATTTTGAAAAGCCCCAATAATTTTAAAAATCAAAAAATTATTTTGAAAGATATATACAAGTGCTCTAACTACTAATTTGCGTCAGTCTCGTTAGGAAACACATAGAATCTTTTACTTGTCATTGTCCTTAGATAAGAAAAATGTTTACAGTAATCCTGTGAAAATTGAGTAATGTTAATGTAAAATCGAAAAGAATGCTAACCGGCTGGGCCACAGAAACCGGTTATGGAATGCAACGTATCAATCAACACTTGCGCATTATATTCCTCAATATGATTAATCAGTAGATTTCGAAAGCTTTCCGGATTGTTGTAGGAAATGACCGCAAGAATGGTGCGTGCTTTAGCTCTGAGGAAATCGCCTTGCTGCGAGTGCAGGCCATCATTACATCCATGTGGACAGCCCAACCATAAATATGTTCTGAAACTTTCTCGAAGCATTAACTCATCGTAATTAAAATATGCTGGAAAATGTGGGATATGAATTGATTGCTACTGCACTACGTCAAAGGTGTGCGGAAGGAAAGCTAAAATACCTAAGTACTATACTGATGCAATCATTGGAAAATGACTGTAATTCCGTTTCAGGCATTTCCAGCAAACTTTCGCAAATGTTTAATGCCAATTCGTAAATTCGGACGGAGAAGCGTTGTTCGACAGCAAAACAAATTGCTTTCAATAATACGACAAAATTAATATGTCCGTTCTGTTCAATAAAATTTGTACTTCCAAGTGCCTCAAATAAAATCCATGAGAAATGGAACTTAGAATTTTCAATAAAACTAGAAATTTTCAATTCAGCCAGAAAAATTCAACTTACGTAAACTAAGTTATTATTTATAATATAATCATTTGGGCAATATGAATTTTGGTTGTATATCTACGGATTTCTTGAAATGCTACTTTAGTTTGCTACCTAAAAAATCTAAAAATATCTTTTTTAGTTTCTTAAAATATGAGTTTCTAAAATGAACTTCCTAAAACGTAAATCTTGCAAATGTATAATTGGTGCTTTGCGAACCTCGGGGAAGAACTGCCGAGTAACAAACTCATCAGTAGTTTGTTTGGGAAATCCAGTGACGGAACCACTCCTTGTGTCACGCGTTGAAAGACCGTCCGAGGAATTGGTTGCTGAAGGATCACTTCTGTAAACAGCGATCGTTGTAATATCGCTTGGGTGGAAGAAAAAGGACGGAAAACCGAAAGATTTAGTTTTCTTTTCATTTTCCGCCGCGTTGAAAGATTAAAAACATCAAATTTTGTGCTCCCAAATGTTTCAAAAAATTATAATTAAATAAATCGGAATATTCGCAGTTCAAAATCAATGCTATCACTTCACCTTTCGCGCTCCAAATGTCGATGATTGTTGTGAGTTTTGAGGAAGTTTTCTGACGTCATCATACTGCTTCGCCTTGATAATGCCGATAGTTGTAGCAATGAATCAGACGATAAACTGCAGCGCCTGAAAACCGAATTTTAATTTCCATTTTATCAAGTTTGATTCATTTCAAACTATTGATTTACCGACTCCATGAACTCCCATTAATCAAAAAGTTTTATCTCAAATTATATGAAGAGCGTCATGATGGTAGCATCACAATGAAAATTCTTGAGTGATGAAGCATCCATGGAAGACCTTAGGCCTTAAACTAACTGAACCCACTAGTTTCTATTTATGGTAACAAAAGAAAACGTACTTGTTATTACACTTAATAGATGAGACCTTCTGCTTTTTCCTATTTTTTCCTAACTTTTTGACAACATCTCCTAACTGCAAATCATCCCAGGCTAACGAACAATATTGAATTTCTTTCAAAAATTTTCGATTATCCTGAAATTTTTAAGATTTACAATAATAATTAACTTTTTTGGGTAAAAATGAGAAAAAATACAAATAATTTGAAATGGAATTTAAAATGAAATATTAAAATTCAATGCAACTCGGACCATTCTGCTAGAAAACAATTTCAAGTGTGGAATATTCGGCACCGAATTAGCACGTGAATAGTGTGTGACAGCTTGTGAATTCCGATATATTTTAATTTCAAATAAACGATGCAACAAATATTTTATTGCCCAATAAACGCCATCTTCAGCCCAATGCTTAATTAGAAGACAACGTATGACGGCCACGTCCATGTACGTTGCTTCTTGTGGATCGACAAATGACTGCAATTAATGAGACTTCGAAAACATTCAACAAAAAATTATTTCATTCTTCTTATTTTTTAAGTCAAAAATAAGTTTATCAACAAATTTCACAGAAAATGTTTGGTTAAAATAAATTGTTGCAATTTTTTGCTATATTTTAGGAAACTAATTAGACCTGTTGCTGAATAGTCTCACGTCCTGTTGGAATATTTTCTAACGGATCAAATACTTTCATCGGTTCTGCTGGAGTATTTTCTTGTATAGGCTTGTTCACTGTTTCACGGTAAACTGTTTCTTCCGCAACGTAACGCTGGTGCTCTTGAATAGTTGTAAAATGAAAAGAGGGATGGAAAATAATTGAAAAATAAATTCAATTCTCTGTGCAAAAGTAAAATAAAAAGCAATAGCAGCAAAACCTCTTTGCAGTTTGCCGGGCTTGACTTCCAATAAGGCCTTATCGGAATGGTTTGTAGAAACGGTGGGAATAATTTTGAGATGCGAATCGACCGGAAGACAATTACATTTGCAGGCATTCACCGCTGCACCGTTACGGTACATTGCCGAATGACAATTTTCACAAGTCGTCTGAAATTAATTTCTTCAAAATTCTAATTAAATGAAACAAAAAACAGTATGCTAAAGTACTTTTAGCAGAAAAAAAATGAATTTGTAATTCATTCAAGTGAGAAACAATTTGTGTAATTTGCGAACAAAATTTTTACGAATAAACTGATTGGAATGAAAACAAATAGAACTTCACGGTATTGGAGTTGTCCGGAAATCTGTTCTCCAATTTGTTTTTGCATAAAAACAAACTCCCTGATCAAAACTTCGAAAAATTTGAAAAGCTAAACACCTCACGACGAATGTGAGAAGTATTTTCAAAATCTGTTGAAACACTGGAACATATTTCTCGCAATATTACTAATGGCGCTTTTTCCTCAGACACTTCCGCGTCATCCATTGCACTGCTAAGAGATTTATCATCCGTGAAATTCAGTGCATCATCAACTTCTGCTATACCTTTGTATAAACCTGAAAATAGGAAAAGGAAAGATTTACCACTATTTAATACCAAATTAATCTGGCGAAAGTTTTCTTTAAAATTTGCAATAATTTTGCTTTTTACATTTGAAACGTCGTCCTCAAAATTCTAAAATTTATAAATTAATATCAAAATCCAATTAATGAAAAGTGTAAGACAAACTTGGTGATTTCTCATCAAATACTGTCGTATGACTTCTTGTAAACTTTTGTGGAACACCACCTGTGTGATAATCACTAGCACTTCGAACAATTGAACTTGACCGATTTACTTCCAAATTATTTGTTTTCTGAATGTCATTCAGCAAAACTTTCAAAATATTTCATGAAAACTTCAAAAACTTTTAATTATAAAAGTTAACGAGAATTTGCTATTTGCCACTCGCAGTTTCATTTTATAAATACAACAATTCACAGATTTATTTCAACACAAACATTACCTTTTTCAGCAATAATGTTTGCTTCTGTTGTTGTGGCCGAGTAATATTAATACCTGAAGTAGCGGTTCGTTGAGCCGTAGCAACTTCAACTTCTTCATCTTCCTGCTTTTTCAAGCCTGAGAGAATCAAATGGGGACGAGGCGGTTTGGGTGGTGGCACATCGGTGGGTACTGGAAGATTGACAATTTGCGCCGGAACATTTGATAAACGCCGTGTCATTGTTTGGTTTGCATCGCCTAACATTCATTTTAATTTATTAAATTTATTAAACAGTTACGTTAACTAACGATTTTATGTTTGATTTTTAGAGGATAAGTGATATTTTCTAATTTGCATTATAATTATTATTGGTATCGTTATGCTATAGCTTTAATCATCATGAAAATTAATCATTTAGTCTGTACCAAGATATATTCCTTGAACTTCAGAGGTCGGCTCTGTCCTCTTCGTCATTGTTATAAATGGAAAATATGTACGGCGCTGTTTTACCGGAGCACAAAAACATAGCACTTCCGGCTGCCGATACTGCAACGTTGCAGAAATGAAAGGTGGTAAACCAATAAAAATATTTGCCCAAACTGATCCAAAAAGATCTATTTGACAATAATGAATTTTAGTAAGAAATTACTAATATATTTTAAATTAAGAAGATAGGAAACGATTTTTACCTGCCAAAGCGATTGCCAAATTTTTAGACCACTTTCTAGGCGAAAATTTGACGTCAGATCTTTCTCACTGATCACATTTATTAATGGAGTAATCATATACACGAATAATTGTATACTGCTAATCGAAAATGCATATTGTCGTATGGCATATACAGGGAAATTGGTTGACTCACTTAAGCTCTAAAAATGAATTAGATAGGAAAAAACAAAATATTTCATTGTTTTTTAAATTTATTTGCAAATGACAGCTTACATAGATGATTTGTTATTGTTTTGATAGATCAGGTTAATTGGTTACGGAAGTCGTAGAGATGAAACTTTGAGAATGTGAAAAGACAGGTAATATTTTATATTACTTTTTATACAGGTAATATTTTAACAAAGTCATGGTAATTTTTTTGTTTTGGAATTAACGAAATCGATATGTTTCATCGAATATAACTTTTAAAGCATTTTAAATTATATTTCTATCGTTTTTTCCACAGCATTATATGTTGGAAATTTCCATACTTATTATAAACTCAAAAAACTTCTTTAGAACACTTTTTGCTGTAAAAAACTTATCAGATTTTATATAACTTAATTTGTGGACAGTTAGTGAATGGATTAATTAATTAATCCGAAGCTATTCTGCGTTAATTTAAAGCAAATTTCAATAGGAAGTTTAAATGACCATTCTTGCTATCCAATCCATCTTCCTATAACACACACTTTTGCTTACTGACCATTCCCGCCGTAATTTATGCATAATTTACGACATTTACCTATCAGATGCAAAGTCACTAGCTTCGTTACTTTTTGAATTCACTTCTTCCACTTCGTTATGCATAAATAAATGGCCGAACAGACTTCAATCTCCAAGGAGCAATTGTAAACGGCGAACATTATATTTTTGATGAGAAAATACTTCTTATCATTAAGTACAAAGTTGTTCGCTTTCTCTTTTTTGCTAATTTCATACAACTGCCGTAGAACAAAGAGCACTTTATCAATTTTATGTAAATTTCTTTTTTAAATACGAACTAAGACTTTTGCATTCATCCATTAAGAGACTGAAGGATGCATGGAAATTAGAAGGGAAAGAAGTTTTACGTGAAATCACTAAGACCTACAAAATCGGAGAAATATTATGGTGGAATTGCCTACCTATTGAATGTGATTTGACCGCTATTTCAATTCAATCGATCATTTGTCAGTGAAACAGTTACAGAGAGAATTATCTATTCTTAATAAAGTGATTATAAACACTGATCTTCAAGTTAGTATATTCCTCAACTACAACTTTACTGAAAAGGCCTTGTTATTTTGAATCTAATTATTTTTACCGACGGTACCTCTAACTATGGGTAAATCAGAAAATTCAAATTTAGGAAAAAGGCACAAAATAGGACATTTACTATTTTTATGTCAACATATTATTCATAATTCCGTTGATTATTCATAAAAGCGAACAATTAAAGGGAATAGTGCAGACTTACCAGCCATCAAACAATATGAATATCTTTTTAAATTAAGCGATAAACAGTCATACCTTTCTACTTTCAACATCGTAGCACTCATTGGCTGAGTCGAGGAGGAGCCAGTGCAGTATATACAACATTTTCACCAACGACCCACTTATCGGTGAATCATTTCGACCAATGGCTTCGGACAACAACGATGCGCAGCACTAAAAATGTCTTCTTCAACATTGATTTGTGCATTCTTTAATATTTAATTATAATCAAAAAGGTATACTTATTTTAAAAGTACTTACCTGTACAATATGTGGAAATGTTGCACGTATGAAACGCCAACGCGAAATGGAATTAATGGCATCAGAAAGTGATGGACTAAGTCCATGAAGTATATTCTGTACAACGACCCGTTCAAACGTCTACAAATTGATTAACTCTTTCATTGATACATTCTCGCTTTTTAATTTCAATTTACTGGGCCACATTTACAGAGTTCTGGCACTTTTTACATTCGGATGAATGGGTCCTTTTCATTTCATTCCTTTCATTTTAATTAGAAATGCCTTGTCCACGGACCGTTTAAGGGCCACAAGCAATCTTTTAAGAAATTAGCAACCAATGAAACATTTACCAAACATGACGCTTCATGAAGTTTTCCAATTTTTCCACCCAAAAATGGACTGAAAATGAAAAACACAATTTTTTAAATTATTCTTTTAAACGTAATTTTTTAGGAATGAATAAATAAAAATGTATGATTAAATTTAGTTCCATAGCATGTATCATTAGTATTCAAATTTTCTGTTATGTTATCTTTCATGTATATGTGCTCCTCTCTCTCAACCACAGAGTTTGAAGTCTCAAGTATCTTTTAATTTTTTGCAAAGTTCGTTTAAAATTAGCAGTAAAATTAAGTGGTACTTTGTTTGCCGCCACAAAAAGGTTTGTATTGGCAATGGGACTGATTCTAACTCATCTTCATCGTCGTTTGATGGCAACTGATCCATTGGCCTGAAATACAAAGATAAGTGACCCATTAACTGCTGACCTGATAGCTTCCATTTTTCCTTCAATTTTTGAATTCTTAACGAAAATCTGAGTTTGATGGAAAAGAGGAATCATATGCCATATGGTTGTTCAAATTTTGCATTTGTGATAATCGCCGATGAAAATGAGAAATTGCTAAATAAATTAGCTGAATTTTCGAAACGTTTTTTTTGCTTGCAATGAAATTACTGAAATGTTTCGGTGTTTCGGTTAAAATAATTTATTTTAATTGAATGCTTTTGATTGCATGAAAAGAAAGGCAGTGAAAGAGAGGATTTCATGAAAATTGATTTTTTTTCGTTTGCTCTCCACCTTCACTTCCTGTCTCTCTCTCTTTCCTTTTTTCTTTCCTTAAGAATAGAAGTATCAAAGAATAAGACTTCAGAAATTGAAAATTTAATTACTAAAATGGAAAATAAGAGAGCAACAACAATCTTTACAACACTATCCATTGGAAGAATTGTTAACTGAAAGTTTTCCTTCCACTGTCCAATGTGCAACAATTAATATTTGTTTTCATAGAAATCAAAAATGAAAAAATACGCCAATTAGGTGGGTGTTACTTTGAGTAGAACAGCGTATGTCAATTTTGTGTAATTATTATTTGCATTTCACCCATTCAGTGCAAATGTGCAAATCTCTCGTCAAATACTTTAAACCTTTTGTGATAGTACCGTTAGGCAGTGGTTCTGCACCATAAAATAATTACTGAGAGAATGAATAGGAAAGTTGCACAGATCTGTCGGCTAACATAAAAGAGTCTCAAATAGAAAAAAATGACAAAAGAAGAACTAAATGTTGTAAAGTAATGAAATTTCGAATATTTCGAGAAGAGAGAAAAATCTTTTTATTGAAATTTGCTATGTGAACATTTGTTAACCATCTGGCTGAAAGTGGAAAGTGACGATGGTAGTTCAGTGGCATTAGTGAGAGTGAACAAATATTAAAATGATTTAAACTTATTAAAATATAATAATAAATCAAATTAAACTTGGATGAACCGTATTTTGCCTTGAATTGAGCCCACTGATGTGCTAAAAGGCATGGGAAGTCGCTGTACGGTGCCCTGACGTTGATGTTGTAAGTATCGTACATGCATTTTATTATTTTTGCTAACTCTTTCAGTGAAGAGGAATTAGGGTCACTCGATCAGTTCCGATAATAGCAGAGATGGATGAGAGTAGGCCGTGCGACAGGAGGAATAAAATGTGGACAATGCCATCCGAGGAATGATAACTTTGGTGAGAGCCCATGGATGCAACAAATGAGGGAAATCCTATGAACATTGCATTTTTTGTGATTGTGAAGGCTTCGATGCATATCTCTCGGCATATATGTATTTATATTTGTATTTATATATTTATATATCTGAGAGAGAGAGGGAGAGGGAGGGGGAGAGGGAGAGGGAGAGATGATAAGAAAATGACGCCGCCCTTATCCTCCTGCATGTTTTTGGGATTCGTTTCCAAGGACTCAATTCGAGCCTTGTATTCATAAATCGAACCAATTCAACAATTTAATCATTCCTGGCGCTTCTCTCCTCTTCTGTTTCCCACTCCTCTCTCAAAGTTCATTTCTCTCTCCCTTAAACTTCCTTCCGTTCCCTCAGAGGTTTTCGTCTTCGTTCATTTATTTCTTGCAGTTCAGATCTTTCCTTAAGGATTCGACCACTTCATAGTTTATCGCTGTTTGAGTAAGAAGGAAGGAAAAAATTCTCTTTCTTAAATAGCGCATTTCTTAAGGACTAATGCGATCGAAACAAACGTCCTCCTCCTCCTTCCGTCCTTTCCATTCCTTTCACTCTCAGGCAAACGGCAAATAAGTGACGGAGGAAGTATGAACAAAAGCGATAAACAATTCCTTCGATCGTTCAAAAGGAACAAAAATGCTAACAAATTCATTTCATTCAGAAGGAAGAAAAAAAGAAGGAAAGAAAGAGAAATGCTTTTCTGAGTGAAATCCTACAATACTAATTTTAATTAAATTATCGCATTTAAATTTACAAAATTTGATTGAAGTGATTATTATTATTATTAATTATTATTATTATTATTACTATTAATGGTGCGAATAGGACTGAGAAAAATGAGCAAGAGCAGTGAGTTATGAATTGAATTACTTGAAATTGCGAGAAGAGGAGAAAAGGCAACCAAAACTTTCGTTTAAGCTTATTTGATTTAATTTCAGTTTTCAATTATTACCAAAATTGTGGTCCAATATGTAAATGTCTGCCTTGATTGTTCGATTACAAAACTAATTCGTTTTATTCAATTTCATGAAAACTTTAAATAACAATTTATTGTTTCTGTTCATTGAAGAGTGGACGCGGAAAATATGGTATATTTGGATAAATTAAATTTACTTGAAATTTTTATGAAAAGTGCTTGTTAAAGTTAGTTCAGCATCGATGCACATTTGATAATTGAATGAGAACGCACAGACTAATTGACTAAAAGTATTGAAACGCCGCATTTCAATTAAATTTACAGATTTGCTTGCTCCGTTTTATTGTCTTCTCAATTTTGGCGTAAATAGTAAAAATTCTAAACTACGAAGTGCAGGCATATCATCCAAAGTCAGCAGCACTAAATCGATCGGTGATGCGTGAAAGCTAAATTGCAACACAAAAGTCTTAAGTCTCTTCGAAAATAGGATAATAAGGATGTTGTTTATAACAATACTGACGTTGTTACATAAATTTTGTCATGTCATATGACACATTCTCCAACTACCGCTATGACGTATAAATAAATTGTCTTATTATTAATTACTATTATTATTATTATTGTTATTATTATCATTATTATTATTACTATTATTATTATTATTATTCTTATTTATTATTATAATTATTATTGAATTACATCGAATTCGAAATGAAATTTTTACAATTCCGAGGAGAGTTATATCTAACAAGAATTACGTGGATCGTTTTGTTAGTTAGATTTGAATACAATTTTTTATCCAATTAGTTTGAAAGAGATAGAAATTTGAAACTTTTCAGTATTCCTAGGAAAGGGTAACAGTTCTTCTTTCCGGGTAGGTCAGGCATATTATTCAAAATTTCCTCATCCGGTTATCTAATAATTCCGCTGATGAGAAAATAACCGAATTGAATAATTTTTTTAAAATCTTTTTATAATTTCTTCAGAGAAGGCATTAAATAAAATATTTTATTTTATACCATTTTCTATTACCCGAAATTTCCAAATATAAATTTTTCGACTAAAATTCGGAAGCCTTTTTTGATTAGGATAAGTGCAAGTGCTTGAAACCTAGTTTTTAGGATAATACTAAGAATCAATTTATCGGAATATCGCAAATTTGAAATTCGAACTGTTTTCCGGATATCGCACAACAAGGCTACAATGTCATATGTGCAGTAAGGCCGCTTGTGTATGCAATATATGGAACGTCTGTTGTTCTTTAAAAATTAATAATTTACTAATTAATTAACTGAAGAGCGCGAATAACAATGCAATTTCAACTTTTAATTCTACTGGCATCTATCAACTTCGAATTGCTATTCCACGCAGTGCAAACTACCAATTACAAAAAAATGAAATATTTAAGTTTTTTGTTTTTTTGTTGCGTTGTATTTGGTATGTTTAATTCGTTAATTTATACAATTTCAACTGATAATTTACTAAATTAAATTTTTATTGCGGAAAGAATTTTGCGGTTTTCTTAAAATCATAAACATTTTGAATAAATTTGTTCGGAACTTTCTTCCTTATTTTTTGAATTCTTTTCGTTCATTTCATTACTTCTGTTACTCACTAATTTTAAATTTTGACAGGAATTTTCTGGAAAAAGTAAGATTTCCAAGTTAATTAAGTTCCTCATAATGTTTATTCATTATCATTGCTACCTGTAATAGCAACTTCATCATATTCCGCTTTCACTTTCATCTTCATTCATCATTTTTTAAAAAGTCCCGGTGAAGTTCATCTTCCTTCATCTAGTCAATAGACGATAACATCCGTATCAAATTGAAAAATTTCCGTAGTTATGTCAGTAACATTCTTACTTGTCACCTCTTGAAGTAAGCATAGAGTTAAGTGCAAATTTCTCAAGAGTCTTGGACAGATCCTACCACAAGTACCAGAAGGTAACAATAGTAATGTAATGATTTAGGTATTTTTCGGTTCATACATAAAGTCTTCTAGTTTTGTTAATGTAGTGATAACCCTTTAGTAAAGAATTCCTTCAGTCTTTAAGAAAAGTAATTTGTAAAAAGTAAGGCGTAAAGAAACTTCAAAAAACTACACTTCTTATGTTAATTTTACATGAATTTAAATTCGAAATATGTAGTAAAAGGAATGTAAGGAATTAATTGACCTAATTCGTTATTGAATTCATTCCAGCATTATTCCTGATACTGGAAAAACTATTGGATTATTCATACCGGTGAAATAAAACACGTTACTTATGAGTCGAACAATGTATGAATCATGCAAGTGAATAAATTTTTAATTAAAAAAGCATATTTGACAAATATTGACGTTGTAGGCGTGCAAACTGTCGAATTATTTGATAACTCAAAATACAACATTCCCACCTGTCAGTATTACTAAATACTAAGCGTCAGCTGTAGTAACTGTCGAGAAATTTCAGTGTCTTTACTGCACCTTCTTAATTTTCATTTTTGAAAATATCCGATTAAACTATTTTGTCGGTTGTACTACAACGCTTCTTCGAAGCGTACGGCAAAAGTTAAAAGAAAAGGAAGAAAAGCTTTTGGTCTTCTTCTTTTCCATTTATAAATTACTAATTGAAGGGAAAACAAGGAAATAATAACAGAGGGAGGGAATTTAGAGAGGAACAGATAAGTAGAAATGTTGCAGAGAAAGTGATCGAGGAGTTTTTGCTAAGTTAATTCTTATCGATTCCAACTGACAACAGGAAATCTCTCTATCCAACAACAAACAAATGCATATATTCCTAACGAAACGCTAATTTCATTATTTAACGCGACAGGAATTCAACGACGGATCGATGGGTAAAACTAAATTCGGAAATGAGTATCCCCAAGTTTTGTTTCACATTCACAATGCCTCAGCAAATTTCGTCATCACTTCCTTACAATAAAATACGTTTGGATAATTTAAATTTCATCCTATCAATACTATAAAACAATTTGATTTGTATTAGACGTTAATTGGTCCATGATAATATGTAAAACAGGTTAGCTTCCTGAATATGTTCTAACGATTCAAAAATTCACTGATTAAGGCTGGGGAGAGAGACGGGTACGGAACTTTCGAAAACTGAAAAATAAAGAAATCATTTTACTTCAGATTAAAGAAGTGGATGAAAGAAAGTTTCCAATTTGAATAAAAATTCTTATTCGATTAAGGATGACTTTTTTAAGTTTGAACTTACGACTATATCGTCTTATAAATTCATAACAACGAAATGAGGAAGATTTGTCAAGACGAGGAAATTCTTCATAAATTATCACTGAAATTAAAAACTGCGAAAGCTTCAAAGATGGCATAAGAAGACTAAATCAAAAGTTTCACTCTTCAAAAACCATTTTAAAATACATAGAGAGAAATGAAGCTCATTTGAATTTGTAATACCTGGCAAGTAAGGCAAGTCCTCTGAGGCTTCTAACTGCTTGCAACTTGCAAACATGGAAATTTCCGTGGAAGATTAATTCGGAACATTAAAAGCGACTTTAGAAATACTTTCAAACTTTTTTCTTCAATTAAATGCGAAAAATATGTAAAGAAATTATTTAAAGAATAATTATTGCCTCATCATTTTTGCTTACAAGTCAAGTCAATTTCAGGTTGCATCCTTTTCATTTAACTATTAGTCATCGTATTCTTTGCAGTAATTTTATACTTCGGTGATCTAAGTGGGAATTCAAAATTCAAATAAACGAAATAGCTGTGGTTATTGTAAATTTCTGATTAATTTATCTCATATTCGATAACCTAATCGCACAATATTAATCAAATTAGTAATCAATTAATTCATTTTAAAATTTCTCAGTTGTTTTTCAATTCGATACAAATTCTTTATTCCTTTCCTTTTTTCTTTCTCTGTCTCTTTCTCTACTTATTATGTATGCTTCCTGCCCTGTTGATTTGCGATATTTTAAATAATTTACCACTTAAAAGATATAAATTTAATTGTCCAAATCGGTTGTTTAATAAAAACAATCGATCCACTCAATTAACTTTCTTCCATTCCGTTCTACAGCGTTGATTTAGCAACTTGAATTTGAGAATATTTATGTTTCCGATTTGAATTAATTTATTATTTAATTCATTTCGCCGAAAAAAATGATAAATAAAACAATTAAAGGAAAGCGGTCGAAAAATAAATATTATATTCATTGAAATCTACAAATATTACAATTATTAACTAATGAAAGGTATTGGAGAAAAAGTTGGAGGAGAAGGGTTTACGTTCAAAGTTTTTTACGTTAAGTCTAATTTTCACATTTTGATTCAGAACTACGCCACAAAAACTTTACGATTTAACTAAACATAACTTTCACATTAACAGAGAAATTATAGAAACTTCGTAAGTTATGCCAAAAACAAATTTAGCAATTGGCGCTGTAAAAATGTTATGCAAAATATGTTGACATTTTACATATTTTCAGAAGTCTTGAAGGAAGCAACGTGATAATTCATGGCCTTAAGGCTTTTAAAAGGAAGTAAAATGTTTTGTCAAAAATAAGTGCACGTTTCATAAATTTGAAAAAGCTCCCCTCTTCTTTGCCATATGACAGATGGCGCAAATATTAGCTCAGAATTTTCCTTCAGACATTCGTTTTTGACGATACGTTACATTTGAGAGGAAACGAACTTGAAAAATTCAAATATTTCGATGAAAAAGCAATTTGATGCTTCGAGAGACATAAAAGTATGAAAACAACCAAATATCCTAAGGTATAAGAGAAGAGGACAATTACTACCAGACAGGTACGAAATAACCGATGTTAGACTCAACTAACTAAAGAGTTTAGGGCTCAGGCTTGACGGCAAATTGAAATGAAACCTTTCCAATAATTTAATTTTTAAAACCAAAAACAAAACAGACAACAATGACATTTCGGCTGATCAAAGGATATTTATTCTATTTCACTTAATATTTCCATAATTTCAATATTCATAATAAAAAAAGAATGGGGAACTTTATTATCTGAATTTGAAACAATGCCCGGAAGTTGTTACCGTAAGATTTCTTTGTTTAATACAGTAAGATTTGATTAAACTTTACAAATCAAAATTTGCTGATTTACGTTAGTAAACGTGTCACATTTCATAAAAAGAAAATGGTAAGTAAACTGAGAAAAAATGATTGGTTGATAAAATTAAATGATTAATTAATTAAATTGTATGTAAAATAAAATAACTAAAAGAATAATTTAAATAAGTAAATCGATAACGAAGACAATCTCTTCTTTTCTTTAATTCGAAATTTTCAATTAATTTATCGATTCTCTTTTTAACTATCATTCAATAGCGCATAGTAAAATAAATTCTTTTGGTTGACGAATTGAACATTTCGAGTCCGATTAATTTGCTCCTTAGCGATAGAATCCTTTTTTAAGTTAGACTTTTTAATTTTGAAAATTTATGAAAAAGATAATGAATAAGCAATAAGTGATATTTTTTTAATAGCAAAATATAATTAACAAGTCTGGCAAACATACAGATACAATTATCAGTTGATAAATATAGAATTTAATTAAATAATTGATAATGTGCTTATAGTCAAACTAGTAATTAGCATAAATTGCATTATGAGAAGAGGAAACATCATTTTTCTTCTTGAAATTTTGTTTTACAACTGAATTTTCAGCAATTATTATAATTTTAAAAAATTTGAATTGTTTCCTACTTCACCAATATTTTTTACTTTTGCTTATATTTCTCTTTAAAAAAATAATGAATAAAAGAATTAGCAAATTTTTATGTTTTGAAATAAATTTAGGCAATTTATGCCTCAACCGTCAATGAATTTTCATAATTCCATAGGGAGACCTGAAAATGCCGCATATGAATAATAGTAATTATAATAATAATAATAATAATAATAATAATAATAATAATAATAATAATAATAATAATAATAATAATAATAATAATAATAATAATAATAATAATAATAAT